>WEIV01025252.1:79623-115014 GCA_013390005.1 Calyptomena viridis | reverse complement strand
CTCTAGCAGCTTCTTAAAGAAGCCTCTCTCCTAGCCCCCCCAGCTAATAAAAAACTCTGGTTACTTAAAACCAGAACAGTCCTATATGCCACACTCTTCAAGGATTAGAAACTGTGGAAATGTTAATCCTATTCATTCTTCATATAAATTTCTGTAAGTTAAGACACAATGATCTTATCTTCAGGTTAACACAAGGAAAATTGGTAACTCCTATAATTAAAACTGGTTGAGGGAGAACATTATCCATTCTGAAAAAATGAAAGCAAAGCATAGCGGAATACCCAAAGAAGTATGAAGCACTAAATATTGACCTATCCTTTAAATATACACAAATGTAAATATGAACATTTTTATGTATATATGAATGCATATGTGGTGTTGTGGTTTTAAGTAGTCAGAGTTTTTTATTAGCTGGGGGGACTATGAGAGNCTCCTGTCTTCCTGGGCCGCTGAGGAAAGAAGAAAGATCTTAGAGGAAGGGGTGGGGGGAGAAGGTGTGTTACAGACACACTCTTAAACTCTTCAGCTCTGCTTTTAGTAGTAGTGAATTCTTAATATTCTAAGTTAGAGCCTGTTTTGCTTGTGAAACAGTTAATAAAAGGTTGCTTATAATCTTTATCACAAAAGTTGAGGGGTTTTTTTCCTTCTCTCAGAAATTTTGGCCAGAGTCAAACCATAACATATGGTTTGCCCATAAATTAAAGAATTTGTTACTTAGGTACAAAAAAAATTGTTTACTTAAGTAAAGAAGGAGGATCCCTAAAAGCTGTTGTGCATACAAACCTTAGTATCCTGTTGATCCAATGGACAGCTAAAAGTAGCTAGAGAACTTAAAGCTAATCATCCAAGATTCCCTAAGTTAGCTTTCTCTTTAGCTGATGGAGACAGAGGAGTACCTCCAAAGAACAATTCATCTCAATTCCCTTTTTGCTTTTTTCAGGATGAGATGAATCACCTCAAGGAAATGTCCAAGAGAGTTCCATTAACTGCACAGAGAGCTCTGATGGCTAACTTAGGTGACAAAAGCTAGGTGAGATAAACTGCTCTCAAGGGGTTGCTGACTTTGGTATTAACTTAATTGTACCTCAAATAGAAATTATTGCAACAAGTCACGTATTATAAAAACAACAGTTCCCAGAGGTCACTAAGCTATTCAACTGGTTTGAAACTGGACTTGTAACAGTACAGAACTATTTGGCATATGAATTATTACCTTTTCAAATGATAGAAGCAAGTCGTTCCTAAAAGAACATTAGTGAATGAATCAGATATGACCATAATGTACTGGAAGAACAATCCAACACTTTTGTTTTGGTCTTATTAAGGTTTACTGAGTGTTCATGTAACTAAATTATCTTTATATTTGCATTTTTGTTAGAGAAGATGGGATTGAAAACAAACTTCTGCATAACTTACACGTGCTCCGTTGAATTATTTGCTTCTTACACCTACTGTGTGCAACCTATTTAACACCAGACAGTAACTTGGCAACGTTTCTCTCTCAGTATGGGTGAAAGTCTTGAGAAGTGTCGTATTTATGTATAAGTGCCTTGTTCAGAAGTTAGAAAGGCTTTCTCGTATACAAGCTCACTTTCATTTTCTTGATATTTTCTTTTTTCGTCAATGGCCCCATAGGATGGCTTTTTGCATGCATTAAAGACTCCACATCCAACACACCATTTTTAAGATGTCAAGCAGATTGTATTATTCATTTGTCCATGAGTATTTTGATGGTATCTCTGTGTACTTTCTCAGATGAACTATTTCAGACTCTACTCATCTCTATTTTTAAGTCACCTCACACAGTTCATTTGCACTCAGTGAATTGATACTTGGAAACAACAATATATCCCTACTCCTCTACTTCCACAAGTTTGCAGCATGATAGATGAACGAAGAAAGGATGATCAAGCATAACGAGAGTAATTTTTCTGTATATAAGTCTTGCATCACTCCTGTGACCTGACTTGTCCCGCCACTCTGTAGATTAAGACTCCTGTGAAGCCAGCTGAGCTAGCTTTGCTGTTCGGGTTCAGAGTCCAATCCTCTGATCCGGGCAGTCCTTGCCTAAATCTCATGAATGCAGCTGTTGGTCCATTCATGCATGTCATGCAATTCCTCTGTACAGACCTGTGGCTCCTTTCTGGGACAGCTTCATCCCTCTTCAAGGGATTTTCAAAGAGGGGAAACTCATGAAAGCAGGATTTTGGAGAGAGCCTCAGGTGCAGTGACAGATGCTAGGCCAGCTGCAGCTCCTGCCCTGTCCTTCTCTCCATCTGGACCATGCTTATTTTTGGAAGGTCATACTTCTCCCCTGTCCCTTCAATCATATAAAGATATAATTATGCAATTCCACTTCAATACACAGTCTAAGCTCACAGGGTAATTCATTCAAGATGTATATAGTGTAGATCCTAAACTCTTGCAGAATGTCATAGGCAGGAACAATTTACTTTGCTGATGATCTCAAAAGACTTCCACATTCCCATGTTGCCAGCTGTGCTCCTCTACACCTCTTCTTGTAGAACACTCAAAAAGCAATGTTCTTCCATGACTAAAAAGCACAAGGCACACAACACAATCTCTCTCTTCCCAAATCCCTGCACCATATAGCATGCCACTTTCATGCTGCAGAGAGAAATTCCCTCTCTTCTCACTCATCTTTCAGCCTCCTTCTTTGATATCACAGTACTCACTGCCTTCTTCCCCACCACCATTGCTTCTCAAGCACACATCATCCTTCACAGGCACCCAGCTTGGCAGTAATGTGACATGGAGCACTGTTAAAACCTACATTTAAAATTCTTTTCCACAGGGATACTCTTGGAAGAAGATCCCAAAGCAACAAAATGGTTTGAGTTGGAAGGAACCTCTTGAGGTCACCTAGTCTAACTCTCCTGCTGAAGCAAGGTCAGCTAAAGCAGATTGCTCAGGAACTGAGTAAAAGTCAGGTTTTGAATATCCCCAAGAATGGAGATACTCAATGACTTCTCTGGACAATCTCTGACAGTATTTGACCACTCTCAAAGTGAAAAGGTCTTTGTGTTCAGATGATGCAGACCACTCAGACAACATGATCCAGAGGTAGGCAGGAGCTGGTAAAGAGCTGGATCCAGGATTTTTAATTTTATATACTTTTTGCTGCCTCCAATATAGGTATTTGTACCAGAGCTTATCACATTTACACTAGCCAATGTTTAGAGTCAATGGAAAGAACAGAGAGAAAAGTGATTCATCAGACTTGTGATTATGTCCCAGAAACGACTATTTCTTTCCACAGACTTAATGTAAGTTGAAACAGCTCTGATGTAGACACCCTTTCATAAATCTTCTGATAGCCAGAGGTCAAAGGAAACTTGCCCAAGCTTTTTAACATATGTAGATATCTGCTGTTTGAATCAACATCTGAAATTTCTATGTGCAAAGTAGTACTGTTTTCAGATAGAAAAGTACTTAAGCCTTGTCCTCTTATAGTCAAAACATTTTATTTCAAAACAGCTGATAAATTTGTGGAAAAATACAATTCTATCCCTGCTTTTTAGAAAAGATCTGGTTTTGGTTTGGGTGTTTTGTTTGGGTGTTTCTATGGAAGAGTGTGAAGAGAATGTGTATTAAGTGTTCTGACAAATTTCAGAAAATACTAAATTTGCTAATTAAACTTACAGTTCCACCAAGAAAAATGAAAGTAAAAAGCATGCTTACCTGCATATTTGTACACTTAATAATGTGTGAACTTGTTTCTTTTTCTGATTATTCATCAAAGGATGAATTTTTCAAATTCATTATTCTGCAATAGTTGCTGTGTGTGGTAAGGAAAAGGAAGAGTGTGTGAGTCAGAGAAGTCAGAATAACATCAAAGTCTAATTCTGGCAAATGAAGAGGATCTTGAGAAGCACTTCAATTTTAAGCTGTGCACAAATGATAGATGAATTGCATGATGAATGCATTTAGAATAATCTAATATTTATGAAGATTTCTGAATTAAGATTCACTTACTGTTCACATATTTGGGTGTAAAATATTGATACACAGAGCTTTCATTGAAACTGTTCTTACATGGTTCAGGCTTTTAAACATTCAGTTCTTCTGAAGCATTCTATGGCATTTATAGATACATTGTAGATAAAGACATCTAAAGATTTCTGTAGATAAAGGCATTGCAAATTCTTTTTCCCACTGAAGAGTGAATACTTTTGTGTCTTCACATATTGAACCATGGCAATAAGTTCCCCAGTGCAACATCCATAAATTAAGGTCAAGTTGAGCTCTGGTACGTGATCTAAGACTCAAGCAGGCCAAAGAGCTTTCTGCAAAGCAAGTAGGGCTTGCCATGCACCTCTGAAGAGCAACCTAGAACATGCTTCTCTGTTAGCAGAAGAAATAACAGCACTTACATCCCAGGGTCTTCCTGACTTCTACATGAGTTCTCTATATCTAATAGGATACAAAGTCCAAATAAGGCTTTCTTACTGGTTGAGACTTCTATCACTTTTCTTGTTAGTTGATACTCTGTTGAGAGCTGGGCCATTAGCTTTTCCTTTAGCTTGGCAAATAAACCAATGTCCTGTTTTCAGGATACTTGTGGGGTTGCAGTTTCTCTACCATCTGTTTTGCTGTCATATTTAGAATTAGGAATAAGTAATTGCTCAGGATGAGAGTAAGGCTGGTTTGATTTAGTTTTATTTTTTTTTTAATGAAAGGTTGAGAGTTTGGAAACTGGGTACTGACTTGTGCGTGTGTGTATAAATTACATATATATGTGGATATATCAGCATATACTTTACATAAAGTGCATGGATGGCCTCAGAACACTGTCTAGGCTGTCAAGCAAAAACTGCATGCTGAGAAGGGGTGCAGGCATGAAGCACATGGGTTTGTCTGAAATTCTTTGTCTCTCCAGACAATGGGCACCTGAGCCAAGGCTACTGCAGCAGTTCTGAACCCTATCGCAGCTGGAATTGTACAACCCATTTCCTGGCAGAGCTAAGCAGGATTTTTCTCAAATGCTGCAGCAATGAGGCCTGACATCTCATACCGATAAGCTAAGGCTTGAGGTCTGGGTCTGTCTCTCACAGATGGAGTTCAAATCTGTCACTTTTCTTCTGTGAGTAGCTGAAAAATGCCAAAGAGCAAGCTCCACTTTTGTGGGCAGACAGGACAGGGTGGGGGGAGCCATCACCATTCCTTCTGTGATGGTGAGGTTTTTCAGAAGGAAATTAAATATTTCTAGTGCTGGGAAGAATGCTGACAGCCTGCAGCACAGTTCTCCAGCCATGCAGAAGACCCGTGACCTGGTTTCTCTCTCCTAGAAATATCTGCTTTTCAGAAGTTTGGGAGCTTCATCCTACAGAGCATTTTCTTTCCTAAATTAACCAAGGCACATGGTAAATCAAAAGAACTTTGTGAAAAGACATGTAGTTAAAGACCATTTGAAGCTGAGGAGCTTATCAAGGTCTGCATCCTTCTGTCCTGGCTTCTCTTTGACCATCAAGAGATTTCAGATAAAGCCTCTGAAAAATATGGCATCGCTCTGTTCCCAATCAGCTCAAACATGGCCAGCTAACAGGAACACAGATGTGGCTGCATGCCTTCTCATGTAGTCTCTTAGAATCATAGAATCATTTAGGTTCTATGATTTTAAGACCTCTAAGATCATCAAGTCTAACCATTAACCCAGCACTGCCAAAGTCTACCACCAAACCATGTCCCTAAGTGTCACATCTATATGTCTTTTAAAGACCTGTAGGAGTGGCAACTCAGGCACTATCCTGTGCAGCTCTTGTGCTTTTCCTGGGAAGGGTGATCTCCGGGATTCAGGCATTCCTGGTGACTGGTGCCAATAAGTACTTCGGCCATAACAATGCCCTGCTATGCAGCTCAGCCCTGTCACCACCTCTTATTACTGCCTGCTCCAGCAGTCTTGGTCCCTCTCAAACTAGGTGCTGGGATTTGGGGACTATGTCCCCAGGGGGCTAAAATAGCTTGCCACTCAGTACATGAATAAGTTGTCTGGAATTCGATAGTGCAAAAAATTTCCTGCATGATTAAAGCACTGGTTTGTTGAAAGCTTCCTGTTGTCATCTCTCCTTTGGCAGACTGTACTGTGTCAGTAATATTATAGCAAATAAAATGTGTTTTCCATAATTGCTTGTTAGAGGTAGTATCTTAGCTGAACTAAATACAAAAAGTCATTGTCTTGGAAAATGGAATCACAATGTTTTTTTCCCTGTGCATTCACATTAGCTCATTTGATTAAAATGCTCTAAATATATCTCAGTGTGTCTTAAGAATGCATTAAAAGCTACAACTCACTGAAGGTAAGCAATTTACTCTGTTGGTCCTTACACTTGAGTTTTTAAATGTTTGGAGACTTATTTCCCATTTCCTAACTGATTTGCAATTATTTTTAGTACCTTTAAAATGTCATTATAATGCCTCTAAAAAAATATCCCATCTAGTCCTTGAAAGCTTTCAGAAGACAGAATTTCTGTTTTCCAGAAAGGTCTGCATAAGGGTGCTTACAAAGCAGTAGTTGATACTTCATACTTGCTGCAACCTTTTTGGAGACCCTGGAGTTTCTTCAATAAGCCAAGGGCTTGTGCAATCTGGAAAGCAGGATGATGTTTTTCTCTCTCTGCCTTTGCTTCATGATTCTTGATTTACCAAGGAGGCAGCAACTTTTCTGTTGCTGTTTTCAGTCCTGCTAATATTTACTGCTAATATTTTCTCGTAAGAGGAGTGGAGTCTTCTCTTACGAGATTTCAGCTCTGACACTACAGCATAACTCAAAGGAGTTCCTGAGTAAGATCGAGAAACATACCTGCCTCAAGCTTGTGATTTTTGGACCATAGTATATTATATGGTAGATGCAGACAAAGCAGACATGTGCAAAATTTGAAAAAACCCAAGCAAAGACTCCTCCCCTCCCAAAATAACTCCACCAGGCAAAATTGTTACAGAAAAAATGTAACAAATCGTAGAAAAGAAATACATGTATGTACAAGCCAGGTTCAACAGAAGGAAGGACTCGCTTCTTTTAGTCTGCTTCAGTAGACTTTTCCTTAATTTGGGAGGGTTTTTGCAACTAAATGATGTGGAGTTTTGTTTAGTTGGTTTTTTGATTGTTTTTGTTTGTTTATTTGTTTTTTTAATTAATGAGATTCTTCTTCCTCAGACCAGTTAATCATAAAGATCATAAGGATTCAGGCCTCACAGGGTACACTTCAAGTGCACCAGTGGTTTATGATTACTAAAAGATGTGAAACCCCTAAATTTTCAATAGCAATCTTTAGTCATAGCATAAGCAGGACAATAGGGATTCATATGTGCAGTGCTGCATCCCATTCAGTTTAATACAAAAGTAAGTTCACATGTATTACAGGTGCACAAAGTGTGCTCTGACCCCATGTGTAATTCATGCCTTGCTTCAAAAATATTATTTCTAGGACTGGCAAATTTGTTGACTCCTGAACTTGCAGACAAAGCAGCAATTGTGGAGGTTTTCTAGGCTTTCCACTTTCTTGCATACCTTTCTTTGTTTTTCTGCAAATTTGAACTTCCTCTTGGCAGACTTGAGACCCTGGTCTCAGAAGGCCCAGATCACCTTCCTGTTCCTCTGTAGGATGCCAGAGGGAGGGAGCAGTCTAATGAGCGGTGCATTGGTGCCCTCTCCTTTCATACCCACTGACCTAGGGTGTGGGATGCTTCTCTGGACCTCTCTCCTCATTCAGTCTTCCATGAGCCTACACAAGCTGCAACTTGCTCCACATCACTTTCTCTGACATTTTGCTGGGAATAGGAAAGGAAGGAAGAAATCATCCCTCTACAAAGCAGAGTCCAGGTAAGTAGCACTACTGCAGCTATGGTCAAGGAGCCAGATGAGGGAGGCCAAAAAGAAATACAGCCAGGCAAGCTGGCTCAGTGTTTAGTCACACAGGAACAGGATAGTTTTATGTAGACCGACATAGAAATCTGGGATAATCGAGAGTAAAACTGTGTTAGTTCCTCTTGATTTTGTTTGTTGTGGCATAGACTTTCTCTTGCACACAGCTAAGGTATCAGTGAGGAGCTCAGCAATACCATTTGATTTTCACTCATGAGAATAGAAAAACTTAAAACATTTTTTGTGTGAGTCATGCAGGAGAACAAACAGAACTTGAGGTCACAGGGTTAATTCGGATATAATTCCAGTGGCCTAATGATAGTTTATTATCCCCACAGTCAGCAGGAGTTCTTTGAACAAAAGTTTTGAAGACAGCAATAAATCAGCTCCAGTTGCATTGTCTTAATTTGTGTGCATACTTTGCTTTATGCTTACAGGCACAGCTTTCTTAAAGAATGGTGTTATTGCTCTAATCTTGATTTTTAGTCAATTTTTCCTCCAATCCTGACTGCAGTGAGTTTCAGGTGGGGGTGGGGGTGCATGCTAGGGGTGCTTGGCTGTGGTGGCCCCACTCCGCATTCCAGGGTACCACACCCTTGCCTTGGGGCCTGGCCCTGCTCCTCACCTGGGCCCCACACTGCCTGTGGCCATGGCCATGCTGCTCTGTGCTGTTGCTGCTGTCTCCTGTCCACAGCAACTGGCCCTGAGGGAGCGGGGCTGGCATGGCCAGGGTGGGCAGCAGGTGATGGCAACAGCATGCTGTGGCTGGCCCTGGGAGTTTCTAGCACGCAGATGGTGATGAGTTTCTGGACCAGAACTTGGTTCCCCTCTCTCTCTCTCTCTCTCAGCATGGGACTTGAGGAGCAGCGTAGCTTCACCCCTGGCGTCTCTGCAACAGCCCTGCCATCACCTGCCTGAGCCCAGCTCGAACCCCTCGGAGGGAGATGCTGTCCACAAAGGTCTTCTTTCCTCTTTCCACCTGGAAAGTTGGTGAGAACGCATCTGCCTGTGACATTTTCTGCCCTGCCCACCATGCTCTGCGGCCACTGCCACTCACCACCCCTTCATCTCTCAGAGGCTTGCTGGTGTTTCTTCCACTGGACAGAGAGTTAAAATTGACCCAAGCAGGAGGAGGTTTCTTTTTGTTTCACTATGAATTTTCAGTTGTTCTTGAGTTAGTGCTTTTGCGTTCTGTATTTTACCACACACACACACAACACACATACATATATATATTTAATAAAAGCGATGTTGTTACTTTTTCTATATTTTGTGGTCTCTTGTTTTCAAATTTAAATTGCACAATTATCTTAAAACCAAGACAAATGCTTTTGTGGCTACTGTATTGGTGGATGAGAAGCAGAATGGATGAGATGAAGGAGATGGAAAATACTTATCAGCTACTACAAATAGAAGAGTGAATCCAGAAATATTTGAAGGTGCTTGATGTTCTATATTGATCTTCTAATATTTATGAACTGTCCACCTGTCACAGCATAATGACAAAAGTTTCATATTACTGACCTAATTCTTTAAGCCCCCTTTCCAGATCATCTTATAAATTAAATAATTTATGTGTTTCACTTAGGCAAGGTTATGCCTTTAATGAGCTTAAATGAGCAGAAAATTTTCATTCCTTCATATTTACACAAGTCACACTTGCTCATAAAGGCAACTCTTTTTGTCTGTGCAAGTCCCAACTCTTGTTTATAAGAAATAGATGTAAAGTAAGAAGATCTCTCTTTCTCATGCCAAAGTCTCAGGAAGAAAGTCTAAGGAAGAAATTCCTTTCCTCTCAGAGAGAATTTCTAGGAAAAAAGAAAGAGAATCAATTCAGCTTTTTTTAAAATTAAATTCTCAAGCTCTGATTGTTCTTGTATGCTGAGATAAGCATCTCTTTGCTGACTATATGTGAAGTTAAGAGAGATGAGTGTGAGAGCATATAGGGCAATAAATAAGTGCTTAACTTTCATTGAATTCATAGGGCTTATGTCCCTAAACTGTACTGTAAGCTTGAGCAAATCTCTAAATATCCTGTCTGATTCATCGGCATATGTAAAATCTTTCTGTGTATTCCTGTGCAAAAGTACCCCGTGTCCTAGGAGGTGACTCTCTGAACAGATGGATTTTTAGGGCTTCAGGTCTGTAGCACGAGATTGCTCAATTATATGCACCATCATGCTAACTTTTATAAAAGGCAAGGCATAGCAAAAAATGTACTTTGGTTTCATTTTAATATTTGGTGTTTTAATTTTAATATAAAAGACTAATTTATGCTCATTTTTTCACTCAAGGGCCATCTGTTTTTAATTTAATCCTAGAAATTAAACACAAAATCTAAATTAGGCACAGTTGGTAAATTCTTGGTTAATTCTTAGTTGATTGTTAAGCAGACATAAGAAACTTTTAGTGTAGCAGTTATCTAAGCTTTGAAAGCCAAAATTAAATCCCAACGAAATGAAACTTTTTCTCACAATAAGATCAGGACATGTTGAAAGAAATCAAGATTTGATACACAACAGTCTTATACTCTGGACAGAGATGTTTTCATCTAACTGAAGTTGAAAATGATAAACTTTATTGGAAAATAATTAAGTTCACTGGGAACTGAATTCTAAACTCTCTCACCTCTCTTTAATTTTAGAATTGAAAGTATCATAATGTAAATTGATTTGATATTTCTTTACTTACGGGACAAATTAGATTTTCTGTATCAACATTACCTGGGATTGTCACTCGAGACCAACAAGAGGGAAATTCCCCAGAAAAATTCAGTCTTGCAGGATTTGTGTATGTGTGTGTGTTTTACTAAGTAATGTTGACCCTTTCCCTTCTCTTACTAGAAAATAATCTTCATGGACTTTATGACCAATAAAAATAACTTCTGTCAATAAAAGTGATGAAACTGTAGTTTTGTGGAGAGCACTAGAGATGAACATATACTATATGATTGGTTTAAGTGGAGCAAATCATGTTTATATAAATACAAATATAATAGTAAATGGAAAAGATAACCATAGCTTTAAGAATAACGATTTCTGTATAAGTATTGGTGATTTTAAGTAAAATATTTCAAAAAGCTACATTAAATTACTCTTTAACATAGTATTAATTTACTTAGTTGTCAGACATTTTACCACATGGAAGTTTCTGAAGCAACTAAGAAATACAGTAAGTTTTGCTTTTATCAAGGGAAAACTCCAGCATTTTGATGACTTTTGCAAAGGTTTCCTGAAACCCTTAGCTATTTTTGATTTACTGTAAGGCTGTTTCACTGGCATAGTATTATGAAAAAAGACTGTGAAGTAAATGTAACAGCTCTCAAAATAGAGAATTGTCTGCAAAATACAGAACAATTTTTCACCCTGCTTTAAAATTGTGTTTTTCAAGATGAAAATTTAACTTTTGTGCTCCTCTATTCCTGCAGGAAATAAAAATGTAGCATATTATTAAGGTGGGACTAATATAAATGTTCACATTAGCTAATATTCTTCCAGAGCCATTACTGTTTTAGAAAAAAAAAATAAATTAAAACTCCTGCCAATGCAACCGCAGAGGAAATTCTTGGCACACTATTGAGTATTTACAAATAATCTCCACCAGGTGGCACAAAGTAACAAATTTCAGTCAACTTTGGCATGGACCGTTTCGTGTTCATACAGAAGGGGGTAGGGAAAAAAAAAAGGAAAACTTTAAGTGTAAGATGTTCAAAGTTCATAGGTATAGAAAAAAATTCTTACATCAAAAAAATGCTGAAAGCAGACATTATAAACCATTTATTCACAAGTGCAAGGAGAAAAAAATCTTCAGAAATCTTTTTGATTGCTGGTGATTTTGAGATAGATTTCAGGTAGGCTGTATTTGGTGAATGTACATACAATGATCCATACTTAATGGAAAAAAATTTATATTTCACTAGGAGAAATGGAATCAGTCATTTGGAGCTAGAATATTAACAGTAGGTATCATGGAAAAATCTAAAATGCATATAAGAATTCTTTTGACAGGTCTTTCTGTAGTATAAAGTATCTAAGTATAAAACCAACTAACCTTTGCCTTTAAATCCAGGCTTGAAATACTAAGAACTAAGAGAACAATCTATCAAGGGATTATCAACATCATCAGGTTTTATTTCTCTGTTTGAATAGCTCAGAGATATTTGGTCCTGCAATGCAAAGAAATTAGGATGTTCTCTGACTTTACCTATATCAGAATAATTATTATTCATTTAGTTTTTTCATTCATTGTCACTGGGCTTATAGTTCTCTACCACAGTAAAATCCTTGGTGGATTAAATCCTTCATGTTTGTGGATTGTGTAAATTCTCCAGATGTCCTTATCTAGTAGTAAGGATATAATAGTAGAATTTTGTATATGTCTCAGCCTCCAGCAGTGAAACCCAGATTTTTTTGACTGCTCTTACATAACAAGCTCCTGCTGGTATGTGGAGTGAGGGTAAAGGAATTTGAAACATCAGTGACTTGCAAGCAGAATTATTTAAATGCAAATTAAAAGTAGATACATACACATACGCACAAACATGCACAGTTTGTTCTGGAGAGTCTCCCAGGTTGCTTATTAGTCTCTGAATGTCATGACACATGCTGTTTTCATGGATGTGTCAAAGTATCAGCTGGATGTGGCTGAAGCAGCAGTTGCAACTTCAAATGTATTGTTGCCTTCTAATCACCATAATTATACAAGGAAAAGGGTCAGACTGCAGTAACTTCATTTGCAGTTTAGTCCCTATGTGGTGCCATCTTCCCCACACAAAGAGAGATGGTGTCCAGCTGCGTCAGGGGATCACAATCCGGCTCCCTGATGCCAGCCAGACGTGAAAGGCACTTCAATAGCACTGCCAGCTGGGCTTATTTCAACCCCATGCTTCCTTCCAAACTTAAGAACACCAATTTCATAACAGTCTTCTATAAACTCTTTTGGGTCCCACTATTTTCTGATCAAAGTACAGTAGGTAGCACTGGGAGCCCTCCCTGAACCGTGAGCAGTTCTCAAATCCTGCATGGAGCCAGTCCTCAGTACCTTATTTACACTGTACTGCTCTGATATCAGCAAAAAGCAACAGGGCTATTTGTGGAGTTAAGGCAGTGCTCAGAGACTCTTAGATACCACCAGTTAAATACAAAACAGTGTGACCTAGAATTCAATCAGTAAAAATCTGTGGTTTGGTGTGTTCCTTTGGAAATTATATCATACAGCCTTATCTTAGAAGGGAAAGTTGAAAGTTGGAATTACGTACGTACATGGTTTGGAGGTACAAAATGTTCTTGTCAGAAACAATTAAACATTAATCTGAATTTTCAGAGATTTTTCTTGTCCCTAGATCCATGGCACAGACTATTTCAACTCCATCTGGCAGCTGAAAAACAAACAGTTAAGATCATTCATTTGTTGGAAACCAGCTGAGTACTGTAATTAGTCTTACTTGGCACACAAAAATGTTGCATGCATTTGGCCAATTTTAGCTTAGAGAATAGAAATTGTCTTGGTAATTTTCACCCATGTCGATCACAGAACACATACATGGACATGTGCATATATGCATATGTGCATAGTTTATATATTCCTACACAGTTGAGATTAACTGATGTTGTTATCATTTGTAAGGTTCCAGTTTCAGAAATGTTAACTTTTGCTAGGAATACTGATGCAAATATTACTACCTGATTTGCAGGAAAATGAAATGGGAGCACATATATTTCCTGGTTTTCAGAATGGAAAACCACTTGCACATTAATGCTGATAAGTCAGTTTAGGAATTAATTTCTTTTTCTAACAAGTCTCTTTGTCATCCTTCTGGTGACTCAGAATGTGTTTGAAATCTTCAGAGACTGACAGTGGTTTCCTTTGACACAGGGGAACATCTTTGTCGAACAATTTGGAGCTGCCATTTCTAACTTGTGTTATTCTGACTGCTCTGTTGGAAGAAATATCTGAGCAATACAAAGGACAATATGAGGTGTATAGAGAGCATCCCTGAAACATTTTTAAATTGTGTGTGTCTAGTGGTTCCAACATGTGCTCAAGATACACTATAAATGGTAGAGGAGAGTGACTAGAGACTACCATTGCTTCAAAAATCTCAAATGAAGACAGGGATGTGTTACTTCATAGTTTTAAAGTAATGAAAAAAAATCAAAGAATAGAATATAGTGTAAGTAACCCTATTACCTGGAAAAAAAAAGATGAATGGATTAGAGTATTTTAGTATTCATGTGTTTATATTTTCCAAGATTTCTTATAATATAGTGGAGACAAACTGACATACACCATAACGCGTGTAATAAGAGTGGTAAAATGATGCCCAGCATTACTTGAAAAATTATGAAATCTATCTTTTTCCAGTAATTTGAGAGCTTCTCAAGCTCAAGTCCTAATTACATTTCAGGTATTTTATAATGGTGTGAGAAAATAGAGAGGTGACTTCACTGTTTTGAGGACAGCATGGACTGATGCAATTTCCATCATTTGCTGACTGTGAGTCACTTAGCAATTCTGAAACAGTGCAATCCCCAAAATAAATTAAGGATGTTAACTGCATATGGGAGGACAAGTCTGTTCTTAACAATATGAAGTACCAAGCACAATTTAGAGATGAGTCTTAAAATTATCCTGCATAAATCTGAATTTATCTGTCCTCTCTTTTAAAAACAGATGGTCCAGAGTCCCCATTTCTTATTCATGGGCTTCTTCACTCCCTCAGTCCCAAACCATTTCCTCAACTCTGAAACTTTTTTTCTGATGATTAGCAATACACTGGAGATAACAACACATTCATGGCTGGGGGAGATAATTAGTATGAGGAAGAAAAGGAGAATTTGGGTGGCAAGTCCTTTGATTGGAACTCTATGCCAGCTAATATAAGTTTTCAGTTATCTGGCTGTAATCCACAGGATGCATTTCCAGAAAGGACTGTACAGTTTGCATTAATGTTATATGCTTAAGGGACCATTTGCCATTCTGGATGTCATCTAACTGAGGACATAAAGTATCTGTAATGACCTTTACATATCATCAAAGTATGAAGAGATAAAGTTTCTGGATAGGTTTTTACCTATGTGGCTGCAAAATATTTTAGCTGAAAAATAAATGTTATTCTAAACAGCAGGTAGCCTTAGCTCTAGCTCATAAACCCGAAATATTTTCAAGGTCTGTATAGTAACAGGCCTTAGTCAGAGCCTAGTGGTTTTGAAAGAAGCATAATTTATAATTAGAGTCTTTAGCCTTTCCTGGCATTATTAAAATACAGATTTCTTTTGGCACATCTTTGAGTGACTTTTCAGGTAGATTTTAAAGATTTCTCACCTCTTCTCGTTTTTTTTATTTTCATGGGGAATGCCTAGAAAATTAAGAACTCATGAGATGTGTATTTTTTAGCACCTGTGCCACTGTCCTAGGTAACATTGGCCAATTATCTGTAAAGAAACTGAACAAATGCCAGATGACCTCTTTCATGAAATGTTTTGAGATCAATTAAAAGTTCCACATATTACTATCCCTGCTGCAGATTTAAAAGGTTAAAGATTTGGTAAATGAGACTGCAGTTTTCGCAACCACAGCTACAAATAAAGAATCATCCATCATCTTGGTGGAGTCCCGTGGGACTTTGAAGGAACTTGAAACACAGCAGCTGGCACAAATATTTAGAAGACAGACAAGTGCTGAAAATGACAGGTCTCCTTTGCAAGGTGACCTGTAGATGAAGAATGCTTAGTGCAGAGCAAGGTGTGACTTAATTTGGCCAAGTACCAATACATACCCCTCAGAGTACAGCCAATAGCTCAGCTTTAACAAGCAGGGGAGCTTCTGTTCCCAAACTGAAACTCAGGTGGATCTTACTGGGTAGGCAACTCAGTATAGGGATAGGGCTGTCATATCTAACCTCCTGCTTCCATAATTTCTCAGCTCCTACATGCAGAAATACACATTCACTAAGTAGGCCAAGGCAGCTCCACATTTTCCCTGTCCTTAACAGATGATTTTAGAACATGTCCTTCTTTTTCTGTTATGTAAGTATTTTTTTTGGTGTTTTGTATATACTACCCCAAGCCAAACAAGCAGTTACACAATCTGTTGGGGAAAAAAGAAAAAGCAAACTTGTATAAATATATTTATTACTCTCTTACAGATAATTTCCAGTGTATGATAGCATAAAGGTGATATAAAGGGACACTTCTCAAATTATCTTGAGAGGATTTTGTTAACAGCAACCAACAAAAGTGAAGAGATAAAAACAAATACTCAGTGATGTCTGCCTGATGATATTCTGCTTCTACTAGCATGTGAAATGAGAGGTGGAAAGAATTAACCTAGAAGTGGAGGGATGACAGCAGATGAGAAATGTAGCAAAGCTACAAGTACTCAGGCTTAGCTAGCAGCGTACGTTGGCTAAGAATTAAAAAGGGACTTGGGCATTTCAGAAAGCTTGGCAATATAAAACCTGAAGCTTTGTCACTCCTCTCTTTAGGGAGTGGGGTTCAAGATGTAAGTAAGTACTCAGATGTCTTACATGTTAGATAAGAGAAATTGAATGCCTAGATTGTAATTCCCAACAGGAAGCCCCAGGTAAATATAAAATCCTGTCTCAATGTGGACTGAGGTACTTGTGTAAGATTCAGTATCTTTATGAAGCTGTAATTAAGAAATAGGCTTAGGAAGCCGGAGACGATTTTTTTAAACTGACTGTGGTAATGGAGAGTTTTGTCTATGTCTGTACTACTAAGTAAAACAGCCTAGAACAGCCCAGAAGAGTGTGAGGTGTGTCACAACATGTATTTATTTGGCTAACCTCTTTTATTATATCTCCTTCCTGTAGGAAGAAAAAAAAAAAGAAAAAAAAAAGTAAAAAAAAGTAAAGGTGATCTCTTTCATTTTAACTATTGGAAAGCCCGTCTGGATCATCTTAGACATGAACCTGGGAAATCTCAGCTTAGTCAAAAGATGCCAGGGTGCCAGGGAACATGCTAGCACATAATGGGTGTGGATAATTAAGTCCAAATGCATACCAGACCCATTTGATTTATTACTGTAGGTACACCTTGTAAAGGAAGGTATTGCAGGTACCCCCAAAATGCCAGGCACTGGAAGGACTTAGGAGAAAATTTATTTTCCAGAGGCAAGAATGCTGGCAAATGGCATGTGTGCACACTGGGCATGAAAGAATGCAAAAGCCTTTTCCTTTCCAAGCCTTTTTAAGAGTGTACCTCCCCTCATTCACGGGGGCTCCAAGGTCATCCATGAAACAGTTATCTTTTCAGGGAGTAAACTGTTCTGAAAAGCTGGAGAGGGAAAGAAATCCAAGCCTTAGCTTCCCAGCTATCAAAGATCTCTTGAACAAAAAGAGAAGAAATCCTTATATCAGCCTACCTCCTCACCATCTCTTGTGCAAGGTCCACTCATCCCCTACACATCTGAAATACTTGACAAGGGAAGAGGAGATTCATTTTTAGGAAATACTTGGCCAGCAGGGATTTGAGCTCTGTTCAAAACTCAACAAGAGGTTAATAGCTAAAAGGCAGTCAGGTTTTCTTGTGTTTGGTGCTTGATGCTGCATACAAAGCAGTGTAAAATATATGAGTACAGAGAGTCAGAAGGAGATCAGGGAGAAAGGTCAAACCCTCTGACTAGAACACTCAGCTGGAAGGTGGCTGCCTTGCTCTAAGCACTGTTCAGTTTTTTTAATTTAGACATTTTCTAGTTAAAAACACTGTAGAAATCAAGGTTTCAGGAACTAGGACCTCAGATTTCCCCATTACTCCAGCTACATTTCAAGTTATTCTTGCATTTCTACCTTTATTTTTGAAAGGCATATTGCATTTTATGTCTCACTGCATTCTGTCATTCCTTTTACTTTCCCTCTTAGAAAGTATAACAAGAGTAAGTAGTTAACACAGTACAGAACATCTTCAGAAATAAATACACAATCATACAGGATCCAGACATCAAACCTTTAATGTCTGGAAAGAATGAATAGTTTTTAGAAAGTCTTCTATATATATATTCTGAATGAGAATTTACAGAATTTCTCCTAATATACCACTTCTCCATTTAGTGCCCAGTCCAAATATCACTACTTTTTATAGAAATATTTGTTTTGACTCTTGTGGTTTCAAATTGATGAGATTTAATCAGGCTCACTGAAAATGACAAAAATTTCTGCTCTCATACTCTGCAGTTTGGAGACTAGCTTTTTTGGTTGTTATTGTTTCTGATAACTTTAGGTCAGCCACATCTGCTCATGCATTTAAATTAAAGTTTAAGATGTTTCTCTATTTGATCAGATGCTGTTTTCATAATTCATATGAGCTTCACTCTTCTGGAAATAATTATTTAATAGAGTTAGTTCTGTTTTATCTGTCACTGATATTTTTATCTGTTTCATTCTGTAGTCCTTTAAGATGTGCTATGCATGAAAATGGCTTTGTAAATAAGGATTGATTACCGAATATTTTTTATTAAATAAGACATGGTCTTCAGAAAAGGTTGCATAAATATAAATATATTTATACATTAATGGTAGTATCACATATCTGTTTGAATTTAGCAGATCCAGTAACTGTTATTCTTTTCTAGTGCTTTGTACACAGAAAATGAATTTTGAATTCACCAGATATCTGAAAGCAAACATTTAATTTAAAAATGTTGATTTTCTTCCTAAAAGGAAGAAGGGCTGAGTGTTAAGGGAAAATTCTGTGTTCAAGGAGGGTTTTTTTAAATTCTTTTGTGTTTATTTTTTAATTACTTCTGTTGCTGCTGTTACTAATCAGCTTGTTTTGCATCATGCTGCACAGCACAGCTGGAGAATTTACTCACTGATTGAAAGTATCATGTGAGCAGAGAGAGTGGGCACCATGGGGACTGCAGTGGAAATGACTGCAAAGAGATTTCAAAGGTATTATAAGAAGGCAAAAATTTTTTGGCATTTGGGAACGCTTCAGGAAGAGAAGAAATTAAAAAAAAAAAAAAGTGTGGGAAGACAAGAGAGGGAAAAACTATCTGAGAAATAAGAACAAGAAAGGGAGAATATGTATTTATAGCTGGACAGTTAGCTTTGCAAGTGTAGCTCAATGGCTATGGTAGCAGTAAGTCCTATCTTTAAAGTGGAAAACTTCCACAATGGCCAGGAAAAAAAAAAAAGATAGCAACAGATGATAAAGCAGTAATTTAAATCTATTCTTCTTAAAAACTGCTACAAAACTCACAGCAGAATTAAAGTTCCTACTGTTCTAGAAATAACACCTGTGTTTCATAGGCATGTAAGCAATAGGCCTGTCTGGAGCAAGGAGTGACTCAGTCTTAAGGCAACAGCACAACATGCTCCCTTCTTTACAACTGCTACCTTCTCCTTGCTGGGGAGAAGAGGATCCCCTTGACCTCAAATTATTTCTGGTGGCTGCTCCTGACTCAGGGAGGCCAGAGCTTGGTTCTATAAGCTTATCTCCACTTCTGATTCTCTAATACTCCTAACCTTTCTAACTCATCCTGTAATTCTGCTAGCAAGAATTAGTCAATCACCTGGTCAATCACAAGAACAGAAAGAAAAGATAGTACTTTACTTACTTTCTTTTAGTCTTGTACAACTGTTTTTCTATATTTCTACCATATCCAATAGTTATGTTACTTTATAGCATCAGCTCCTTCACAGGTCCGCTGTCACAATCCCTCTTTCTCAACAGAAGTGTACCGATAGCTGTATAAAGCAAGTTTTTACTATATCTGTGTGATTGGGGCATAAGGAAAAGTACTAAAAAATAACATAAAGCAGAACTGAGGGGAAATCTGAGGCAATTTACTGTGGTTTATTTTGTACAGGACACATCAATAGGACTGTCCTTAATTCACGCTTCTTGACTTTTCCTATTGCAGGTCTCTGTTTTTGTTTTCTTTTAACTTTGCCAGACTGTGAAGGCTGAACTTTCCTTAGGAGCTGCTGGGGATGGAATTGTTTTTTTTTTTACAAAATTTTAACATTAGCTTTTTTTTGCAGCTTCTGAGAATGAAATGGAGAGGGAGATTTTTGCTGTGGTGAGCAACTTCATTGTCTTTTTAATAAGGTGATCTGAATCTTGGCACACAAACTAAAAAGCCAATCAGGTCCAGTTGTTCTGTCAAGGACGAACTTTGCACTATCTGTGAGAAAAAAAAAAACAACCAAAAATACTGGAAATGTCTGGGATGTCAGAGGGAGTAGATTAGGATAAGAAGCTTGTGAATAGTAGCCCACATCAGGACCTCGAGAAGGTTCAGGAGACTCAAGGACAAACAGACTAAGAGTGAGGGATGAAAATGAAAAGTGGAATTGGAAGGTAAGAGATCAAAATCCATTGAAGAGCAAAAGAAAAATTAGGATACCATGCACTGATGGACAAAAAGGCTAGCTTCATCCAAAAGGGGTAAAATTCCCACTCCTTTGTCTCAGGTGAATTATGTAAACATGAAGAGGTTGTGGTGACTCTGGTGAGAAACTAGAAAGAAAAACTTGAATAAAAGGATGTTGGAGCTGCATTGAGGATCTCTGAAAAACACATTTGGAGTGGTAATGCAAACATACATATATTGATTAGTATGAGCTCCTTATGCAACTGAGACAGACAATCCAAAAAGAAGGGGTCAGATCAAGGGAGTATATAAAAAGAATGAAGTGAAAGAACTAAATCAAGGACTGGCTTGGGACAAGGATAGTCTTCAGGAGATGAGGCAGCAGGAATGAGGAAAGACTGCCTAGGAAAATATACCTACTTCGTAATGAAGAGGAGAAGACAGATGATGTTTTTGAGTTGTGATCTATCAGACTTAAGTGAGATACCTAGAAGAATAGTGCTACTGGAACTAAGTATCAAGTGCCCTGTGTACACCCAGCAATCTGAAACCATTAGTTTGCTGTATAGTATCGAGCTCATCTCTGCATATTGAGACAAAGGACTGGAATGAGAAAACAGGGCACCCTGATACCAGGTGATTGACTAATTCTTGCTAGCAGAATTACAGGATGAGTTAGAAAGGTTAGGAGTATTAGAGAATCAGAAGTGGAGATAAGCTTATAGAACCAAGCTCTGGCCTCCCTGAGTCAGGAGCAGCCACCAGAAATAATTTGAGGTCAAGGGGATCCTCTTCTCCCCAGCAAGGAGAAGGTAGCAGTTGTAAAGAAGGGAGCAAGTGGAGGGTAGTCCATGCTTGGGGTGGCAAGCAAAATCTTCATCCACCTCAACCCACCAGGTGACTCTGCACAGTAGGTATGAGGATTTGTGGAAAGACAGGCAAAGGATGAAGAGGAGGAAGGTCCAGTTACACCAGAATTGTCACCACAATCAGAAAGGTCAGCATTCTGAGAGGAAGAACAGATGGATTGTATTTATAGGCAATTCCCTTCTAAGGGGAAAAGATGGTCTAATATGCCAAGTGGGCCTGGGTCAAGGACATCACCAGCAAATATCCTAGCCTGGTGCAGTCCTCAAACTACTATATACACTACTGATCTTCCAAATAGGGAAAATACTATAGAAGTGAATTCTATTGGTGAAATATTGTGAAACCCTATCCGAATCATTGACTTGCATATCAATCTTCACAGTAAGATTTTAATTTTTTTAACGACTTTAGTATTTCATCCTTATCCTTTTATTGTGGGCGTTATTTAACTGTAGAGTTTCACTAGGAAAACAAATTACTTGTTGGGCTTGGAAGCCAGAGGCTTCTTCGCCAGGAATAAATAAATCTAAAAGCTACAGAGCAAAGATTATATATATAACACACTGAGTGATGAAAGAAAGGACAAACTTATTTTCAATATGCACAAACATAGCTATCATAGTACCTGTCTTGCCATTCAGGTACTAACAAGAACAGTCCCAACAATGTAGGATGCTAAGCAAAAAGTTCTCTCTCAGTCCAAATACTCCCTGTGTTTTGGATGCAGAGTTTTGGCCTAGCCAAAAGGTCACTCTTATTTTTGCACTTGAAATCATAGAAAACATGAAGAAAACAAAGGAAATATAAAAAATAGGGTTCAAGAATAAAACAGTTCATCAAATAAATAACATGTCAGACCTTAGAGTCCACTTACTGTGAAGAATGTTAACAGCATTGGCTATACTAACATATCTTCCACCAGCAGGCAGATTTCTTACAAATATGATCTTTCACCTATTTCATTAACCTCATGCTCCCACACATGAAATTGAATCTTAAAGGTTATGTTTAATGTATTCAGTGTTTTCAGATAATTCTAATCCCAAACCACAAGTTTATCCTTATAGAGTAACTCTATTAAATTTCAGCCTTGAAAATTTTATGCTTTAAGTACATTCTTATTAGAATATTTCACTTTTGTTCTCAAGTATTTGGATTTTCTTTCTTAATGGCATGATTTCCTGTTAACTTCTTCGATAATAATTTTTTTTTAATTGACAAAGGAAATGATTTTAGGAGGAATCCATCACAGTTAGTAACAGTAACTGTTTCTGCAAGTAATGCAGAGATAATTTTAATACACACACATGTGCACAATTGAAATATATATATATTTTTTTTAACATAAATGTTTTGGGTTTGCATGCCAAGGTTTTGGTAGTAGAGGTGTTACAGGCTGACTTCTGTGAGAAACTGCTAGAAGCTTCCCCCACATGCAACAGAGAGAATGCCAGCTGGCTCCAAGATGGGCCCGCCACTGGCCAAGGCTGAGTCATCATACACAATGGTAGTGCCTCTGAATAACAGATTTAAGGAGAAAAAAAAGCTGTACAATAGTGGCCAGAGAGATGAGTGCGAATATATGAGAGGAACAGCCCTGCAGACACCAAGGTCAGTGGAGAAGAAGGGGGAGGAGGTGTTCCAAGTGCCAGATCTGAGGTTACCCTGCAGCCTGTGGTGCAGACCATGGTGACACAGGCTGTCTCACTGCAGTCCATGGAGGTCCACAGTGGAGCAGAGCAGGGGGATGGTGGAAGGAGGCTGTGCCCTCATGGGAGGCCCATGTTGGAGCAGGGTCCTGGCAAAGGCCTGCAGCCCATGGAGAGAGGAGCTCATGCTGGAGCAGGATCCCCCCTGGTAGGACTTGTGGACTGTTGAGGACCAACACTGGAACAGCCTGTGCTTGAAGGACTGCACCCTGCGGAAAAGTGACCCATGTGGCAGCAGTGCCTGAAGAACTGTAGCCCATGGGATGAACTTGCAGTGGAGCAGTTTGTGAAGAACTGTCTCCCATGAGAGGGAGTCCTCTCTGAGCAGCAGCAGAAACTGACTGAAACAATAGCAGAAACAATGACTGACTGCAACCCCCACTCCCATCTCCCTGGGCTGCTAGCGGAGGAGGATGTAGATGGTAGAAGGAGGGAGGTGGGGGGGAAAGTTGTCTTTAAGATTTATTGTACTTCTCATTCCTAAGATCTGATCTTAATAATAAATTCCTAATATCCCCACTTGGAGTCTTGTCCTTATTCAAAAGGACAGTTGAAGTGAATTTAGATGAATTCAATATCAAATTTTCGAGACTCGTTTAAGTATAAAGATAGAGAAAAACTTTTATTAAAACAGGGAACAAAAACATATTTTAAGAACACCCTTATGTTAAAAGAAAACACCAGGTACTGGCCCCACCCTTTTGTTCAAAGAAAACACCCTTATCAAACAATATAAAAAATCTGCGAATTCAATTAATTATCTGAGGGTAAGCAGAAGAGGAAGGGAAGAAACAAAAAAACAAATAAAAAAAATTCAAATAATCCTCTTAGTCAAACCAGAAACGTGTGGTCCAGGGGAAAGGATCTGAGTTGCAGCAGCCACCCTCTCAGGAACCCTGCCCGGCNGGGCAGGGGGGTGGGGGGGGGGAAGAGGGGACCGCCAAAACCGCGCCCCAGTCCGAGGCACCGCGGCAGGCAGGAGGCCCCGAGGCTGCTGTGGGACAGGGGCCCCGGCCCCGCCTGGGCAGGCACACCCCCTGCCCGCAACAAAAGTGGAAAAAGTTTTCCTCAAAACAAAACCATAACAAGTCTGTTTTGCCCATGACAGTGATCGGTAAGGGATTTCTTATGGTCCTTATCTCAAAGTTGTGAAACCCTGTTTTTTTTTTCTCTCCCCTATCCATTTTCGGGGGGGGGGAGTGAGAAAGTGGCTTTAGTGGGTCCTTGGACCCAGACAGGGTCAAACCACTACACTGTTCAAGTAAATGGCTGAGATGCTACTGAGTGAGGTAGGTAGGACTCACTTTCAGCTTGACTTCATCACCTATTTTTGCTTTTATTTTTTTTTTAGTGGCTGGACTTCATCTTATTGGTCTTGAATTTTACAGTGTAAATGTGTGCATCAGCATATTTATTTACTCACAATCCTTATAGTAGGAATGCAGAATAACTGTTATTAAAACCATGGACTTCAAGTAGATGAATTGCAATTAACTCAGCTTATTGCTTTTTTGGATGTTTTCTGAAACTGCCTGAAGGGAAAAAAAGTAGTTAAAACAACTTGGCAGCCCTCTAAAGTCATATTAACCAGGGTACAAATTCTTTCTGATTATGGAAGAAATACAGGAAATACAATAGGAGAATAATTCATCTGAAGTCAACAATTCAAACTGAATTTAACAATAAGGATGAGTGCAACAGCATGTAAAGGCGAACTCATAAAAAACAGCTAATAGAGTGATTTACCTAAAAGGAAACTGGCTGCACTAAGAAATGGTATAGAAAGATATTAGGATCAAGAGAAAATCCAAAACACAAAAAAAATCTCTACTACTTCTTAAAGGATGATCGCTATAAATAGACGGAGTTAAGAAAGCCAAACTGTTTAATGCCTTTTTAGCATGCAATCAAGTGATAATCATACTGATCCACTGACAAAGGGAAAAGTCTCAATATTTGAGTGTAAGAGGGACATTGATTCTGTGGAGGGCCTTGAAGATGATTAGGAAGTTGGAATAAAAGATAGAGCAGGAATTGGGAGTGTTTATCCTGAAGAAGAAAAGGGTAAAAGGGGTTCTAATTACTGTGTTAGAGAGAGGGTGGAGGCAAATTCTCCTTGGGATGCACAGTGAGAGGACAAGGCCCCAAGGGCCAAGAGATTAAATATGAGAAATTACAATTGCTCAGAAGGAAGAAATTATTCACCACAAGAGGTTGCCCAGGTACTTTCTACCTTGTTTCTTGTTTGCTTGCCCTCACACATCTGCTGTGAGAAAGGAAAATTGCTGAGTACTCAGAGCTGTTACATCAGTCACAGAACTAAGATTTGAACAATAAAGAAGTGCTAAACTATATGAAAAAATACAGCCTGCACGTCTTATTATTTCACATTATCGCAGTTAAAACCTTATTTTTTTTCCCTTCTTCGTATTTGAATATATTTTAGCTGCAATTACATTGTTACTTTATCAACAATTACGATATCTTTTTTGAAGTCATAATATTATTTATTGATTGCTATTGCTGGGGCATACAGTCTATCAACACGTAAGGTTTTGGGAGTGCTGTATGTTGAGGGGCTCCATGACCCTTCCCACTAGAGTGGCCATGAATGGACTCCAATAGTAGGATGTGAGACAGTCCAAAGACACTGTCAGGACATTCAGTCAGCTTTGTTTCTTCTGCCATATTAGAGTACTTTGAGGGAGAAAAAAACCTAACAAGTCTCTGTTTATATTTCCAACAGGTATGCACTTTCTCAGCAAGCGCTGGAACACTTTGCTTCCTGTGTTTTGACTATGTGTGGTAATGTAACTTTTGCTTTTGTCCTACAGAGACAGATGTGATGAACTGATACAGATTTTTGACTCTTCTGAGGATCTTCAGCTGAAAATCAAACTCAAGTCCTCAGTTAGTATATAAATAGTAATGCTGTGTTTTTTGTCTCTGATGAACCTACAGGTAACCACCGAAGGAATCAGTCCAAGTGAATGTAACTTAGGAAATACACAAAGCCAGTGCAGCCACTTCTCAGGCAGAAATGGTACTGCCAGCAGTACCTCAGTATTCTGCCATCAAGAAGGGACTCATTTCATGAAAGGTTGTCATGTAAGTACTTTTGTTTCAATATGTGATTTTCTTCAGTGTTGAGCAGTCTAATTCATCTGTTCTAGTCAACAGAAAGATTTGCAGTTACTTCAAAGAGAATTGGGATAAGCACCAACTCAAGAAAACCAGAGGCTGGGTCTTCTGTTCAAATCTTAGCCATGTACTTCTAAAACAAGATAACATCACCCAAGTTTTCACCTGCAACTGACCAAGGCTGAGAACTATGGGCAAAATACGGAAGTGCTAAAACTTTATTGTAGCCAGGAACATCTGTATGTTTATCTATGACTCTTTCATGATTCTTTAAACTGAATATATTACTCCAAAATTTTTCAGGACATCATGAGGTACCAAGCGTTTTCAAGTACATGTGTAATACAGTCAAGTGTTCCAGCAGTGTCCCACTAACTTCTTGGTTTTCCGTGAAAAGGTATTCTTGTGGTGATCATATGTTCTCGGATGCATCCCAGTCCAAAATGTCTGAGAATGAATGTGATTGTACCTTTTCCTGTCGAGGAAAGATATGTATGTAAACACAGGATTACTAAAAATGCACAAGGAATTGGGATAATAACAACTGTAGAAATTCCTTTCTTTCTGGAGGTTTTCTCTATTCAGAACTGCCTTTGGTGAATCCGAACAGTTTTATGCTAGGATACTGATTATGAGCTCTGTATCAAGGTAGCTGCTGCTCAGATCTGGAAGGAATGGCAGGTCATTGGTTCTAATGGGCCCAAATGAAGCAATTTCATTTCAGTGAGTCCACAACTCTATCTCTTTTGGTTTGTTTTACTGACTTCCTGTTTTTTTTTTCTTTCCAGGCACTGCATCTGTATGGGTCACATAGCATTTCACAGTAATTATGTTCCTTTTCTTCAGAGACAGAGTAGACCAGTTTCACTAAAAACCTCTCTAGCATGATAAAAGGGAGATACTTTTACAAAATGATCCAGCATATTCTAAACAGCTGGGTATAGTAGCTGCAGGGTGGGTACAACACAGTTTGGCTGTGACCTACTCCAGATCTGCTGTGAGGCTGCTATTTAACTGGGGGTTAGTGCAAGGCAAATCTGTTTCCCAGCTATCATGCATCTTCTCTGAGTTGGCTTTAAGTGAAACCTAATATAATCAATCTCTCCGAAAACATTGTTCTGTGTAGGGAAATCACATTTGGACAAAGAAGATGAAGTGTTACAAAGATTGCACTAAAAATTAATGGTTTACAGTGAACCCTTGTGTGCCAGAAGTGTGAGAAGTAGTGCATAAAAGACAAAGGCTAGTTTTAGTTTTTACAAACCCAGAACATTTGGCCTTCTCTGTCTCATCCAGACCCTGAGAAATGAAGGATGGCAACATTAAACTCATTGATTACTTTCTTATATTAAAAGTGGTCTATATTAAAACATTATAAGGGCTTTTCTGTTTTTGGCCATGTTAGAAGGTGGGTTTAGTGCCTCAGTACTTGGAAGTTCAGAAACTTTCTAATTCCTGCCTAAAGGTATTAATAGTCAACACATTTGTATTTACTCTTAAGAAATCTTCACCTTTGTTCTTAAGAGACCTTCACTTTCCTGCTCTTCTCCCTTTGCTCCCTTAGACAAGATACAGAAATCAATCAGGTTTCTCTCTCAGCCTTTATGCTGCTAGATTTGAGTAGAAGCCAAACTTTTTTTGTGTGTGTGCTTTTTTTATGGCAAACTCTCTGCTTATCCTTTTCTGAACCACTTTCACTTTGAATTCACATTCTTTGAACATTTGGGTTTAAACCTTTCATGAGATTTTGAATCAGATCTCCCTTCTCCTACCTGAATATTTTTTATTTTTTGTTACTGTTGCCAGATTTCTTTAATGGTTGATCAGGGAGCTGTTGCCTTTTTCATGATATTTAACAATGAGAACAATTAGGCATCTAAAGATCAAATCAAAGCACTTCCTGACTTTATCTAGAGTTTACTATTTTGTGGATTAAATGGTTACTATCTGTACTATTATGGAACTACTGTGACTGCCACTACTGTGTCTGATACTAAGCTTGTAAGTATCAAATTTTGGGATGAGTTTGGGATGAGTTTCAGGTACCTGTGCTGGATAGCCCTGCACATAGTTTAAATTCTTGATGCAAATGAAGAGTTTACGTTTTGCACAAGAGAAAAACTAACTTTAAGGTATAAGAAATTCTGCTTGGCATTTTGACTCTAAAGTACAACATACTTTTTAATACTAACTTAATCTTCATTTGATCAATTATGCACCCATATATTTAAATTTACTTCTTTGTCCTTGAAAGTACCAAAAAAAAAAGTGAGGACACTGTCCCCAGGGCTTGTCTTATGAACCCTGTCACCTCTACTGGGTGATGTTTGACTTGTTTTCTTCCTGCTAATTCCAGCTTCTATGACCCTGTACTGTTTTGTTTTCTGCCATTTCTAGAAGGTTGCTCAGCTAAAGTACTGTACTTATTTTATTCATAGCCTTCACTTAAATAAGTAACCTTCTGCTTCTCTTGTGCAGAGGTAATGATCGATCATTTTCCTTCTCAAAATAGAGCCTGTTGCCTGGTGTTTCTTATCAAACCTGCTGAAAACCTTTTCAAGCACAAAGAGTATCTAACTGCAAAATGCCCTGGCTGACATCATTAATAAGAGTAACCAAGCTGAAAATTTATTTTTTTTTATAGAAAGATAGCCAAATACAGAAGCTTAGAAAAGGAAAAGTGTAGTCAGAGAAAAGCTGTGTAAAGTCCTCTGGAAAGCTGAAAATTAGTTGGTCAGATTATGGAGTTTTGCTATAACTCCAGATTATGGAGGTTTTTTATAACTCTTTCACTCACTAAAATGTTTTGGAGGGTCCTTCAGTTCATCTTTTTCATATGGTCTCCTTCACAGTGCGATAGAGAAATGGACGTGAATTTCCTTTTGCTGGAGCTCTTTCAGGATTAAACCTTAGACCTCCATTTCCTCTCAAGCATAAATAAAATAGTTTCCTCCTTAGTGTAGCTCTAGCAGGAGCAAGATGCTGGTCACCACCTCTCTCCCAGCAACAGCTGGATGGGTACAGCCTTGAGTATGTTGGAGCTGGGCCTCTCGTGCAGGACTAAGTAACTCCCAGGAACTACAACTGAAATGAAGGATAAAATGTGCTCCACATATTTCTCATTTGCCAGAATGCATCCTTAGAGAGGTCATAGCAAGAAGCTGAATTTACCCACCCAGCACAGCAATAGTCATAATAATACATGTTTTAGCAGGCAGTGAAGAAATAAAATGAGGCGGTAAAGAAACTCAGATTGATGACATCATACTTCAAAAGTAAGCCTGCCTAGTGGTAAAAACATGTTTAAAATGGTATAAAATTTAATGACTTCCAAAATACTGAACACTGATTAATTGACTAGGTGGTGAGGAACCACCTTGGATGAGCACATAAATCACTGCAGTGGCATGTCTGTCACACAATGCTTTCAGTGCACTGCCCTTGCTTTTTTTCTCTAGGACTCCTAGACAACCATTGATAAAATGTTGTCAGGGAGTGGGAAACAAAGCTGAAAACTCATCAGTGTCCAGTCATTCTGTAGGGAAAGTCTTTGCCTCAGGATTTGGAGAAGGCCTCAGTTTTCTCCCCTTGGTGCAGAGAAAAACAGAGCACTCCTGTCCCTTTCTGGCTCAGTTTTGCTGTCTCTTTCCTGCATCCCCTCTGATGGGCTATAGAGCTGGGCCTGCTCATACAGCAGCAAGGGCTGAAGGAGCTGGATAATGATGACTGTTTCTGCTCAGGGAAGTTCCTTTATTCCTGTGAAATTATTGAGAGATGCTGAAGAGAGGAGGAGGCTAAATAACCTGTGTTTATAGGTGAGAACTGGGAGCCCAGGAGACATATGGTTAGACAGTAGCTAGCGCAGGGAATAAATACTTACATGTAAAAGATCTACAGAGAAGGAGTCTGAAAACCCAGATTTTATCACCAGAGCTTCTCAGATTGGACAATACAGTGTCATTTAGTGATATCTTTCTTTTTTTTTGGGGGGGGGGGGGGGGAAAAAACCCAAGAATTCATCACACNAAAACTCAAGTATTTCATACTAAGTGTATGTTCTAGCAAGAAATTAAATGTCAAGATATTGAAGTGTTTGTAAATGAACTAGTACTGTTAATAACTTATACAATCTCAGAACTTTAAAGAGCTCAGTCTCTTTATTTCTCTGTAATGCTTCTTGCAAAGGGAATGTGACAACTCTTCCCTTTGACAATCTATCAGTCCCTGGTCAAGCAGATTCTGGAGACAGGGCGATACTCTGCTTAATTAATGACTGTCAGCTTGTGGCCATAAGATGCTAATATATGTATACCATGTGAATTAAAAATGTTCTGGATGAGACAAACAAAAAGGTTTATCTTTGTAATCCTATATAGGATGATTTGTCAGATGGGATTTTCTTAACTGAGCTTGTGATTTCCATCACACCAACCAGATCCCCACTTCCAAATGGGATGACTGAATTTGGTTCAGGGAAAATATGAAATCCTTTGAACAACAGACAAAGGTAAATGAAATATTTTTCACCCAAGCATGAAAGTAACCAAACAAAGTCAGTTGTACTTTATCCTTTATACAAGACATATTTTTCATGTAGGATCTGTCACAGCAATACCTATGCAGCAGAAAGTTAGACTAGAGACAAACGGTTGGAAAAAGTAGGGAGAGAGACTGGCTCTCTTTCTGGCAGGCAGAGGTTAAAACTCCAGTTAACACTTTATTATTGCAAAAGGAATGTACATGCCAGTTTGCTAGATTTGGAGGTAACTATCCATTGTTCACAGTCCTCTGTTGGAAAGAAGGTAACTGAAGACAATGCCAAGAGAGATACCTTAGATCCAGATTTAGGTTCAGATTCCAGCCTGCTCCCAGCCTCCATGTAGCTATGTGTTGGAAGCATGGCTTAGACTTCATCAAATTGTGAGAAATTCAGGCTTTCAACAATAATTAGTTGTGTGATATTCAAAAAAAATAAACCAAACAAATCTGTTTTCACGCAAATGCTGCCAGTAACAGTAACTAGTAGAAGAGGAATCCTCTCATATGCATTGTAGGGTTCCGTTCTAGTCAAAAGGTTTTCAGTTGCTTGAAGTATTTTCAACTATTGAGTGCAAAATTTTACAGGAGTGGAATGTGGGCTTGATATAGAAGGAATAGTTTGAAAGGCTGAGAAAAGAAGCAATAGAAGCCTTTTATGGTTCTGTAGGAGGCATTGTATGGGGGGACAACTTCTGATTAAATGTGAATTTTTAAAATTTGTTTTCTTGTTTACTGAAGGTTCAATAATATTTAAAGGTGGATCCAGCTTCAGGACTGTTTGGTTTCTCTGTCATATAACTCTGACAACTGTGATGCTTTACCTCTTTCTCTCATGCTCTACCTTGCATAATCTGCACTCAAATGTTTTTTAGGTCACACAACTAAATGGTTATGAAAGCTATAAAGGAGGTGAACAGGCTTTTTATTCCTTACTTGAAATGCTTGCCATTTCCATTTGAAGTTGGATGAAACAGTATTTTATACGCATCGGTGAGAATCTGGCTGTGTCTGGGGAACTGAGTGGAAACATCCTTGCTTTAAAAAATCAGCTTCAGACATGCTTAATTTTGTTAAAATTTGGTCTCTGCAAACAAAAAAACCCCCTATATCTAAAATTTCTTTATAAAAATTTTCATCCTCAAGAAACAGAGATGTTACTGTTTCAGATTTACCTTCAGAGAACAGAATAAATATGAGCAAAACAGTAATTCCTTCAATATAAATAACAGATTCCAAATATGTGAAACAAATGGAGGTGTTGCTTAACAATTCTTCACATGTACTGTTTATCAAACAGTTGTAGACTATATTGTAGAGAAAATGGGAAAAACCTGTAAAGAATATATTAAGCAAAAAATAGCTAAATATAATCTCTATTAAACAACTCCAGCATCTCTTCTTAAAATATTAATGTGGCCACAGTTCTATATTGATCAAATGCAAGGACTAGAGAGGTCAAACCACAAGGCTCATCTCTGGTATTTGCATTTTATCATAGCCAAGTCTTTCAGATTCACACTTCTCTGACAATAAAAGGGAAATTATGTTAAGTTTGTAACTGTGTGAAAGTTTATATTACCAACCAAATTTCTATTACCAAACACAATAATATGGCACACCTAACCATTAAATATCAGAAAAATCATATCACACTAATGATGCAACTTAATGGGCACTTGCAATACAGGGGATTATTTAAGCCATGTTATCCACATTGCAGAAATATGAAGTGATTCACAAAGCACTTAAAAAGCATCTGGAAAGACTCCGATTTTTTAAGGAACTATTACATTGCTGTTTATCTACTTGAAAGTCTGAATGGAAGAAACGTCCATGATCTTAAACCGGTTTTGTTTCTGCCATGAGAGTACTCCAGACTTATCTGCTTAAGTAGGATTCTGCATATCATGTTCAAAACAGAAATCAGAAATAAGAATCTGCTTTTAATGTAAATGAAGCATGAACTTTTTGAAAAGATCAATAATCACACAAAACAGTTTTCTGTTTATTTTAGTTGTCCATCATATGTTCAGTAAATTCATCTGCCAGTGAAGGTGCAGGTACAGTGCATAACCATCTGTATGGGCTGATAAAGTATTAAGGGTGGGGGAGTTGTAGGGTTTATCTTCTTGTACGTATTTGTCCTGTCCTGACTGAAACTTTCTCATTATGTGTGCAGGATGTCACTATCTCATCACTGTTAGCAGTAAATGAAATACATTCATGCAACTTTCAGAATAATTTTAATGAAATTTTTGCTGTAGTGAATTTACTGTCCATTTTCTTCACAATGTCAATATTGCCATGAATCCTCACTTTATATGGATGTTAAAGAGTTTTTCTTTCCACCAGCACCTGCATTTGACCCTGTTCTGAGACACCCAGAGAAGTGGGTCTTTATTTTTTTCCTACTTTTCTGTAGGAGAGCCTCCATAGCATTCAGCAAGTATCTGAGGAAGAATTTTGCTCTTAGATCAGTTCTAAAGTATTTAAGTGGGATTTTCTTTTTCTGATCTTAAAATGCATGTTTACATAATAAATGAACTAAATCAGAGCACTGGTCTGTGCTCTGTCATGTCTGTTATGATACATCACTACACTCCAGTGTGCCCCACGAAGACTGGTTACAAACCTTTGGAGGTATTTACACTGTGATTGTGCAGTCCCTGATTTATTTTGTTACTGCTCTGATGTTCTTACTCACTTGATATTTTCCAAATACATTACTGCTGTTGTTGCAATGAGCAATTTGCCAAATAAGATCAAAAATCAGTCTGGTGGTGGACTAAAAGCAGGTACTGAAAATCTTTGTCAGTATTACCAAGCTGGGGGTATGTCTAGGAGGCGACAGCAAGGGAATGTGTTATATTGCCTTCGCTTCTTTTTTCTCAGCGATTCCTATGAATTCCCCAATTAGTGTTGCCAGAATTTTTAACAATTAGTAACGTGTTTGATCCTATTATACCCTGCATAGCTGTAGGCAGGCTAATTTTCATCTGCCTGCTAACAATATCTCAGGTCTCACAGGCTGGAGCAGGTTTCTCAGTCTCCAGGCAGCATGCTGGATCATGGCAATAGCTGAACTATCCCACTGCAATCTGCAGGCTCACTAGCTCCAGCAGGCATTTTGCTGTCAATCTCAAACAAAATATAGCCTTTGAACTGCCACTTGAAGTATCCCAATACACATTTTAATTCTTCCAAACGCAATGTGATTTAGCTAGGAGCAAAACATAGTGCTTATTGTAACAGGAGGAGGAGTTGCATCCTAGAAAGCTGCTAGTCAAGACAATCTTGACACTATGGTAGGAAAATAACTGGCTCTGAAGTGACACTTACAAGGCTAAAATAACTCTTAAGAAGTATCAAGAAAAATAGAGAAGCATTGCTATGCTTTAAAATAGCTTTAGAGATACCGCTATTAGAATGCTGTGTCGGAAACTTTGTTTTCATTCTTTAAAAAGCTGCTGAGAATTGATGAAAGAAAAAGAAAAGAATGATAAAAGTTTTGAATATTGAAAAACACCTTGTTCTGACAAGATGTTTCTTGTTCATCCAAGAAAAAGTTAAGAGAGGATAAAAAATATCTATGCAGGCAAGAGATTTTTAACTGTTGACAGTAAGGAGAAACAGTGCAGTCTAAAGGTCACATGTTCAAGTTCTTTATATTCAGAACAGAAAGAAAGCTAAAAATTGAGCAAAAGAATGGAAAACTGTGGTGAAATATAAAATTCTTGAAATTAAGAACCAACATTCACAACTAATAAACATGCTTAGTTCAAGGCACACAGTTTAAGAATCAGTTGATAGAATTATGCAGCTGGTGCTAACAAAATACTCACAGTTACTACATAAAAGATGTGTGGCTTAATAGCAGGAAAGCCCCAGAGAACAGCACAAAATAGCCACCCTATTTCACTGATCTCCATAGGCTGTGCCTTTAATTTGTCTTCAGTTAGAACAGCCAGATTAGCTTTGCCGCCTTCTATTCTAAGAACATAGACCAATCAATTTATTTCTGACAGCAACACAGATTCACCACTTTTTTTCCATGGACATGAAATGCTAGTTAGAGTATGCACCGCACTATCCCACAGCTGATGGAGATAGGGATGATCTGTCAACATATATAAACTCTGACATGCAGTGCATTACTCTAAAGACAAAATCAAGGTTGTGGTCAGAACTACACTTGAAATCATCAAATACACTTAAAAACCTTGAAGATGGGAAACCTGCTTACTGTCTTATTTATCTCATTAAAGAAACAGTAACAAAGCTAAAGTATAGATCAAAGGGATTCACTTAGTTGGGATATCAACCCAGCCATTGATTCAGAGTATAGGTTAAGACTTGAAGAGGTGATGCTGAATAGATTATGGGATTGCCAACACAAGAATGTGTTCTATTTTTGCTTATATAGTAGGACATCAGAATTGGGAAGCCTTTCCTATACAGATTTATTCTAGGAAGTGTTTAAAGGCATGTGCTGGATTTTTTCAAGCAGGGCTATGGTAAGTAGAGCTCAGTTTTTATACAAACCCTGAGCTAAATGGCTTTTTGAACAAACAAGACCTTATTTAATACCTCTGCAAAGTATTCAGTTCCCTAGTTCGGTATCCATAACACAAGCGTCATGCAGTGACTTGGGCTATCAAGACACTGTCAACCTTTGAAGTATAATTTGTATCTATAAAACAAGAACAAACCCAAGCAATTCTACTAGTTCTTTTTGGATCCATTGGTATAAGAATTCTTAACAAAAAAAATGCAGTAATTTTGCATTTACTTGTGCTCAGCAAAACCTAAACGTATTTCTTTGAACACTGTCAAATAGATTTCCTTGCAAAAGGAAATCTTAAGGAGTATTGTTGTGGTTTTAAGTAGCCAGAGTTTTTTATTAGCTGGGGGGGG
>WEIV01025252.1:48328-79598 GCA_013390005.1 Calyptomena viridis | reverse complement strand
AAAAACTGTTGTTAGTAACAAATCCACTAAGAAGCAGTTTGCAACAGACTGTTTCCATGGAGAAGACCCCACGAGGAAAGCTGGGGTGGGACTCTCTCTCTCTTCTGAGCAGCAGCAAAGGAAACCTCTGATTGTAACCCCCCTCCACACACACACCTGCCTTCCCGAGCTGTTGGGGGAAGGTGAAGGATCTTAAAAGGGAGGGGTGGGGGGGAGAAAGGTGTCTGTAACAACTATCAAACTGCTCACCCTTCAACTCTTAAGCTCTCATTTTAGTAGTAGTAGTAGTAGTAGTTGTAGTAGTAGTAAATACTTAACACTCTAAGTTAGAGCCTGTTTTGCTTGTGTGAAGTAGTTAATAAACAGTTGCTTGTAATCCTTATCACAAAAGTCGAGGGTTTTTTTCCTTCTCTGAGAAATTTTAGATTTATGTGTGGGCTCTCGGCTTTTAGCCAGAGTCAAACCATGACAAGTATGTTGGCTATCAAGTCAGTTTTGTGAAATCAGTCAAAGGGAAAAAAAATATCTGCTTGATTGTTAGAAAATTTCTACAACATATGTTTTCTGAAAAATCTCAGAAATAATCATGGTGTAACAGTGATTGGGTTGGGATGTGCTAGGGGCAGAGCTAGATCTTCTACCAGTGAGAAATATTGGACATCTGAAATGACCATCTAATAAGATCTGATAGTAGAACCTTAGGTCTCAGATCTCTTTCTCTGTGGAAAAAGAAAAAGCATAAAAAAAAATTCTAGGAAAAAAATTTGAACGACCTTTCCAAGTGCTGCAGTCAAATCTTGCTTTAAATTTGAATTTTTTGAATAAATTCTAAACTATATTTAATTATAGATTGGTTTGTGAAGAGAATGTGAGGTAGTAACTTTTGGCAAACCATTCACTAGAGGGTAAATATTGAAAAAAAAATTACAAAAAATGCTTGTTGGCAAATTTCTCTCTAGTATTTAGTATGGGTGAGTCTGGTCTGCCCCATGTGGATGTAGAATCTGGGACCTCAAAACCTGTCCAGCAGGCAGTGTTTGTGGGTTGTATGGCTTGGAGCACTGTCTCATGGCTCAATGTCTGTTGATCTGAGCAATTCTACTTTGCAAGGACTATTTTAATTTATTGCCAAATAACACTTATTTTTGAATATCAGGATTGGATAACTAAAATAAATAGTGTCATGTATGCTAAGTAATTCAGTTGAGGTCAATGCTGTTGTCAATGGAATAAGTTACTACTCAGAATAAATAAGAATTTCAGTTTTGTATATATGTATATATACGTCCACTTTTGATGAATAGTAACAGGATTTCAAAATGCTTAACTTGAAGTCTGGATGAACTAAACATTTGTGCTCACCCTGGAAATTATCAAAGCAGATCTGGCTTTGATAGTTTGAATCCTATTGATACTGACATGTTGAAACAGCAATTAATAGGTCTTACTTTCTGGGAAAACCTCTGCTATAGAATCATAAAAAAGATGCCATATTTTTACAAAGAATGTTATCCAGAGGATGGAGATGACATCCCACAATGCACAGATGCAAAACAATCCAATTACTAAGCAGGTGACCAAAGTCAAAGGTCCCTGGAATGGGGAAAAAGTAGTGCTGCTAAATTCAAGACATTTATCAAACTGTCTCACAGAAGTACTCTTAATCTAAATGTGTCTGGTTTAAAGCTCTGGTAATTTATTTGGCTATTTCATCACTTGTGAAGTTTGTGCCATTAGTATTTAATCATCTCAGATTCATAATCATCCTCCCTTCCTGCAATATGCCTCAAGGACAGTAAAGTCCTGCAGTTTTGTCTTTGTGCTTCATTTTCCCCTTCACTATCAACTGGTGAAGAAGCTTTTGAAAGATACTGAATACTGCATTCTGCAAGGCTGAAACTTTTATCATTGTGAGAACAGTTTCACTCAGAAAGACTGAACTTGTTTTTAGTTGCACATCATGTTTTCATTCTCAAGTTTATTTTTCTGGTCTCTCTGAATTGATGCTCAGAGCAATGTCTACTGAAATTCAAACCAAAGACTCATCTGATAATACACATATGAGTATAAATATTTCAGATTCTCTGGGCAGTACCTTTATGCTAGTTCTTTGAAATGTCAGTGCAGATTAAATCAGTTAGCTCGCGTTCTTTTGGAAGAGATGTGTCTGCATGGGACTTAGTAATGACCTGAAGGAAAAAAACACTAGCTTGCTAGGTTCCAGGAATAAAAAGAGGAGAGATAGGCTGGTTCCTAAAAAAACACCTGGCAAGATGTCCTGAGCCATTCTCAAATGTTTGGCATATTGGTACTGAATGCTTGACTGTCATAAAAGAAAAGGACAAATTAAATTTTTTTAGAGTAAGCCTCATGCACAGGTTGAGGATAAGAGGAGATAGAATCTTCCTTTCTCCTGAATTCCCAGAGGACTGTCTGCAGCATGGAGAAGAAAAATCAGACAGAACCTATTTTGCAAGACCCTCCAGCTGTGTTGACACATGTTAATATTTTCATTTTGAAAATAGTCATGTTACATTTTCGATTCCCCTTTGTACCCAAAACTTATTCTTTTGAGGAAAAACAAGCAAACAAACAAAAAACAGAGGAAAACCTAGAGGAATAGAACTGCATTTGGTAATATGTTGCCCAGACACAAAGACACTAATAGAAGGACTGTACAGAGAGAAGCAGTTTCCATAAGTAGTTCATGCCACAAATGATAGATTTATCTCACCAGTATCATATGTTTAAAGCTCTTGAACATGTCCCAAAAGGTTAATACAAACTTCAGTTTTGGGAACCTTACTTTGGCTCAGTCTCCTCTAAATTGCTTCTTATTTCACTTACATTTCTTTGTAACAGAGAAGATGTAAGCTACTTTTCCCTGGACCTCTACTGAAAATGAGGTTTTAAGTCAGAAACCTCAGTGTTATTAGAAGTGACTCACTGACATTGTAATAGCTTTACACAACTGTCAAGCACACTGTTAAGAATCAGCTGGTAAGACTCCTAATGTAGATTTTTAGGATAGCCTTACATAGCGTAGTTTTAAAGAAACATTGATTATTTTTTCCCCGAAAATGTCACAGACACTGCAGAAAGGGTGAATCATTTGAGAAGAGCCTATCTGAAGCTGAGAGTGGTAACTAAAGAAATGTAAACAACTACTGTTACCAAAAAGAGTGAGGAAGCATGCCAATGCTATCAAGTGTGTGATAAGTTCTTATCTGTTGCTTTAGGACTCATGTAAGTGTTCTTCGTCTGTACAGACATTTAACTCCTGATTCAAGGAAAAATCTCAAGTTTCACAAGTTTCAGAATATTGAGGTAAGTTTTTTTCTTTTTTTTTCTAACTCGCTTTTAACTATTCTTTTCAGCAGAACAGATAGACGTCAAACTTGCCATATAGATCCAACAAACGAATTTGGCAGTGGAAATAACTTAGAAATAACTATTTCTTACCATCTGAGAGATCTCTTTCTTTGAATACATTCCTAGAAGTGTGGAGGAGGCATATCAGAACCCCAATTTACATTCTGTATTGTCCAGGCAAAAAAAGATTTACACAATACTGTCACTTTGTTGTGCCAGTTTGTAGTGATTGATACCAGTCAATATATGTAATTTCATTTATGCAGTGTATAAAATGTGTAATCTTTGCAAATCATATCTGATAGCTGTTCCTTCTTCTAAGAAAAACACATTTCATGTCAGCCTACATTCTAGAGGATGTTTATGTCCAGATTTATAAAGGTGTTTAGAAACACCTATGGTAATGAAAAACTTTCAGTAATGCACAGCTGCCCAACTTCTCCTGAAGAACCACCAAAAGAGCTATCAAAGAGCTCAAAAAATATCACAGCTAATGCTTTTTCACTGTTAGATACGTCATTGCTTGTTTTCTGCTTTGCGGTGAGTGAATCTTCCTTATTTGGAAGAGAAAAATATTCACGCTTCTGTCTGGATTTTTAACGATGTCTTCTATCTGTTGCTTAATACATGGGTAGATTACATATATCATGTATTTCCATTTAAGGTGCTTAGATCCTTCTCTGAGATCTGGCCCAAAGGCACAGATCATCTGACACAACTTCACATGGACAAGCATGAAACATAACCTTATCAGTTTCAGTATGATGTCAACAACAGCAGTTTAATCTCAGAAACTGCAATTGACTGTCCAGAAATGCCATGCTTGCTGTTTATTAGATTGGGAGTCTGGAATGACTAAACTTCTTTAGAGGCGCTTAATGATCCTGAATTTAGTTTCTTTATGCATCTCTAGGGAGCTAGGCATTTGTTTTAAGTGCTTTGTTGTAGGAATACACATAAGAATATTGACAGGGCCCGGGCTCTTAAAACAGTTTTTCTANACCTCTTTAACAGCTTTGTTCATAGATTTTCGAATGCACTGAAGTAGACATGGCACAAGTATCAGAAAAATTATAACTGTTCAACTGTTTAACTGCACTGTGTCCCAAGGGCAGGTGAGCATCTTAGTCTCTTGTCAGACTGAAATGCTAAATTTTGGGACACAAAATTGAAGGTGTGTCATCTATAACGTAGCACAGCTCACAAGACATGTTTAGTGACATAGATACAATTATAGATTAATTAATTTTATCTCCTTTCTAATAGAAAATAAATTTGCGTGTAAATTCTTCCTACCTCAGAATGCATATATGTGGATGCATACTTGCAGTGCATTTGAGAATACAGATTAGATCATTTTTAATCACTCCTTGTTCATCACAATCATTTAATTGGATAAAATCACTCTCCTTCATTCTACAATGTTTCTGAAATTAAGCAGTGCATAAACTGATGCACAACAATCTCAGTGAAATTCCTAACTGATTATTAGCTTGTTTCAATATATCAGGAGATATATTTACCCTTCATTTTCAGCAGAGTTGTCATAACAAATTAGATTTTAACTATTTGCACCATGACAATGTGTGGTATCCATATACATGTTACATATATTTTTTTCAGAAGTAATTTTGCTTTCAAATTGTAGAAGAAGTTTTTTTGCTTCTTTTGCGATGTTCTTGACCCCCCCAATGATGAAAATATATGAATTTTTATTTTCATTGGCATATTTACCCTGTGTTATAACAGAACCACATTTGGCCCCAAATCCTTGAAGACAAGCATCCATCTCTTATTGAAAAGGTTTCTTAAACAATGACATGTTTGAGAATACAGCAGAATCTTAGATCTTCTATTAGTTAGAAGAATATCTTGTATCATTAAGAGTCTCTACTATAAGAAGATGGTAAGGTCCAGTGAGTACAGAATACCTGAGTTCTTTTTGCAGTTAAACTATGCAGCCCTTGTCTGACTTTGAACAAAATGCTTCACATCTTTCTGCGTTAGAGTGGTTTGTATACTGTTCTTATCACCAGTTTTGGAACAGCTGCCAGGAAGACACTAAAAAAGTAATTATACATCTGTTTCTCATCCTTTGAGGAGTGAGAAGAATGTGAGTGGAGTGTTTGCCTTGCAATTTTATATGAGTATTTCTATAGGTTTAAATTAGAGGGGATAAAGTCAAAGAAGTGACTTGTGCTTATAGCAAAGTTGTGGTTTGCCCCAAGAGTACATTTCCAAGGGTGAAAATCTCACTGAGAAAATTGTTTAGCTTGAATACGAGTTCATCAACATTATTGTAGAAAGTTTAGTTGTATTAAGGAATGTCATTGTGAATGTTGGTCTCCTTCAGAGCCTGAGGCATTACCGTGGTGTTTGATGCTTTAAAGATGAGAATTAGTAGCTTTCATTTGATTAATAATTATATGATAACCCAGTGTGAGAATGGAATGATTCTAATGGATTCATGGTTCTTTTAGATTTGTTCCAGTTTGCCTTTGTATGGACATTTATTGGGCACTGAAAATCTGATTTGTATCCTTTGTTATTAAAAGGCCTGTTTTGTTTTGTTTTCTAGGACATGGCTCAGTTGTCTGCCTTTGCCAGACACTGACAACTATATGTGGAGCGTATGCCTTCTAATGCAGATCTGTCTTTTCTCCTTACAGGAATTTAAAAAATAGTTTGTATCAGAGCAAAGCCAGGGTGCATCTGACTAAGTAGAATGGGATATTTCTGCAGCATTTGAAGATGTTTTCCTTTTATCTTTTGGCTGAAGGAAACTGATACTTGAGGAATTCTTTGATAGTGACTTCTGTTGAAACTAAGTTTTTTAGAAATGTGCATGACTCCAGTATAGGTACAGATTTCTGAACATACAGCTGTGTCATAAACAGCAGTGTCACAAGGAAAAATACAAAAGCAGGACCAGAGTTCTTTTTACCTTCTTGTCTTTAACTCTTTTAATGTGTGTGTGTGCAGAACTGTAGCCATTTCCAAAATAATATATTCTTTTGCAGAAGTTCCTAAGACAGCACCAGAGAAATTCAGTATGAAGAGTTAATATGTTCTGTGACCCTATTTCCCCATTAATGACAAGATACTCCATGTGACACCTCACTGAACAGCTTCCAGCTTGTTTTTTCCAGGAGAAGAACCATTCGATTTTGAGCAGTGGTGCAGATAAAGGCATTGCAAGTGTGCATACTGGGAAGTGCTGCATCTTGAAAGAACCAAGGCAACACATGGAGGCACACATATATTCTGAAGACATCCCTAGAAGAGGAAGGCAGAAAAGGAACAAATTTTTTTCTACCACTCAGAATTTTCTAAACTCTACAGGTTTCATTCTTCAGTATATTACACTGGCTCAGTCCTGCTGGGGTATGTCACTGAGTAGTTTATCTTTCACCAGACTGGGACAGTCTGGAGACACAACACAAGAACAGTAGAAAGATCTGCTTTTGGGTGCCATGTTGAGATATATTAGGGGAAGGACTTGCACAACGGACTGCATAGGGATGTGTATTCACAAAGTAAACTTATGCTACCTTGCCAGTGGGCCTCAATACATTTTGGCACAGTACTTGCAATGGCTGTCATTACTCTCTCACCCAACAGCAATATTTTATGATAGATGGTATCAAATGCAATGAAGAAGTTGAGAACAAATGTTTGGTTGAGGGGAAAGCTGTCTGTTGATACTACTATAGCAGTTCCAGTTCTGCAGTTTGGCTTAAATGTAACTCCAGTTGGCTCTTGGGTTGTTCCTCTGTGATTTTTTTCAGGCTTTACAAGGACAAACACACTTGAAATTGTTGTACTTGTCTAGAATAACTTAGCATTAAATATAAATCAGAGTGATGACACAAGAAAGCAAAAGTTCTTTTCATTCATCTTTTGTTTTGCCTGATTGGGTTGTCAGTTCTCTACAGAAACTTGTGACATGACTGCACAATAATTAACAGGAATATACTCCCATTTCAGGTGGGCTTCATCAACATGGTTATTTTCATTCCTGGAGTGTCAGATATTGCTGAGGTAACAAACAAACTCTGCCACTTCCTTGCAAATTAGAGAAATCTGTTCATAGCTTTTATATTGCTACTTCCCTTAATTTTCCCCCTCTCTGACAACATTTAAGTGTCATCCAAATTTAATTATCTTGCAACATATTTGTATTTATAAATTAAACTATTGCCTCAGCTATAAGACATGGCTTGGGTCTAGTAAATCCAAAGGGACAAGGAGAGCAGTTTCAGTATGAGTGTGAAGTTTGATAGAAAAATAAAAGCAAACCAACTTTATAATTTTCTATGTCTTGATGAAGACAACTAGTGTTGTAGAGCAGTGAAGGTCAGGCAGGCGAGAGAAAAGTTTGGATCCTGTGCTAAGTATTAAATGAGCATCAGCTCTGAAAGAAGAATGATGGGAGAACCCATTCAGACAAGTGGATAGGCTTAGTCTTGCTTAGCACTGTGAGGTTCAGTGACAGCTGACCCACAAGGTTGCAAGGGACAGCTTTACAACAGGTACTTGGTGCTTGGTTTCCAGCATCAGGAAAAAGTTCCTAAGTGCCCAGAGGAATAGGGAAAGTCGTCATGAAAGTCTCAAGCTTCCTGCTGACTAGTGCCTTGTGTGTATCTCTGAAGGAGTTTATTAACTGTCTTTCTTAAACCACCAACTTTTCTGCTTAGAAATTGCAGTGAAAACAGTGACTTATCTGTGTATAAGTGAAAGCTGGCTTGAACTGCAGTGAACTCATTCCTACCTCGTTTGTAAATCTCTCTTTCAAAACAGCTCTGACAGTCAGTGCAATGGTCTTCTGTCTTGCTTCACACATTACCACTTTCTCATTAACCAAAAAGCAATATGGGGGGTCACTGTTACACTTCTCCTTTCTTAAAGATGGTTTCAAGGTTCTGCATAGTGCCACACTTGGATTTTTTCACACTGTTGGCACTTTATCGTCACTTGTAATGTTGTGTTTGCCAACAGCTGAGGCAGTAGAATGAGGCTGTAATAGTGATTTTTGGTTAAACTGCTAGAGATGCGTTATCTTATGGTTGTAATTATTTGCTGTGGTCCTTTCATATTATTTTCAATGTCCTAGTATCTTACTAAAATTTTTTTTCCCTGAGAATTTCTCTTATCCTGTTTTCTTTTCCTCTATATTTGCAGTCACAATAACTCCCCCAGACTTTTCACTATTTCTTCTCTTTCAACTGATACTGTGTATTTGTAGATATCAGCTGTGACAATCATTGGTTTCTGTTACTTTGAATTATGTTAGCATATATCTCTATGACATGAGATTGTTTCACAAACCTTTGAGCTCATCCATTTTTTAAGGGAAAAAGATAGTTTGCTGCTGGTATGTACCTATTTTTCTTGTCTTCCATACAAAAATGATAATAAATTGGGGGATCTTCCTCTGTCAAGACTGGTTCCTGATATTAGGTCTAACTTAGACTTACATCCAGATTCTTCATGGTACACTCCTCCAGCTGATGGTACTCTCCAGAAAAAAAAAACAACAAACCTGTCTCCAAAACCAAAACAACCCAAACATCTGTATTCTCTATCACTTTGTAGCTCTTATGCGCACAGCAAGCACTAAGAAGTACTTTTGCCTTCATGCATCATAAGGTAGCCTCAGAGTTGCTAGATTTTATAAATCGGATGGCCAAAAGTAGAAGACAAATTACAAAAATCAATCAGTTCAAAACACCTGACTCTTTTATCATCTTGTATTTCAGTTGCCCAAACTCCATTCTTTCTTCTTTCTCTAAATCCAACGAATACGTTACCTGGGACTTGTGTCCTCTACTTCCATCCCAGTTTCCCCTGACAAGTCCTGGAGCTTTCTCCTGTGCAAAGGTTTCTGAAGACTTCTTTCTAAAAGTATCTGAGAATCAGAATTGAAATCCATCCTGACTGGTCACTAACCTCTAAATGCTCTGACCTTTTCTCATAGAGTCTTAACTCCCAAATATAGGTAGAAGGTGAAATCCTGAAATCTAGAAGGTGCAATGAGAACAAGAAAGAGTTGCTGAAAGAACAACAGAAAAAAAACGGGAAAACAAAGACATATATAGGAATTTCCAGTCCCTATGTCAGGACAGTATGGATGGATAAATAGTTACGAGCATATGAGAAACAGCAGCCACTCGGTCCCTCTGTGTGGCAGGCACTTTGATGGGAGATGTGACCCATTGTTAGCTCATATGAAAGGAGAACAGGGCAAGAAGACTCAGGGTACTTGAACAGCCATTCAGAAATCTTACAGGAGAGCTCAGCAGTTGTGCCAGTGTTCCCCAGCAGAGACAGTGGGTTTTAATCTCTTCAGAAACCCTCATCCCGAGGAATTAATATATTATGCAGAAGTAAACGAGTATAAAGTGAAAGGGCATGATGCAACCAGTCTAAATGACACAGTAAGAGCATCCTCCACACACGAGGATCAGAGAAATTTCTGAATGGAAGCAGAATTTTGGGGTGTCTTTTTGTATGAAGGAGGGGAGATCACTTTACACTGGATTGTCACCTGTTCTGCTGCCACAAATGTGGATGCCTTTCACACTAATCTGGGCTCTTCTCAGAGTAAAAGGGGTGGATTAAAGACTCATTCATATCCATTTAAATAAATAGAACTGTCATTTTTATCAGCTTTTGTTGATCAGCCTCCCTGCCTTCCCTTTTTTTTCTTTCCATAAGTGATTTTGTTTGCTGAAATAAATCAACATGCTTCTGAAGGCTAGTCCTCCACATTTAGCACAGCCATTTCACATAGATTTAAACCAGAGGTTTCACCTAACATATGCTGCATACTCACCAGACATTGCAAGCTGCAAAAACCACCATGGATTTGCAGTGATTTTGAAACCAATTCGTGATACAGCAAAAAAAAGCAGAAGTGAGGAGTTAGCCCATCTGAAGCACTGCTTCCTACCAGTGGACATGATGTAGCTGATCTGCTTGATTTCATGGGCTGCTGATCAGCAACACTTTTTGACGGGGTATTGGGAAGGGGTCACGATATACAAAAGAGCCCCATCAGAAGGCAAACACCATAGCTTCAGCCTTGAAGTACTGCTTCAGCAGGAAATGTTCTTCTAAGCAGGGATTTTAAAAAGCCCAGACATCAGAAGTGGTAGCAGTGTAACTCAGCATTGCTCAGAAACAAGAAAACTGAGAAATTTATCTAATGGCAACCTCAAAATGTGGATCACAATACAGGTTCTTTTGTACACCATACACTGTACAGGTACTTATCTTCGCAAGCACTACCGGAGAGGAAAATAGAAGCAATCAATGCCAGCAGATAACATGAACAGGTCTGCAACATCACTTGATGCATCTAGGGAGATTTTCAAAGTCTGTCATATTCCAGATAAGCACATTACAGGCTGCAAGTGCTTCTTTTCAAGTGCTTATTAAGGCCATAAGTCGCTTCTATAAGTGTTACGTTACTCGGGCATTTATGATTGCTAGATTGACAACCAAAGGTATTTTCAACATAGGCACAAGAAAAGGACCACTACAAAATATACAAAGCATTTAAAAAAACAAATTTTAGATTCTAAGAGAACTGAGGAACTGGCAACGGCAATCAGCTACAAATTTTAATTAAAAAAAAGGCTTAGCGTTCAGATATTTTCTAATCTCTTAAAAAACCCTATTCAGATGCTGATCATGGATACAGGATAGATTGTTCTTAGTTTGCAGCTTGTGTATGGGGATGCTATGAACAAATGGCAACAAAGAGCTACATTATGAAAGTCAAAAGTTGGGAGTAAATCTTTACTAAGCAGCATTCCAATTGATATGGGAAAAAAAGGGATAAAAAGAGAAAAATGATCAGTATAATTACATAGTCCCTTGGTTTTCTTTGGTTTGCATAAGCTATGATTCTCTTATTTTTGTCATCAAAAGCCTGCAGCACCACAAGGTGGCACTAAAAAATTAGTTATTGCATAATTTTTGACACCTAGTTATGTAAACAGTAAATACACCTATTGTTCCAACAGGGAGGTTGAACTTAAGCAAATATCAAACCTATCTCATCTGTCATAAAAATGACACATATGGTAAGGTTCTAACATTTATATGAAAAAAGCACTAGCATTAGTCAAACAATTAAATGATCTTAACTCAGGAATTATTAATTTTAATTTGCAATGTGTGCAAAGTTGTTCATATAAAAACTTCTTTAAATATTTAGAATGATCAACCATTGCTCTTCTACCTGGCAATCAAAATCCTTGAAATGAGATAGAAGAATTGGAATATTAGCACCATTTAATTTGCCCTATGATACAGAAAAATAAAAATGAAAACGAGAATGGGTTGTGTTGAATCTTTCAATCTTTCTTCTTTCAAACACCGCAGAACTATGTGCCAAGCAGAGTCCTCTGCTGAGCCTGTTAGTGGTACAATTGGCCTCTTCAGTAATAAGTGAACATCTCAAAATCTTGCAACTGTCAGTCAGTTGAGATTCATTCAATTTGATATAAGAATCAGCTCCTAAAATGTTCTTGGATATAAGTGATTGCCCAAGCAGAAGGACACGGCAAGGGTCAAAATGTAGAGATTTTTTTTTGCTGAGGTCAGCCAGAATTTCCTTTTGTACCTTCTTCGTTGAGTGCACAAGTGTAAACTCATCCATCATTTTATTTTTCCTATGCCTAATAAGGTCTACTAGCCAAGAGTAGTCTGAGGAGGGATCTGACTTCTTCAAGTCTCAAATTTCAGTGTAGTTTCCCTCCCTTATAAGGGCTGAGTCAGGTAAAGAAACATTTCCGGCCAGAGATGTGTTTGTTATCATGCACAAATAGGTAATTGTCAGCCTCACATGAAAGGACATAACATCAGATTCTCATGCATTGGTTATAATTTCCAGAATGTAGGCTGTATCATTTGCTAAACATTACCTCTGCTTTTTCTCAAGACTTATTTCCACATCATACAACTACAGAATGGTGTGCTTCCTTTGAGGATATCATAGCATACTAAGAAGTTGCTCCACATTTCCATCTCTGTGTTTGCCAGATAAATTATTCTAAGTTTAAAAAATCTTTGCACGTACAACACTAAAATTTATCTTAAAATTACAATCTGCAGTAAAACTTATTATTTGCAGAGAGCTATAGAAACTGTATTTCCCAGAAGACTTTGACAGAAGAGTTCTAGTCCCTATCCTGCTGGTATTTCATGGAGATCTGTAGTACTTCTTTCCTTATATTTGAATCTGGTCTAAGAAGTGTAAGCAAATTTGAGTGGTTCTGAAGAGCTCTTCTGATCCTGATGGTCTGTGCCTGACAGACAACAAAATGAGTCAGGTACTTGTCTGCCCACCAACACAGTACTGCTGCTGCTGAACCACGGCTCCTTGCATGGACCCATACAGCTGGCTCATCAGTAGTTGCTGATGACGCAGACCCTTTGAACCTCTTATGAGATGTGGAGATCATCAGATCAGCATCAGGCCCCTTAGGACGAGGATGGCTCCATAGGTTTGAAAGCACAAAGCACAGTCACTGCAGATGCTGCCAGTGCCACACCACAAGGACAGATCAGGATGACCAGTGCACCAACTTTTCCAAGGAGTGTCTCTGCTTTGATCTAGAGGAATAAGAGGTTTATTTTCTGAAATTAAGAATGACAGAATGGCCCATGGCAGAACAAACCAAGATAAATAAACCTGAACAGAAGAAAAGCTGTTCAAAAGGTGAGCAATACTGTACTGCATTTGTACACTGCCCTGCTCAGAAGATAAATGAAATTGGCATGGAGAAAAGGCTGGGTGGTTTAATTTTCTTTTCTTTTTTTTTTTTTTTTTAAGTTTACTTTGCAGTATGAGGAGGAGAGGGTGCAGGGAGAGAGGGCTAGTAAGAGAGGAAATACATACAGGTATACTCCAAGGAAATTTTTTCAAAGAGAATTGCCAAAACTACAAGGCCTTAAGCAGATATATTTTCCTTTGGACTTGAATCGTAGCCAGCTAGAGATTAGAATTTGCATGTCCTGGAGTTGCTTTCCTTAAATGATGGCATAAATAAGAAGAAGAATAAGAAAAAAAAAAGCCTTGAGTTTGTTTTCTAAAAATTCAACGACTGGGCCTGAACCTTACTAACCTTACCTTATTAACTGGAAGCTCCCATTAAGTTGACGTACACCAGGGACGGCTTCTGAGAAAGCAAAGGAGCACACGGACCTCAGTACAGCCACTGTCCCCAATTTAGATGTTACTCTGCTGTGAGCTCCTGAAGGGTGACAGAGGAAAACAGAGCTGCAGCAGACTCAAAGAGTGCAGGAAGGGAGAATAAATTGGTGAAACACCTGGAACTTGAGGGCTCTGAGGTTTTACCACAATCAGGTAGTTTGTGGCAGGACTACTGAGGCAGGACCACTGAGGCAGGACCAGAGGCTGTAGAATCGATGACACGTCCCAAAGTCACCCTTAAAACAGCTTTCAGTTTCCCTTTCCTCTTAACTTCCAGACTCAGACAGGAGACAGGAGTAGTGACTCTCACTTCTATGTACTCACCTGCGACAGTGTAGGTCCATGCTCCTCTGAACTATGGTCTGTAGGTGAGCTGTACTGCATAGAGTGTACTGGAAAATCTATTATTGCATTTTCACATGTGATCATAATTTTTAGCAGATTTTGACAAACACTTCCAGTACAACCCCATGAATCTCAGATTACCACCAATGCCTTTGATTCATCCAGGCACTAGCTGAAAGAAACAAAAAGGATTTGGATTCTGTTATAAAAATGACATCTTCTCTTTTCGGTGGGGTGTGCTGAAATAAGTAGCTGTTTATCTTAATAGTCAGGAACTCTTCCATGTAATATTCATAAAGAATGTTGTTTAGGCTATTCTGTACTCCCAGATGAGAGGTGCTTGAAAAAAAAATTAAAAAGTAATTATGTGCATTTTCATGAGGCATTTGGGAATATATTATGTGACACAACAGGAACAAAATGTGACTTAACCCTAGAATATCTGGTCTTTTTTCCCTGCATGAATATTACCTTTGCAATATGAAGAAAACTTGATATGGGAGATAAGTTTAAGGATAAATGAAAAATGTTGGCAATTATGTATATTCTCTTAAACAACAAACAATTTTCAGTGCTAATATCTTCTCAAATGGATAATTTTAATAATGATGAAAGATTTTATTAGTAGTATTTTAAAATGCTATTTTTAAATAGTATTTTTATATACTATTTCCAGGTGTTTCAAAATGTTTCTTGTCTGCTGGCAGTGTTAATTGGAATCTTTCACATGAATGTGTGTAACTTTTATCTGGCCCAGATCCGTCACCACATCTGTGAAAAATCAAAGAAGACCAGAAGTAAATGTTTGTAGTGGTACCAGTGGGCAGCTCAGCTCCACACAGCCTGACACTCCCTCCCCTCCAGTGGAGTAGGAAGGAGAATCACAAGAGTAAAACTAAGAAAACTCATAGAAAAGCAAAAGCTGTTCATGCAAGAAAAGCAAAACAAAGAATTCGTTCTTTATTTCCCATGGACAGGCAGGTGTTCAGCTGTCTCCAGAACTGCAGAGCTCCATCAGCTGTATCAGTTACCTGGGAAGGCAGACATCATAACTTCAAACATCTCCTCTTCCTCCACCTTTTATTTTATTGCTAAGCACAGTATTATATTTGTATTATAGTTGCGGTATATCCTGCTGGTCAGTTGGTGTCAACTGTCTCGGCTGTTTCCCCTCTCAACTTCTTCTATCCCAGCCTGCTGGATGTCAGGGCAGCAGGAGAAGCAGAAAAGGCCCTGTGTAAGCGCTTCCCAGCATCCACCATGTTATCAACATTGTTTTGGTCACAGATCTAGAACAGTACCAAGTAGTTACTACAAACTAAAATAACTATGCTAACAAAACCCTGTACAATGTGACAATATATATTAATGTTATTAATATTTACTACTATTGCAGCTTCAGATGGCCCCAGACAAAACCAATCATTGCCTCAAGTCAGGAATAACTACAGCTGTAACTCATTGTAGTCTCTTTTGAACGCATATCCTTCAAGACACATCTTTCATGATTGCTTTTGTACATTTCTATGGCTCTCTGAGTCTCTCTCTGACTGCAGGACTGTCTGATTCTGGCAGCTTCACAATAAACCTGAGAATACCAAAAGCCAGCATGGATATCATCCCATTAGCCCATGACCAGCTGATGGGTTCATGCTGCCCAGCTGGTCCAAAGAGGCTCAAGGAATCTCTCAATGGCTTCTCCTCATGTGTTGCACGTAGCAGCATATTAAAGAGTAGAGCCATGCAATGCCCATTGCAGATAGGATTGGGAAGTATATTTTCTGTCCTGGGTTTTTACTGGAATCAAACCAAGTTTCAGAGAAGCAAAGCAACATCCAACAGATTGAGATGACAAGGGAACAATACTGAAGTAATTTCTGCTACAAACTGTTCATCTAGGCATAGCTTAAAAATATATCAGACTATGCTAGGATTGGATTCTCAATTTCTGTCAAAACAAGAGCACTATTTACTGGGTAGTTCATGTGGAGATCTGGCTAATTATTGGACAAATTTTGAGGTGAAAGATAAAGTTATCCCAGAAGACTAGATACTTCAGACAAGAATTGAAAAAAAAAAAAGAAAAAAGAGAGAGACAAGAAGGGGAAACAAAAAAAACCCTAGCCAACAAAAAAATCAATCTCCCCCAAAAACCCCAACAACAACAAACCCCAGAAATATGAAATAAAACAAAAGGGAAGAAAAAAGAGAGAAAGAAAAAGTAAAACGAAGTGCTTGTCTGTTCTGACCTGAGATAATAGCTTTGTTTTCCAGCTTCCCTTCAAGATCCTTTTCTGAGGCATCACTCCAGTATTTTGTTGAAGACACTTTCCAACAAGAATTTCTCTGTCACAGTGTTACAATTAAGAACTGATTGTTTATTTTTATTAAAATCCTTATTTCTACTGTTGCTCAATACATAACCGAGGGGACACATGGGTAGCTGCCAGTACCCCAATGTTCTCTCTTCCTGACATTCAATTTGTAGAGAGCATTGCATCCCAGTATCAAGTTATTTCATTCTCTCCTCCTATCTCAATCAGAAAAGTTTTTCTTTGTGCCAGTAGCAACACAGAGAAGAGAGTGTTGAGTTTGTTTTCACAATCATGAAGCCTGGTTCTGACTAATGCATAGTCTCTAATGCAAACACACAAAGGATATTTCTTTCATTAGACTCCATACATCCATCATGCTGGCTAAGCTAGCCTTTTCTTTGCAGCTCAGACAATTACTTCAGCTTGGAATTCCAGCAATCACATATTTTGCAACACAAGTAATATATAAGCACCTTATTAATACCATAGTAATCAAACAACAATTGTGATTTATAGCTAAATGGACTGGAGAGTGGGAGGTCTTAGATTTTATACTGTTTGCTTTAAGGGGTACTTAAACCACCTTCATATACTCACCCTAAGGAAATGAAGCAGGCAGCAACATATTTCAAGTACACCAAATGCACAAAAACTACATGATAAAAGGAATCTCATTATGTGGAATCACAATTGTTCTTGAGTGCACTTGTAAATAATTGGAGTTACCATTGTCCATGTCTGCCCTTTTCCCTTCAGCATCACTTCCATGTTCTGTGGGGGTTTTTTGTTTCGTTTTGTGGGGGTTTTTTTGTGGTTTTTTGGTTTGATTTTGGTTTTTTTAATGAAAAATAAATTCATGAGAATAATCTGGTGTTATGGTTTGACTCTGGCTAAATGCCGAGAGCACACATACAGATCCAAAATTTCCCAGAGAAGGAAAAAAAACTTTGACTTTTGTGATAAGGATTACAAGCAACTGTTTATTAACTATTTCACAAGCAAAACAAGCTCTAACTTAGAATATTAAGTATTAACTACTACTAAATATTAAGTATTCACTACTACTACTAAAATCAGAGCTTAAGAGTTTAAGAGTGAGGAGTTTGATTGATGTTACAGACANAAGGCATCTTCTCTTTCTCCTCTCTCTGACCTTGGTGTTAATCAAACTTCTCCCTCTCCTCTCTCTTAAGTGGTCATGATGTTCTGCCTTGCCTTTTTTTTCTCCTTCTTCTTAAATATGTTATCACAGAGGCGTTACCAGTCGACCTTGACCTAGCTTAGAGCAGAGAAAAACTCTAGCAGCTTCTTAAAAAAGCCTCTCTCCTGGCCCCCCCGCCAGCTAATAAAAAACTCTGGCTACTTAAAACCACAACATCTGGTTAAGAGATATGGTGCACTTTGAGAGCATTCCAATTCTGTCTGACTACCAGGAATCTAAGATCTAGTGGTCCTTTGGAGATCAGTTTATACAGCATCAAAGGACCAACTTGTTTGATTGGTCCTTTGCAAAGTTGCAAGCCCGTAATGATGGCTGCGAAGTTGTCTACTCTAACCCAAAGTAACATATGAATAACTCTGCATAATAATTTGTTTTTAATTTCTTCATCTGACTGGATATTCCTTAGTTACGAGAAACACTAAGTGGATGTTCCTACTCACCATCTCCATTCATTTAATGATCTGACAGTCTTTTAATGTATCTTTCTCTATCCTTCCTGATTCTCTCCTTTTAAAGCCAAATTATCAAATTAATGGAGCTCATCTGAGATGCAAGCCATCCTATACGCTGGATGACTCTCTCTCCTCTTCCCTCCTCTCCCTTCCCCTCCTCTCATTTTATTCTCTTCAGTACTTTGTTTCAGTTATAGCTCTCCTAGATTTTTTTTTTTTTTTGAGATACTTTGTCTGGAGCTGTATTCAGGTGTTACTGAAAGTCTAAAAGTTAATTTCAGTGTCAGTCTTTGCGGCAACCTGTAAACTTAACCATCAGAAGTGGGACACATGCAAATTGTCTTCTGACACTATCCCAAAATCAACCATCATGAAAAGACTGCCACCAAAAGAGTGAATCAGAAGCATAGTTGTAGACATACTTCAAGGACAGTATCCAAATTAGGTGGCACATTAATATTTTATTCGTAAGGTCACAGTGTGCCATGAAAAGAAGCTCCCATGTTGGGTACATGTTTGTCATGATTATCATGTCATGGAAGCAGGCTGCTATGTACCAATAGTGCAGCAAAAATTTTTATTATTATCCGACATAAATAGCATACAGTCAGCCTCCAGCATTGTATTCTACAAATTTGGCAAACAATATACTTCCATACAACTCATAAAGCAAAGTGCTATCTAAAAAAAAAACCACAATACAACTTATACATTGCCACAATGCAGTGAAATACTTTCATCAAGTAAATAACAAATTACTTCTTTTTAAGATAAAAATATGAAAACGTAGTGTGCATGATCTTGTAAAAAAATAAGGCGTACTTTAAAATAGTTCCAGCAGAAAAATGTGCCAGTCTACTACTGGTGGAATATGAATTACCCCACATAAGAGAAAGGATGATAATTCATGCGAAGTGACAATCATACTGTTCTAAAAAATTATAATCCAAGTTTGGGTTCCTGCACGTGCAATTTATGATCTCAGTGTTGTCAGTTTAACAAAAGGGATTTAGTGCAATACAAATACAGTGAACATACACATTGTGTCCTAGGGTCTCTTCCAGGATGTGATTTATTTCTGTCCCCAGATAGGTGTATCTTAGGCTCTTACCTATGATGATCCACAGTGTGAGGGGACCTTCAGAAGATGAGGGTCAGGGTAGTCCTACATGCAATGATGAAGATGCAGAAGCAGTCCATTAATACCTTTCCTGACATCCTCCATCTAGCTTCTCTGAGGCAGCGCAGTTCTTTGACCTGCCAGCAATACAGATTACAGCATGTGGACTCTCCTAGCTCAGGCGTTCAACCATGAATTGATAGGACTGAAGCTTTAAATTCTTCCTAGCATTTTGCTCCTTTTCTCTAAAAGAGGTAAGCCAGGCAGTTTTTAGAAAGGTGACTTTTTTTTTGTTTTTTTTTAGTTTTTTCTCTTAGGGGCTCGCAGTTAAAGTGGCACGCAGGATAAGACATCTGTGTTGAGACAACTGACATTGACAATTTATTCATATTTGGTAACAGGATGAATTTCTTAATAACATTAAATCCCCAGAGGTAAAAATTAAAAAGCTATCAGCAAAGCATGATAATTTAATGCTAATGTTATATTAAACCAGGCCCAAGGATTTTGAAGTTATTAATTTTTGTTTGCTATAATTACAGCAGCAGAATCAGGAAGATGAAATCAATAGTTTATTTTGCTGCCAGATCTTGGATGAGAAAGGTAGTAGATTCTGAACATACCTGCAGAGGCTTCAAACCTGTGTATGATTGTAACAGACTCTCTGAAACCATCCATTTTTCAAATATATAAATAATCAGCAACTGCAAATCAGAGTTTAACATTACCAGCAACATTCCACTAAACAGTCCTGAAATAATTGTTTCATTCAAGCTGAATGACTAGACAAAAACTGGAGAAAGAATGGACCATATTCTCATGAAAAAATACTTGAATGCTTGTAGGCCAAGGTGAGAGAGAAGTACATCAAGAAGAAATGACTGTCAGGGACATGAAAAGCAATATGGATCAAAGGCAGTAGCTCACATACTTACACTACAGTTTCCTCAGCTGTAGTCTGGACAGCTAGTTCTACATGATTATAAAATAAAGGAAGACTTGCTTTGGGGTAGAGAAGTACACAGTCCAGTTAATAAGGAAGTATCCTTTTAGGTGAGGAGTAACTTCTTGAGCAGAGACACTAGTAAGTCAGTTCTCCAGAGAGAGTTTTACTTTGAGCCCTGTCTTAGGTTAAGACAATACCTGCCAGGGAAGGTGGGAACCTTCCGGGAATGGAAAGAAACTCCTCCTCCACCTTACCATACCCTTTGGATCAAGAGGCTTTGAATGGAAAAAGTTGAAAAAAGAAGTAATAATTATTTACTAAAATATATTTATATAGAATAAAAAACCCCCAAACAATACCACAACGGTAAGAGGAAATATCACCCCAACAAACCTTACCCCCACCCCTCCATGCATCTTTCCTCGGTGTGGTCACAGCAGTGGAGAAAACAGGCAGGTCCTGGGGTCTTGGGGGCTCACCAGGCCTGCAGGAGTTCCTCTGCTTTGCTGCTGAAATGGGTGAGAGTCACTTGTCCAATACAGGAACAGCGGGAGATGGGGAGGGACAGACGGGCAGGCTCGGAGCGAGGACCGGTGCAGGCAGGGCTCTCAGTCTCCGGGATTGCTGCGGAGCCCACCTGGCCCCAGGGGCTGGGCCGGGCCAGGCAGCGACAGCAGCAGAGGCGATGTGGTCCCGGGGCAGCAGTCGGGATCTCTCCACCGTTTGCTGGGGCAAGAGGGAGAGAGCGGGGAGAAACAGCGCCAGCGAGGATGCACTGGGGCCCTTTCCCAGGGGCTGCTCCCGAAAAAAACAGAGTACTGGGCTGGCCACCCACAGAGTTTTTTATTGCCCATAGTGAGAGGGGAGAAAAGGCGGGTATACTCCACCCCTCAGCTTTCTTGTCCTTGCCATTCACTGGTTTTGCCTCCCCCATCCCCTTCCCCTGCACAGCCGTCCTAGAGCAGGAATCTCCCTGCCGCCTGAAGATCAGGCTGAAACCAATGAAGACTTCTATTCCCCTCCCCGCTGAGGAATTCTGTTCTCAGCTTAGTGGGTTACCTTTTCACTTCCTCAGTTTTGCCAACACCTCATGGTAGTAATGGGAAAATTTCACTAAAGGAATCTAACCCATAACAAACTCTGAACTTGCTTTGGTTGCAGATGATGACATGAGTCCTTTCAGACACAGTAGCTGGAGGCTGCTGGGCATGCCCATTTTCAGGACTGTTGATGTGGGTGGTCTGTATGCGCTGGTTCTGCACGGTCAAGGGGGACCCAAAGCTTCATCCTTGCCTGATCAGAGGTAACTGTGGTCTGGCTGATATTCACAAGTAGGAGACAGATTTGGCCTGGAAGTTATTGCCACAAAGTAGTAAGATAGCTTGCTTTTTCCCGAGTCACATGGGGAGGACCTGCCTGGCCTGATCAAATGGAGGTCTTGGCCTTTTGCACCTTACCGTGAGGCCTGAGATTTAATCTCAAGAGATGACTCATGATGATGATGATTTCACATCCTTGTGTGATATTGGTAAGATTGTTTTTTTTCAGGGACTAACCAGAGATTTCAAGTTATTTCTTCTATTAAGTGATCTTTTTGTTATTATTACTGCAAAGGAACAAACTAGAATTGCACAAGTACATTAATAAAAATTTCTACCTGAATTCTGCCTAAATTAGAGGGACAGCTGTGAAGTATTTCCCAACAACAAAAAAAAAAAACCTCAAAAAAAAGTACCTTAGGGGCCAAATAAAGAACAAAAAATAAATTAAAAGAGATGAGATTACATCATAGCATTATCCCCTTGAGGAAACAGGTGAATAAATTTACTACAAATGACAAAATAGATTCTGCTGGAGGATTTATTTAAATATAACTTTTTCCACCAGGTATGAAAGAGTTATTGCCAAAGAGAGTGAAGAGGAAACTCAAAGAATTAAAATTCAGAGTCAACATTATTAAACTCTATTATTTTTCACCACGCTGCCAAATGAAATAAATTATTTTTTTAAAAAAGTCTTTTATGATGAGAATACAGTGAATTCTGTCTGAATGCTGGGGCAGTTCATAGTGAAAAGTATAATTACAGAGAGCATAATCAGTAATATGCCTAATTCAGGAAAGAAAAAATTCAGTTGATGATAGCTTCTCAGATACATTTTATTTACATTTTAGAAAACATCTGTCCCTACTGACATTACAAGTTGTTATCTACAATTATCTATACCCTTCTGCTAATGAAAAGCACATTCAGGATTCTGTTTAGGAGAACAATATCTCTGATATGACTTTCCTTTCATGTTTTTCCTGTCTGTTTCACTAATAAATAGATTGTTGTTGATAATGAACTTCTGCTTATCAAGTTGCACAACAGACTACACTATTACATACTTACTCTGTATGTAGATGAACTTTTTATATTTTTTGACTCACAGGACTCATTTCCTCCCTATTTTTCTGATACGGAAACGTGACAGTGTTTGACTTAAAAATTAATTTAAAGGGAGAAAAAATCTGAAATGGCATCCCTAAATTTATTATGTAATTAAGGCCAAAGGCAACTTAGATTTGACATCTAGATAATGTAATATTATCTTGTTTATAACAAAGTGGTACCTAGACAAACAGCTTGGAATAGCATATGTAGGATTCAGTTGTCCTACCATAAGGTACCTTGTGTTGAGGTCCTCATAGCTTTCAGCTAACAAGACAGGACTGTGAATGTCTCTCAGTGGTCCTCCATCTATCTGGTGCTCTGCAATATCCCGTTTCAATTCCAGTGGTTATATGTGGGCAACAGGAAGCCCTCCCGTACACAATTTAACATTGGCAACTATGTCTAGGTGCCTACACATGAACAAGTTACCATCGTAGTCTGTATGTCTGAGTGAGCTCAGGAAATGACTGCCTGCTGGGTGTCCAATTTAGGATGGTCTGATAAAGTAGGCTTATGTTATGTAAAGAACTTCTGTAAAATCATGTGAGATTAACAACGTTAGCAACACATCACTTAACTATCGTAATCATGTAAATATTTTTCCAGCCTTTTGTCTTTTACACAGCTTCCTTCCCTAGCTGTCTGTGTGCCTGGCTTTAACAGCTCTGCTTAACATGTTGGAGTCTGATTTCTGTGGTGATAATGGTAATACATAAAGCAAATATCCTTTCAGGAACTAAATCACTTCAATTATGGAATATTTTTCTGCTTAAAAAAAAAAATTAAGAAACTCTTCTTATTTTTGCAAACCAAATTTATTTTTTTATGAGACAAAGTTTTCAGCTGTTCACAGCAAAGACCAGGGACATTGTAGCACTTAATTCATAAGTATTTAATACCTAGTTTGTCTATTTGAAAGTAAATTATTCAAGAAGTCTACTCTGAAAATCCTCTGAGATGTCCAATCCCTTAATGATCAGGTAGAGAAATAGTGTCATTTAGTCCAAAACATTCATTTCTCACATAATTTTTTTCAGGTTTCACTAAGAAAAATATAGTTTATAATTCTTTACATAATCATTCTATATGGCACCTTATTTTGTAATGTACTTTGCAACTAAATCCTCTTTCCTTTAGTGTCACTGGGTTTTTCATAACTTCTTCCCAAACCAATCCATTTGTTCTGTTTGCCCAGTTGCTACTGAGATGCACAGCCAGTCACATAAAAGTCTTTGAAGTTTCATTTGGCTTCTGCTCTATTTTTCTATCAGCCGAAGTATTTATCTAGTGTAGTGGGCCCCATGATTCCAACAAGGGTAGCTGAGATCACAGAATTACAGAATCACAGAATATGCTGAGTTGGAAGGGACCCACAGGGATCATTGAGTCCAACTCTTAGCACTCCATAGGACCACCCCACAAGTCACACCATGTGCCTGAGAATAAAATCCAAATGCTTTTTGAACTCTCTTAGGCTTGGTGCTGAGACCACTTCCCTGGGGAACCTGTTCAGCACCCAGCCACCCTCTGGGGGAAGAACCTTTTTCTAATGTCTAAACTAAACCTTCCCTGACACAACTTCAGGCCATTCCATTGGGTTCTGTCACTGGTCACCACAGAGAAGAGATCAGTGTCTACCCCTCCTCTTCCCCTAACAAGGAAGTTGCAGACTGCAATGAGGTCTCCCCTCAGTCTCCTCTTCTCCAGGCTGAACAGACCAAGTGACCTCAACTGCTCCTCATACGGCTTCTCCTCAAGGCCCTTTATCAACTTTGTTGCCCTGCTTTAGATGCTCTCTAATAGCTTGATATCTTGCTACATTGTGGTGACCAAAACTGCACACAATATTCAAGGTGAGGCCACAGCAGTGCAGGGCAGAGCAGAGCAGGACAATCCCCTCCATCAACTGGCTGGCAATGCTTTGCCTGATGCCCGCCAGGACATGGTTGTCCTTCCTGGCTGCCAGGGCACTGCTGAATCATATTCAACTTGACATCAGCCAGGACCCCCAGGTCCCTTTCCATGGCACTGCTTCCCAGCATCTCATTCCCCAGTCTGTACAGATACCCAGAGTTGCCCCACCCCAGGTGCAGAATCCAGAATTTCCCCTTGTTGAACTTCATAGGGTTGGTGATTGCAAAGTCCTCTAATTTGTCGAGGTCTCTCTGCAGGGCCTCCCTGCCATTAAGGGAGTCAACAGCTGAGAAGCTGTTTTGTGCTATCTGCAAACTTACTTAGTATCCCTTCCAGTCCTTTGTCCGAGTCATTTATGAAGACATTGGAGAGCACAGGGCTCAAGATGGAGCCCTGCAGAACCCCACTGGTGACAGGTCCCCAGTCTGATCTCACCCCATTCACTGTTACCCTCTGTACCCAACCCATGAGCCAATTGCTCCCCCACCACATGATGTGTTTATCCAGCTGTGTGCTGGACCTTTTGTCCAGAAGGATCCTGTGAAAGACAGTATTGAAAGCTTTACTGAAATCCAAAAAGATTACACCAACTGGCTTCCCTCAATCAGAAAACTGGCACAGTGATATATTGCAGAGACAAGATTATCTTGTTAACAGTAATATCAGAAATATTTAATGTGGGTGTGGAGATAGCAAAACAGACGAGGAGGAAAAACATAATTTGGACAGGTTGTTTATTTTGTAAAAGGTTGGGGCAGACAAAAGAAGGTACAAGAACAAAAACAATACTCAAGGTCTAGAAAAAAGGGAAATAAGATACATATACAAAGTGTGCCTGGTGCTGTCTAGAACTTGATCACTGCAGCTGCACAAGGACCATAAATCTAGATTAGACAATGTCATGTAAGTGAAACCTGCTTCCGTTGTAAGGAGCACATGGAGGAACAGGGAGATTTCCCTGAATAACTGCAGAAAACCCAGGACTTGCAGGTGGAGCATCCTGATATTTCTATGTCAGCACCTATTCAAGGTAAATCTGGCAATTATCCACTAATTCATAGCATTTTTATTTGAAAAGCTGTGACAATTGAGAGGAGCTACTGATGGTATGAATGCCTTCCAGTTACTCCTAAAATTTTGCAGGTGAGACTGTAACTCTCAATCAAAGCTATGGCATAAATAAAGAGTAATGGAAGGAAAGTTTTGCTAATGTGTAGCTGCGGGTTCTGGTTTTGGCAGTAGTGGGCCTAGAGAACTTCTGTGCTAAGGCTGTTCGTTTGCTCTCCAGCAAGGTTATGGTGAGGCGGGTTGTAGCTTTGAATAGACAGGAGAAACATCTAAATCTTCAGCTCTATTTTTAAGTTGTGGAGAAGAGGAAGAAACTTTAATATTCCTTCACAGTGATGCAGAATTTTCCATTCCAGTATTAACTAAAAATGTGCTGAACAGAGGTTACTATATTTGGATTCTTTATTAAATGAAAATATGGACATCTAGTATTCTTAAATAGCTGACTAAAGACCTCTCTGGTTGATTAATATTACTTAATTATTACAATGAAGCCGTAGACAAGTTTTAGAGGCCTGAAAGACATTTGGACCATTATTCATTAAAAGAGAAAAAACCCATCAATTTCATAAGTGAAAAAGAATAGCTTGCACTCTGAAGAGTGATGTGAAGCAGATAAACAAATATGTGTGTCCATGTTCATAATTGAACTTCTCAACTCTCAGACAGAAGCCTGTTCTTGACCACTGCAACTGATACAAGCTAGTTGTTAAAATTTGATGGTACCTGGACTAAACCAAAGTGGTATGTCCCAAATTTTCCGGTTAATAAGGAGACATTAAACAAACATCCAGTTAGAGAGCTGGTCACATATTGTGCCTAGACTATTAGGCACATATATTATTTAGATAGGAGAAAAAACAGGAGCTTAGGATTCTACAAAGAGGCAGTGGTGTTGAAAAGGAGGGTTCCCAGAGAAAAATAGTCTTGGAGAGAAAGAAATCTAGAAAGGAAGTGAGGATGATACTGGAAATAGGTAAAGATCCTGAGGTGGGACAGCAACATGGAGACAAATGCTGGGGGACATCTGGGGACCTTGGCCAATAATTCCTGGTAGAACTAAGTGTGAGCAGCAGCACAGTGGAAACCGGCTTGATTTTCTGCCTGACCTTCACAGACCAGCAGCAATCTCCCTGATGGGAAAGGAAGTCAAAACCTAGGAAAATGCTATGAGATCAAGTGAGTGCAGTGTATGTGTATGGTAATGAAGTAGGTCAAGAGCTCTCATCTCAGAGGTTCTTAAATGCATCCTAGTATCCAGATCCACTGTCAGTTGTTATTTATTCTATCCTGCCAGTGACAATGACCCAAAATGTTTTAAGTCTTCCCATGATAACTTCCCCAGGAAAAAAACCATAAAATTACTATTAAACCCCTAAACTATGATAGGACCATAACATGATCAATTCTATGAAAACGGTTTATTGAAAATAGATTTTGTTAAAGCAATTTGATATCTATTGATAAAAGTATTAGTGTCAATGTAATATAATATTTAATTGGTTTTGACTTTATGTTGCCTGACATTTCAACTAAAAAAAAAAAAGTGATACAATCAACATGATATACTTGTAATGTATTACTGTCTGGCTGACAGATAGGTCTCCCAATGCCATTGGTAATGAAGATTCATCATCACAAGGCTGGGTTTCTAGTGGAACTCTCTGGAAATCAGCTATTGTCCTCTTCTGTTAAACATTTTTCTTTCATCTATATTCTGGAAGAAAATAACTTTAAATGTCAGTTTCAGTAGTCGAATGATGAAACTCTTGCAGGAGTAGTCAATAATTAAATGGGCAGGTGTTCTGTAGCCTTTTAAAGAGGAAAACAAGAAAAAATCATGAAAGGATAATAATATACCAGTAGAATGGTTAGAGTGCAGCAATGAATGTATATACATCTTGTACTCCTTTTGTACAAGTGGTGGAGAGAAATTGACATTTCTAAATTGTGACTTATCCTATTGTAAAAATAAAATAGGTCAACAGTATGGATGCTGCAGATACCTGTTTTTCTTCCTTAATCATAAAGAGAGTCAAAGTCAATTAACTTATTACCTAATGTAGGTACTGGTCCTGTAAATGTGTGCAGTTATGTGTAATGAATCAGTTCAGTTGCTGCCATGTTAAAAATGTGTATGTTTGTTCAATGACTCTATGGATGACAATATTCGGGCAGATGGGACTCTCTGAATGCAAGTAGTTACATATTTCTTGGCAAACTCATGGTAATATAAATATGAACTGAAGGTTTTTGTGTCAGCTACCACAGTTGTTTTTTATACAAGTTCCAAATTCAGGAGCAATGAATCAAAAACTTTTGGGATAACAAAACTATCTTCTTTGTGGTAAAGTGCTCCTGAGAAACTGTATAAATTCTATTTCTCAGATCAAAGGACAAGATAGAAACACTTAGAACTCTTTGTAAGAAAGAGCTGTTTCTGACCATTATTTATTTTTTTTCTTGTATGATATATTTCGCTCTTGTTAAAAACATGTTGTATTTTCTGTCATTCCAGAAGTACAAATGGGACAACTAAGCAACTGTTAACCTTTCACAAAAATTTCTTCCTCTCTATTTCCAATGTCCCTTTTTCTGAAGAACATTATTCTGTATTCAGACCTAGGCTACTCAGTATATATCATACATACATGTGTATGATTTCCATCACACTCAGTATCGTAAGGAATTTGAAAAAGAATCAAAGACTAAAGATGCTGAGTTTAATCAAAACATTAAAAAGCCTGCCCTTCAACCTTTTTTCATTGATCTCAGGTCCTTCTCACATACCGAATCTATATTTGGACCATAGCATATTAAGAAAGATGGTGTTTGAATTCTAATGAGAGCTACAGAACTAGTGCTTTGGGCCATTAATGGACACATCTTTTCTCACAAGGGCTTTGAGATGAAGCTCATTAAGCCTTATACAACAAACTATAGCTAGTTGAGTAATATATTTGCAATCTCATCCAGCTCAGATATGTATCACATCATTGTCCTCTATACGTGTGTTCTTACCTGCAAATTGCAGTCTCACCTACAAATTGAAATCTCCTTCTGAGTCAGAGGCATCTTGGCTCCCTTGAAAGCTGTTTCCAATAGAGTCTTTCTCAGCCTGAATCTACCTTCTGTTTACTCCTGTGATTAAAAGTAATGCAATGTCCTATGAATGGTGCAAATGCTCTTCTGCTATCCTAATTATTCTCTTAGCCATTAATGAAAAGAAGAAAAGCAATTCTAGAGCTCAAGTAGCACTGGAGGGACATGCAGTTTCCACTCTGTGTGTGTGCTTTCCGTTTTCATTAAATATTTCAGATACAGCTCTGCAAAGCAATAAACACATAGGAAGAGAACATCCTGAAGTACATGAGAATCTGAAAATAACACTGGCAAAATAATAATGATAGGAGGTGTAAGAAAAAAATATGCTACTAAAACAAATATAATGGTATTTCTGCTACATTTGTATCCAACCTTTCGTATATTTTATTTGAAAAGTGAATTTAAAGATATGTATGCTTTTGGGATTGATGACAAAGAACCTTACAGCTATCGTAAGCAGGTCATTGTAGTTGCTTTGCCCACACAGGGCACTCAAGCTACCACAGCTCAAAAAAAGAAAAAAAAGGATAAATGGAGGTTTGCACTCATGTAAAGAAATCCACCGGAATGCAATGTCTGTGTGCTGGCTACCAGGTGCCCAGAAAGCCACTCTATCACTCTGCCTCCTCAACAGGACTGGGAAAGAAAAATAAAATGAAAAGCCAGTGGGTCAAGATAAAGACAGGGAGATTACTCATCAGTAGCATTACAGGCAAAACTGACTCAATTTGAGGAAAATCAGTTTAATGAATTGACAATTAATTCAATACATAGAATAATTTCGGATATATATATAATACGTAGGATAATAAGAAAAAATATAAAAAACTCCACCTTCCCCACGCTTCTCCTTAGTTCCCTCAACTTGACTCCCAAGTGGAACAGGAGAACAGGGAATGGAACTGCAGTCCATGTTTTTTCTTCTGCTCCTTCCTCCTAATGCTTTTCTGCTCCACTGTGAGGTCCCTCCCTTGCGAAGACACAGTCCTTCACAAACTTCTTGAATGTAGGTCTTTTCTATGGCTTACAATTCTTAAAAAACTACTCCACCACAGGTCCTTTCCATGAAGTGTAATCCTTTCAGGGACAGACTGCTCCATCTTGGGTTCCCTATGGGACCACAAGTCCTGTTCTCGCATGGGGTCTCCATAGGCCGCAGCTGCATTCAGGTCACATCCACTTGATTCAGTGTGGTGCCCTCTGTGGGTTGCAGTGAGGAGTTCCAGAAGCAACTGCTGTCCCAGCTATGAGGCAAAGGGCAGCTTTTTCTGTGGTGTAGGTAAATGCCACAGCTAGGTTTGACTCCAGACCCACCATTCATCAGCAAATGCAGGGCTGCTCTCCAGGGGCTTTACAACAGCTTACAGTGCACAACAGGACACAGAAGTTTGTGTTCGTGTCCCTGTGCACTGCATCCATCTTAAAGGCAAAGTTGTATCCCTGATATTTGGTGTAAGAACTGGGTGAGCACTAAGATGACCTGAAAGTCAAGTGAGGTTGAGGCTGAGCTGTCATCATGTATGGATGTCTAGTGTGGACCTGCTTCACTAGAGCAAGTGATGTGTGCTGGCGGGGCATGGGGCAGGCATGACACCCTGCCTGAAACTGCTCCTAGAAAATAGCCATAGTTCCCCAATAGAAGGAAAAATTTGCAAGACAGAGTCCTGAAAAAATTTCAGAGGTTTTCACAGCATAGAATTGAGACAACTTTTGATAAATGATTTTTATTTTGTGACTTTTATTTTGTGACTGAAAATCAAGAGATTTCATAGGCTGATTTCAAGTCCTATGCTGCTCCTTTTCTCTGACCAGCTCCAACTTGTTTATTTTTAACTTTTTCTCTCTTTATAAAGGAGCATCACTTATGCATTTATAAACTCTACATATGAGATCTCTGCAGTGATCAATGCACTTAATACAATTCTCTTAGACAGTTTTGAGGTGAAGAAAGAATGATGCTGAAGGGTATTTTAAAAAGGGAACTCTTTGGCCTAGGACTTCAGTGAGATGCTGTACAGAGACAAGTGCCTTTGCTGTTGAGCAAACCCAGCTAACAATAATTGAACAAAAATGTATTTACAAGTGAATGAATATTTACAGTGATGTCAATTTAACAGTAACACTTGTTTTTCTCTGAAGCAATTAAAATATCTCAGCTTACTCCAGGTCATCTCTTTGTCCCAGTAAATGAATAATTACTCCAAACATTTTCTTAGGAAATCACAAAAAAAGAGAAATGAGTATTATTGAACAACTGCCAGAAATTTAGAAATGTAGCCAACTCTTAATGCTTTCTAAAGGATTAAAAGGTCAAACCTGATTTAGTAGCACACTGCTTCATTTCACAAGGGTTTATGTGGGATACATGATTAGGTGAGTTAACAATATGCTTAAGCAAGGCAGCCTGTGACAGAGATGCAGGAAAAGGAAATCCATATTTGGACACAGGCCTTCACCAGAACAGGACAATGGAAACACACATTTGGGAAACATGCATGAACATGTGAACATGAACAGTGTCACCACAACTCTGATTGGACCAGAAGGCACGTGGACACCTTGTGAACACTTTAACCCTCAGTTGAATTGTTTGAGACTGACCTTAGGGAAGCTTATTACTAGAGTTATAGATATCTAACAGGAATGTGAACAATTTTATAGTATAAAAAATAATGCTGTATCACAATAAAGGACTCAGGATTGATGGTTGGATCGGATTCTGCACCAAAAGAAAGTGTTCGTGCATTTCTT
>WEIV01025252.1:3284-40634 GCA_013390005.1 Calyptomena viridis | reverse complement strand
CCAGTCTGATCTCACCCCATTCACTGTTACCCTCTGTACCCAACCCATGAGCCAATTGCTCCCCCACCACATGGTGTGTTTATCCAGCTGTGTGCTGGACATTTTGTCCAGAAGGATCCTGTGAAAGACAGTATTGAAGGCTTTACAGAAATCCAAAAAGATTGCATCAGCTGGCTTCCCTTGATCAACTAGTGGGTTACCTTGTCATAGAAGTAAATCAGGTTTGATAAGCAGGACTTTCCTCTCATGAAGTTGTGCTGGCTTTGACCTGTGACTGCATTGTTTTTCAGGTGCTTTTCAATACCTCCCAGAATAATCTACTCCGGAACTTTAACATACACTGAAGTGAGACTGACAGACCTATAGTTTCTGGAGTCCTTCTTTGTCTTCTTGAAAATCGGGGCAACATTCACCAGCTTCCAGTCAGCTGGGACCTCCCTGGATTCCCAAGATTGCTCAGAAATCATTGGGAGAGGTTTTGTGATGACATCAGCCAGCTCTCTGAGGATTCTTGGTTCAATCCCATCAGGCCCCATAGATTTGTAGGTATCCAGCTGGAGCAGCAGATCCCACAAAATTTCAGGGTCAACTGAGAGTTGATCACTCTTGTAGTTATAGTCCTTCAGCTCAAGTGATTCCCCCTTGGTCCATCATCTGTGTTGAAGACATAGGCAAAGAGCGCATTATATTTCTATAGAGGTTGTGGAATCCAGGGACTGTGGTGCAGGAGCTTCCATGATAGAGATCCATCTTCCTCCAAAAGCAACAATGCTGTTACAGTACCTCAAAGACTGCAACAAGTCTATTTAAAGGTAATAATCCAATTAAGTGGTTATGGAACAAAGTATTGCCAAGAACTGGAGTTGATGTCTGATTGAAGAGGGAGATGGAGAGTCACAGCCTCTACAGGCCAAGGATTTACTTTCATTTTCTTTCCTGTCTTAATCTCAAGTGTTTTTTTTTAGCACAGCAGTGAGCCCTCAGTGCAGGTGTATGAGGGACCTCATATCTCTGCTGCGATGCTCAAGGTTGAATAACTGAGCTACAGGTAGCCCTTCCACTTGTATGAGCCACTGAGCTGCAAAATCAAAGAGTGTCTGCTCAAATGAATACATTATTGCATCTGACTCTTGTACCCATCGTGGAGGAGTTGCATATTACCATTTGAAGTCCAAGACTTAACAATAAGGCAATTCAAGTGTTTGCATGTACATTTTTATGGCAGTAGTAAATTATTCTAACAGTTTAGTACTGTGGCTAATGAAAATGAATAGTGAACTCTGGGGTGAATTAATTTCATGTTGACAGAAAACAGGGCTTCCCAAAATACCTTGTATTTTTTCCGTTATAATAAAATTTTAAAATGTACTCTTCCTATTTAAAGATTCCTTTTTTAACTAATATTGTTATTATTATTTTCGATGCCTCAATATTTTTGCAATTAATGCAAAAGTTAATATTTTCATGTATGTATCTTATATAGAAAAATGTATGTTAAAATGCTTTCCTACTTCCATGAAAAATTGTAGTATAACCAAGAAAATATACTTTTCTAGATCTAGAAAAACTCTCATATTGTCAAACCAAAATGAACTTTGTCTCTGCAGAGATTTAAAGATGATGTGAGATAAGGAGGACTACTTTGAAAACCATTGTAGCTCTTAAAAAACACAAAATAAGTTTATGCAGAGTAAGAGCTAGGATTTCCAATATCTCTACTCTTCCTCTCACCCTTTCCTTTCTCCTTTTTTTTCCTTTCCTTCTTCACATTGGGGCTATCATTTGCCAGAAGAGTGATTACCAGAGAGGAAAAACCTGTTTTCTCCTGTATTTCAAGTTCTTGTCAGCACGGAGGTCTGGAATGTTAATTACAGAACTCAATTATCTCAAGTTAAAATTCTATTAACTGCACAGGCAACAAATGGAGTTGTCAAGGTAAAATGAGCTAGGTAAAGTGAAAAGTGGATGGTCAATGATGATAAGATGGATACAGAGTGTAATGGGTGAGTTGTTTTAATATTTAATTTTGTATCTTGGATTAATGAATTTTTTACCCATTTAATGATTTTCTGAATGTTTGAAAGAGGGAGGGGTAGCGCTGTATACTTATTTTTTAAGAAAAAATTCTTTTAACTGTTAACCAGTACTGTCTATTGGAAGAAATTACATATACATGTGAAATTAGAATATTTACCAGTACTCAAGTAATGTGATTATTGCTTTTTGCTTGTCTAATGTTTCTCACATTTTTTAGTTATATTTAAATACATATTTAAATCACTGGTTTTGCCAAACTCGTTGTTTGCTAGTGACGTTGCTTCACTTATTTCCTTAATAATTTTCTAGCTAAAAGAAGGAGAGAAAGTCATTAGGCAGATTTTTTTTGTCTCTGCTGAATGCACTGAAAACTCTACACTGTTTCTGATACAAACCACTTCGTAAATGATATTTTTATTGAGGTAATGCTTGACTGTATATTTCAAATCTATTAGTAACTTTTTTTTCTGTATTAAGCAAGAATAAGACTCAGAAATTTTTTTTCATTTTTTGAAGGAAGGAAAATGAGCAATCAGGGAAGATGAAATGCTATTATTCTGAGACTACAGCTTTCAGTTTAGGCTGTAAATGTGGCCTGGGCTCATGAGAACAGATGCCATTGTGGGATTGAAGGTCATAGTTTCTGGCAGTAGATCCTTATAGGATAAGAAAAGATACACATGACAATATTTTATCCTTCCAAGCTTTGAACTGCTGATGAGACAAAATATACCATTTTCAAAAAAACCCTAATTGATCTATGAGCATTTTTCTAAAGTTAATGGAACCTTATTTCAGTGAACATTGATGGAAATGTGGTTGTCTGATCTATCCGGCATTTTTATACATCCTATTTTTAAATGCTTTGTAAATTCATCTTTAAAGTTCTGAAGACACAAGCTTCTGAATGCATTAACCCAAGAATCTCCCTTTCCTTAATTCCAAAAGACAAATTTCATTAGTAATTATTTTTAAAATTCTCTAAAATGTTTGAAACAGAGTTATTGTTTTGACATTTTTAACAACAGTGGTCTTTCAAGAACTTATTTACTAAGTGTTTCAGGAGAGATAGAGACTGATTTCGAAAATGATTTTTAGCATGCAGAAAATTGATCTGATCCCTGGAATGTAGCTTTTACCTTGTGTACTTTTCTGATTTTTTTCTGACAATGATGGTGTAATTTATCTATCTTTTATATTATTTTATATGTGGGATAGTACTTTTAAAATGGATGCATAGAAATTCAAAGAGGCATATAATATTTTCCATGAGAAATCACCAACTCAAATACTATTGACTGAATTTTGATGTTATATGTTTTAGAAGGTGTAAATTAAAGCAGTAACTTGAATGCAGTAGAACTCTTGTCCTAATTAATTTCATCTCCTCATGCAGATTTTCTGTTAACACTTTTCCTGGAAGATAACGACTTTCTTTCCATTTCAATCTATCTGGGGATTTCGAGTCCTACCTTTCCCAGTCTCTATAGAAAAATCAACATAGGCAATTTGTTATAGAAGGTGTGACATGCATCTTATATGAGGGAGATGCTTGCTTTCTCAAAGTAATGGAGCTTGATGGTGAACAAAATGTATTTGCAATTACTGCTGAAATTCTTAAAATAAAATATGTAATTTTGCAGGATAGCCCTAGATATTTTTGGAGAAGCAACTCTAGTATGTTAGTGTCAGCTCTGGATTTAAAAAATCATAGTAAGTCTCCACAATCTTGTTCCGATCTGCAGAAATTATTCATTCCATTGATATCAGTGTTAAAATATGTATTGATTTCAGAGGGCTCAAGATTATTCCTCTTTCTATCAACACATCAATAACCTCCTAAGGTTAGATAGATGATTTGAATAGTCAATCATGTTGTAAGTAGATCTATTTATATTTATTATTAACTGAGAGTATAATAACATTTCACCTGAATTTAAAATCCCTAAATAGCCTAAAAATTTCTGAAATAGGACACAGATTTTTAACCTTCACACCAGCCATACTGGGAAATAGAAGGCAAATGCTAAATCCAACAAAGCTTCACTGAAAAAAAAAATTCACAATGCATGTAATTTCTTCTAAGATCATATGAAGCACCTCGTTTCTGGGTAACTCCTCAGTTTGTACATTACTGAACCAGATTTAAATTGGAAAAAAAACATTTATTTCTCAAAACTTGCCCCTGTATTCTTGTTTCTCTTTCACATTTCAAGTGCACTTGCATTCCACTCAAATACCCTTCTCATACCTATTTTGGACTCTTTCCTATGTACTCATTTCTCACTCCAGTGATGTCAGGAGACAAAGCTAATTTACTTCTATTTCTTTGTAATTATTCCTTCCAGATTAATATTACTTGTTATCAAAATGTTCAGAATGACTTCTTTCCTCGTTTCAGCTGAGACACACAATCAGATACAATTGATAGGAGAAATTATCTCTTTTCTTGATAGGCAAAATACTGCAATCCTGAAATTTAAATTTTGCTTACCAATTAGAATTCATTCTACAAGAGATGAAAAGTATATTTCTGAGTGTATTCAGCCTATAGCAGTGGACTTTACTGAGTGAGAAATGAAGGCTGTAAGGTCATCTAATTCAGGGCAGACAATGTAGGTCAGACAGGTATAATATTATCACTGAACAGCTTAAAAGAGATGTTTGTTAGGAGATTTATAGAAGGTACGAAAAGAAAAAAGGATCACTGCCATCTTGTATTATTTTACTAAAAGCACATAGTAGCAAATTGACTGAATACAAAACCTGTTCAAGTCAACGGAAACATTTCCATTTAGTCCAGATCTTGTGTAAATCTTGAGTGTTATTTTGTACATTTTCTTTCTTATACAGCAATTTGATATGTATGATGAAGTATTTCAGTTGTCTTCATTAATCTTTGGTGGTACTTATTCAAATTGTGTGATGTTATCACACCCTCCCCTGAGATAGTCTCATATGCCATTAGTCAGAAATGAATAACTATGTCACTGGCTCTATCTGAAGAGAAAAATCTGCATCTCCACCTGGATGGTCACTGATCAGAAATGGATTTCAGAAAAAATATGTGAGAATAGAATCATGACAAAAAAACATACTGGCTTTCGCTCTCTAAACTTACCTTACTTTCACTGTGTTTTGAAACATTAACTACTCCCTCTTCACATGTATTATAAAAGCACATGTTAGCTCTAAAAGTAATAGCAGTGTAATTTGTCAAGAGGATAAATGCAGCTTCAGGAATTGAAATAAAACTGAAAGAGTGCTGGGAGAAACGTCTAGCACTGGTCACCATGGAGAGGAGACCTGGTCTGTCTTCCATTTCTGTCTGCAGCTTATAAGCATGACAGACACCATAGAAAACCATTGCTTTTCCCCACTAGGAAGAAAGACTGTCAGTAAAAACATTCAACATGAGCTATGTCTAGTCTAGGCAGATCCGCTGCCTGTGTGTGGGATTTAGTACAGGAATGGTTTTGATCAGCCAGGAGTTTAGCAGCACACCTTCTCCTGGGAATCGTGTGGTGAGTGGTGAGTAATAAAGTTGGCTTCCACTTTCCTCCTTTTCCTGGACTCTTTCTGAGGATGTCAAGAAAGTACCTAAATTCACTTGGGAACTTTGTTTCAGAGACACCACCACAGCTTATTTGACTGCTGTTGTCTCTTCCAACCCATTCTATTATTTGTGTAATACCCTAGGACAGATAAAGGATTCATCTAAAGTTGTGGGATGGCAAAGTTCAGCTCTCCTCTGCTAGAGAAAATTTCAGTCTAAAAACCACTCTGTTTCTTGTGTTTTTTTTCCAGAAACATCTCAAACATACTAGATTAGCTGGCCTACTGGTAGCTTTATTTTGGAGCAGTGCTACAGAGCAGAAAAGTCCAGTGAACAGAAAAGTGCTTGGAAAAAAAGGCTGATAAATTGCTTTAATTTTTTTTCACCGATGTATTTTGAGATTTGAGCAGTGGAGAAATATTTCTGTGAGTAGTTGTATATTAGCAATTCTATCATATGCAGGTAGATGTTCATGGCTGGAAGGGACAATAATAAGGATCTATTTCACTCCTTCTCTGACACAGGCTCAAATACTCCAGTCATTCTTGTATTAAGTTTACTGGCTCATATAAAGCTAGGAAACCCCTTTTAGACAACTGAATATTTGTGCTCTGACTATTTGTACCTGTGAGTTAAATTTCTTGCACTGGTTCTTCAGGTGACACAACCAGAAAATATGGACATGAAAGTCTACCATTATATCAAACAACACAGTGAAGCAGAGAAGGTGTGACGACATAAGAATGTCTATATTTTCTGAGAATTGGACAGATTTTTTTTAATTTCAAAAAAAATTTCATTAACCCCAGACCTAAATAAATGTGGGTATTAGAGGCAGTATCTCAAGTTGTGTATATCAATATACAAAAAGTTGCTGTCAGGCTCAGGCAGCTGGGAACATTAATAGCAAGGGAAAACATTTTGGATGGATTTTCATAATGTCTCTACCAGAAAACTTATACAAAATATTGCTATTAATTTGCTATTTTTTATATCGAGAGATTCCAGTTAAGATTGTATTTGTCTCTGTGATGCCGAAAAGCATACTTAAAAATAGCAAAAAGGATACCAAGTCTGTCCTTATATGCCTTTTAAAGTGTCCAGGTCAGTAGAGAGAATCACAAAAGATTCAGGTTTTCCTGCCTTGTGGTGAAGAAACTGAAAAATCAAGTTCACATGCCTTGACTATATGTTGTGAAACCCCATCTCAGATCAGAGGTGGGATTAAGAAAAACAGAATTCTCAATAAAAATGGTCACCCAAGCTCGCCTCCAGTGCTCCTGGAATTTGAAAAATCATCTCTATTGAGATGATTGTGCTCCAAGGACATATTAAAGCAACCTGCATCATTACACACAGTTTCTTCTTTGCTTTGTTATCTTCCACAAATCGTTTATCTGAGAACAAATCTAAAGTTTGTTCACCATCAGTGAATAAGATGTACAGCTACAGAAGCGGATGGGAACATAAGGGAGTGAAGAATAGCTTTCAAGCAGAGATGAGTGAAATATTTTTCAAATTGAAAGGGGGGAAGAGAAATAGCATTTGGACACAATTTGAGACACCAGCAGGACACCTTGTTTCTAGGAAAAGGTACTCAATCTTGTTAAAATACTTTATTTATGATTAGGATAGCTTTTAAGTTAATTTTCATTTGTGGAAGTGTTACACTATATTTGATGTTGTATCTGGTTAAATGACAGGTAATATCTTTGTTAATTTGTTAATAATTTAAAAACAATGAACTGCTTGAGTTTTGTAGGAGCACTACACTGATTTCTCTGGGCTATGCTCCACTTGATCAGCCGAATGTATGGAAACAGCTGAGCTATACTAGCAAGCACTAGAAAGGCTATCAGTCTTAATGATGCCTAAAATCAGAGGGGGAGACAAAAAACTGCAAAAACAAATTAATAATGGTGAAAAGAAGAACAGTGCTTTAATGGGAGTTTCCAGGGTCCAGGAGTGAAGACAAGAGAGAGAAAGAACTAGAAAGAGAACCAGAGATCCAGAACCAGAATGAGAACCTCTCCAATCACATGATCCCCTTACATTTATAAGCTTTGAATGCCTACCCCCCTCAAATCATGGTTCGTCTTAAACTGATATTCTCAAAATGCCCAACCAGAGACCCTCTACTTCCCTAAAGCCACCCTCAGGCCCCCCTTTCAGAGCTTCTCTGGCAGCCCTGGGCCTCAATGTTTTGTCCTGCCACCTCTGTTATCTACAGAAAGAATGCAAACATAGCTAGGAAAGGCCTGGTGAAAACCTCTCTAAGGAGGCCCATACAGGCCAGCTAGAGTTCTAAAAATATGAGAAAAATCCCAAGGCATCATTAATAAAAGCTGCCAATCTTTATAATTCAAAATGTAGTTTGGTTGATCTGTGGAGCCTTGAAGACTTTTCCACTCCTAAGTTTCAATGGGACGATAGGCCAGGAAGACTACAGCTGTCTCAGGTGACCTATGTATGTCTCAGGTGACCTATATGTGACTGCTGCAGTGCTTCCCAGATACTTCGATCATCTCACCCACACCAGGGCTCTGAAAGCTGCTGTGGCTGCCTGGCCCACATACTGAGGTGGCCTTTGTACAAACATGAGCAAGGCTGAGATGTGCTTGGATCTCACCACAGAGTGGTGGCGTTAGGTGCTACCTTCTCCCTTCAGACTTAGTCTGTGGAACCCAGAGAAATCTCAAACCTGTGAGGCATAAGGACTGTTGAACTTCGTGCATGACAGATAAATTTCACCAGTTCTTTTCTGGTTAGTTTATTTTCACTGCACATAGGCCCATCTCCAACTGGTATTTTCTTCTTTAATTCCCTTATTGAAGATGTGTACATTGGAGCCTGATATCTGATGTGTGTGTGAGGGAGAGCTCTGCTGCACCATAGGTACCATAAATAACTATCTCACATCAGAGGTAAGGCATATTGCTGGTGTGGCTTATAATGTTAATACTGAGTGTTAATGTCCTGCCCTTTATCTTAATTAGTGTTTCTTTCAATTAGAAGTAAGCCATTCACTTTGGAATAAAAGAACTGACCCACATCTCTTCCCTAAATTTGAATTATCACCACAATTAAGTCCTAAGTATGTCTTGTCACTTACAGACCTTTATCACCATCATGTCCAAGTGACTGACAATGAACTGCAGCATTCATTCACCCACCCATCCCATAAATTTTTCATTTCAGATATTAAAGATGTCTTCTGTGATACATTTCAGGACAGCATTTTATGTGCTTTATGAAGGGCTGAAAAATTTCTCTTATAACCTAACATTGTCCTTTGTATTTATTCTTGGGTCTTTTAACAAGTTTCAGAAATTGAGAATTTTGTGATATTGGGTTCTAAGCAACTTATTTACATGTGTGAAGACTGCCCTGCATTCACACCTTTAGTACAAATCCAGCTTGGATTTACAGCGAAAGGGTCATAGTAACTGGAGGAAAACAAAAAAGAACAGATATTTAGAAACAGAGTTTTTCTGTTTCATGTGCGTAATGCAACATATAATATGTGTTTGGTTTTCTGTACGTCTGTGCATGTCAAACATACTGAGACAGCAGCTAGACTATTTGGTTTTGAACACATTATCCAAACGGGCCTTTAATTTGAATCTGAATTTCTCTCCAGTCTGCTGCAGTTCTGATATTAGTGTGTTGACTCTGTAATCTGAAGGCTTTTGCTTTTTAATTTTCTCCTACCCATCTGTTTGTATGATTGCTGGTTTTGGGGTCCATCAACAATATAGTGGCACATATTTTAAATACATTCTTAATACAACAACAGTTCACTAAAATGCAACTATTTTTAAGGGAGGAAAAGTCCATAATGATGTGGGTAACTGTCCTGTAGGCTGAGATAATGAGTTTCTGAGGCCCTCAGGTGTAATTCTCTAAGTTTACAAACTATAAGCAGTTTACCCTACAAATTAAGGTTTGTTTGTGTTTTGTGATTGTGAGAACCTGAGTGCTGAAATCCTGTCTCACATCACACAGTTACAGAGGAGGTAGAGACAATGATGAAGACTGTGAAATTTTATTCAAACATCTGAGCAGCTGGAAAACTACAGGAATGGTAGGGCACCATGAATTCACAGAGTAGATTACCTGGATCTCAGTCAATCCTTTCTAATGGACACACAACAGTGAAGAATGGAGGTTATCTATTCAACAACCTAGTTCACAACCCTATCAGCAACTCCTGAGAATGTGAACTCAGGAGTTCAGCTCTTTGGGAAAAGCCAGAGCAGTGAGGACAGGGGCACCACTATGGGACTGTGATTAGTAAATTCCAATCTTTTCGACTTCTTTGTACAGCTTTGTGTTTCTAGATACCCAACGAGTTAGAAACCTTTGGAAATGTTGTTTGCCTTTCCTTTGGCAAAGGGTAGAGAATTGTCAATAATGGAAAGTGACCCAAATAAGCCATGTTTGCACATACCCATGCTATAACCCAAGAGGATGCTTTCTGAGATAAGAAGGCATGCTTTATGGTTATTAACATCTATGAACAACTGAAGGCAAAAGGGTTGGGTGTATAAGTGTGGTGTGAAAGTGTGTTATTTTCACAGTTTCAGGCAACCCACTTCATCTTAGGTCTGGCATGGCAAGCTGATTTTGGTTTGTCATATGCTCTATGAATGTATGAAATGTCTTTACCTACAGAGATAAACTTACATATACAGAAGGGTGTGTGAGAATTTTGAAAATTATTCTGTACAGTAATTCTCTTATTTTGTTGTAACATGTATAATAAAACAGGGGGGAAGGACTGTAATGTGTTTTTATTTGAAGATAACAGTGGAATTCTGAAAAAAGTATAATTGTATACTTAAAACTTTTTTTTATGCTTCTCAAAACTATCTCTATTTCTCAAGACAGGTATTATTTATAGTGTTACAGATATTCTGTACTCTGTGTGTATGGTCTATACGAATTATAATATTAGTGATTTAAAATTACTTTTTAATAATGTGACTTTTTATGGTTTTTTTTTTATATGAGACCCAGGTCCAATTGATGCTATAGAGAATCTGAAAGCTATGTTGTAGGCCCTTTATGCCTGCAATAATGTTGTTTTTGTAGGGTGTAACAAAAACTAAGTGGATGAAGTTGCAGAACAGCAAAAAAGAGTATAACAGTTTCCAAATATTTTGAATTTGGCACATAAGAACAGACAAAACTACAAAATATGCCAAAAAAGTATTCACAACAAGCTGAATGATTAAAGTGCTTCCTTTACTGCAGATGTTCCATTAACTTCTGGGATAAAAGAGCAAAGTCCAAATCAATCTAACAGAAAAGCTGCCGGTACAGTAGAAGCATTGTGAGAAAGGGGGTCTGTACAGTCATAAGCTGTTGTACTATACTGTACTGTTCACAGTTGAAAACTATCTAGTACTGATGTGGACCTTGCAGCCTCATCTGGAAACTCTTTCTGCCCACAAGATGTCTTTGGAAAACTGAAACAAATAAAAATCTAAATTCTTCACAGCTTGCCAAGATAAGAGGTTCCTGGGAGTTGCTGAGTGTTAGATTGCTGCCTTAAACCCCTCAATTTCATGCTCTCTTTTTCTGTACTGCATATTTGTTCCAACTGGCTCCCTACCTTGAACTCTACCAGACCCTGCTGGGTTAAATGTGATGGACAGTCTATATGAAAACCAATCAGTTATTTTGACAGGAGACTTAGAGAAGGTCAAGGCCACCTCTTCTCAAAAACCTGTCGGCTGAGTCTTCAGCTGTCAGATATGAAATGTCTCTGAAGCTCTTCTTTTAGCTGAGCCATGTTTTCATTTTGTTCCAAACAAGCAGGAATCCAGCTAGTGAAGGCATTCCAGTGCTTTCATCATAGTATTTGTTTGATTGCTGTTGTCCAAATTTAGAAAAGGGGAAATTGTAACTCAAATACTCTGACTGTATAGTGTGCTGCAATGCCTAACATATGAATGAAGACAATTCAATTTGATATTCATGTGATGTACTCTCTCTTTCTGCTAGCACACAAATGTATTATTGTTACACAATGCTTCCGGAGCTTATGTGATATATGACTGTTACATGGTTAAAGGATTATGTATGAGTCAGTCTTGCAGGACATTTAACATACAATTTTTCATCTAAAAACAGACCACAATGGAGCTTGAAATTGAAAGGTACTTTCATTAAAGTCAGGTTTCATACTTAATATGCAAAGAGATGAACTTACTTTTTTTAAAGAATATATTTTTCACCTTCTCCAAAACATAAAGAAAAAAAAATGGATTAAATTTAAAGCCCCTAACAATACGTCCAAATCTCGCATCAGAGCTTTTTTCAAGGTTTATGAATTCTAAAATATTCATATTGCAAGCATACATGTTCTGATCTAGATGCTTAATTCAACAAAGTTACTTAATAATATTTAATTGCCACTACTGTTATTTTCGAGGTCTCTAATTCATCATTGCATTGTTCAGAAAGAGTCATGGTTCACATTATAGTTTCAGAGAAAGAGAAGAGAAGGAAGAATAATTTGCAGTTCTGTATTCTATAGAAAATTTGACATATCGGCAAATTCTATATCTCTGATGAATTTTTACATTTCAAGATTTTTGAGAAACTGTTCATTCAGTTCAGTCTTGTGACCTAACATTACGAAATACAAGGGACATCTAATTTAGTAGTTAGTTAGTTTTCTAGCATTCATGATGGAGAGTCTCCAGAAGAGTTCAAAAGCTTATAGCTGTTAAATTATTTTTGGTTTTTATACATCTGTGTAGAACGTGGAAAAATTGACAAAAGTTACTTCTAGAGGACTTAGTCTAAGTTGTGACCTACTATCATCCTATTAAAATTTTGCATATATTTTACTAGAGCTTTGCTGATGTTTTTCTTTTGAAGGACGTGTGTTAGCAGCTACAAGTGATCATGTGCAATAGTAAAAGTTGGTATGTGAAGAATGATGGATTTATTCAGTGTTCTGTCGAATCACCCTGAGAAATACTCAGTCAGCATGGTTTGTCACCACAGCTAGTAAATGGGAATGAATCAGTTTTGTTGTTCATAAATTCAATATTTTTAATACAACATTAATTGTGGTCATTATATCAAATCAGTATTGAACCATATAGGCAACAACTCTTTATCAAGAAGTTCAAACTTATTTAATTATAAATTATTTAATAATTATTATTAATTAATAATTATTTAATTATAAATTATTTAATCATAATTCCTTAATTTGATTTTATCTTATTGAAACGTATATCATTCAAAGAGCTTCCAGACTTTTCTAATTTATTGAAACCATTAAAGAATGACACAGGTAATGTAACTGCAGCATATACATATAGGAAGAATAAGAGTAGGTATTAACCCACTAGTTTAATTAGGAAAGTTATATCTAACTTGCAACTTTGTGGTAGGGTTACTTGAGTTTTGCCTAAGTCATACCTGTATAACACAGAGGACACGGGGTGTGGTTACTTATGGCCATGTTCAGGGACAGACACAAGAACCAAGGGAGGAGAGTGGCTAAAATATATTTGTTCTCCTGAAAAGCACTTGGATAGCTTTCAGAATAGTATGGCTCTAGAAGATTCTGTGGGAATAGCACTAGGTCATAATCCTGGCAGAAGACAAATCCATACAGATAGAAGGTAAGGAAGAACTATCCTCAATACAGATTGTCCTAGATAGGGCCAGGACTGGACTGAGTTACATAAACACAGGCCTCTGGTGCCATCCAAGACACCCTTAGGTGTTATTCATGGCCTCCAGCTGATTCCTCAAAGGGCTTGACTACCCGTAGGTGCCTGAGCATACCTCCTAGCCCTGTGTGCATGCCTCAGAAGCCCTAGGGTATTCCAGGTGGTCCAGGTGATTATACATGAAATTGACGCTCAAAGACCACTCAGCTTGAGGTCTGTTTTTATCAAGATGTTCACATAAGGCCTGAATTTAAAAATCTATTGTGTGCCATTCGTTATGTGTTTGTATGTGTTTTCAGAGGAAAACAAGGCCCAAATTTTTACTCTCTTCTGTGCCCTGTAATCTTCTCTCTCCAAATCTCATTTTTGTCATGTTTCATATTTAAAATGCATTACTCATGGTAATATACAAATCCAGATGAACATGAATCTTTGTTTTGGGCCATGTTCCTGTTCAATTTTATTTCTCTTGTACCCTCCAGTTCCCTAAGCCAAAAGAAATAAGACTTTTGGTTTTGCTTTAGTGAAATCAAAGTATAGAGGATTTAAAATGATGCCATCTTCAGGATATTCCTGACCTGTTCTCCTGTTTCTGAGAAAGCAGATGAGGACCTGTGTAATTGCAAGCCCAACTTCTGTACACATACACACACACACACAGATGGTCTGAGAAAACATGAAAATGACTTTGAATAAGCACTTGAACTGGAACTCAATATTTTGCTGGAGCTTCCCCACCACTAATCCTGATAGAATTATCAAGCAGTGTAGATGGCTCTGAGTTATCCACACACACAGAGAAATATAACATTTATCATGTCAAATAATGGCTTAGGCTGTTTAAAAACAATTAGAACAATTAATACAAGTATCCATTTAAATCTTTTTTTTTTGATAGTTTTTCTTGTTTATGGTGCTTCTTAATAGCAGCAGTCTTTCCTCAGTTATGCACATACAATTCCAGTTGAAGACAATGGGAATCATTTAAGTATCTTGGAGCAAAATTGAATCCTAAGTGTTTAATTTATGTTTTAATGTCTTTTTTTTTTACAATAGTATTAATTGATTGTACAAATTCTATTGAATATGAAAGGATTTCATGGAAGCATTATGCTGATTACAAACTGAATCTATCCATATATTTAAATGGTGGTTCTGATAATTTTTTTGCCTTGGGAGAATGCTAGTAGTTTCCAGAGTGATAGCAAGGGAGGAGGTGGTTGAAAACCAGACTTCGTCTCAGAGGGGAAATTCTGACATTTCTGAACTTATTTTCATTCTCAACTGGAACAAAGATAACAATAAAAATTTATGAGGAAAGAAAACTTTAAAATGATTCATACAGAAATATGTATGTACAATTTCATTTCAGTCAGATAAAACTAGATGTGGCGATGTGGAATGTTGCATGCATGGAGCAAAGCACCTTTGTGATCAGGGCATGCTTGGCAGACAGGTTGCAGCAGGCTGTGTCTCATGGACACAGCCTGACGTCTGTGGTTGGACAGGAGAGTTGACCCTCAGGTCATTGAGTGATTAATGTAAACATTATAGTTGTGTTACATAGCTGCTGCTTGCGTAGAAAGACAGTCAGATATGTCGTCTGTGGACACACAGGCATATTGTCTTCTAGAGGTAGGTAGGTTAACATAGTAATAGTAGCTTAGGTAGTTAGAGGCAGGCTGGAAGTTGACTTCCATTTATGCATGAGTTAACTTTATGCATGAGTGCGGCCGCATGTAATTGCTATGTAGATACTGCTTTTAATAAACTTGGCTGATGCATGAGCCTCTTCACGATGTCAGCGTGACCACCGTTAGTGGTAGGTTGCACTAAATATCCTAAAATGTGTATATGTGTGTTGCGATATAATGCTTGTATTAAAATGTATATTGTTAAAATTTAAATTAAATTAAACAAAACTTTATTACTTGATTAGACCAAAATTATTCTCTCATTATTGAAAGAAACTCAGAAAACTGAAATAATTATTCTAGCATTTCCTTATAGAAAATTTCTTCAACCTTGTGAAATGGAAGTCATAAAAGTTTTCAAGTTTCTGACCTGCCCCAACACAGAAGCAAGGTGCACCCCTTATACAATGATGTTCTACTTCATCAGGCAGGATCATGTTGGACATTAGTCCTTTTCCACAACAGGCCTTTCCTTAAATGCATCTCATGATTACCTTCTTAAGTTTGTTTTATTTTCATACGTATTTCTTTCTATCTATCAAACTCTAGCATTTTTGGTTCAAATTTCTTTCTTTTGGCAAGGTTTGTGAGTGAGCAGACATTAATTAATACTGAGGTAATTTTTTAAGATTTCAAATATTTTTTCTCTGCATTTCAATGAAAGAAAAGCCTTCCTGAATGCTTTTAGAAGACATCATTGTGTTAAAAGCCCATTCCTGTTGGAATATTCAGCCTTTAAGGACTTTTGGTGGTCTAAGAGGGTCTGGGGTGTTTGGTTACATATTACTATGTTCAATAATATAGCATAAGGAAAGTTTTTTTCTGAAAGGCTAGGAAACATACAGGGAAAAAGAAACATAGAGGGAGACCTTCAGCGCAGATGAAGGTATTTCGCTTTTGATCCAGTCAATCTTATCATAGTTATTTACCCATCTTATTTTGTCCTTGTCCCAGTAGAGTACATTCTGTTTTCCTACAAACTTCAAAAGCCCTGAAAAGGCAGCAATAAGCCATCTGCTCAGCTGGCCAATGCACTACAAGTGTATCTTGACAAGAGCTGTGGTATACCTCTCCCTGCTGCCTATGACTCACTGCATGCACGGGAAATGTTAGCGGCATGTTTAAAAATCTTCATCTGGCCCATTTTACATATCAGGCTTAGGATAGGATAAAAGGTGTTCTAAAGGGTCTCATTCTCTCCTTTAACTATAAAAGGAGCCTGTAGTGGCTAGATCAGAAGCAGAGAGCTTAAACTGAAGCTCTAAATCCCACCCTGCTACCTATTAAATGCTAGGCTTTCCTACAGTTACATGGCAGAAGAACATGTGTTTTGAAGAATAGCATGTTAGGTATGAGCCTGTAGCTTTTTGTGTGCCTGCTTTTTACAGTGGTAGAGACTGGAGAAAAATTTCATTCAAATGGAGAATCAGGGTGATAAGCTCCAGTAATTGTGAAAAGTGCTGCAAATACTTTTTTGTTGTTGTTATTTTTTTTTTCCGGGCCAGAGTAGGGAGCGGGGGTGGAAGTTATGGTGTTTCTTGCTTGAGAGAAGTCTGGAGAACCATTTGCCCCATCTCTGTATGTCTCTCATCAATAAGACAGTTCAAGACAGAAGAATTTACAGTTTTTGCATTCAAGCTTGAACCATCTGACTGCAAGAAATGACAGGACTCTCAAAAAAGCAAAAATGTGAGTGCAAAAGGGTGTGAGCAAGAAAGGGAGAAAAAGATCAGCCTTAGGAGAGAAACCCATTTTAAGCTTATTTTGTATTTCATTTTTAATAAAACGTTGTTTTGATATATCATTTTTATTAGTCTGTACTTTTCAACAAGTTATGGACTATTTGGATATGTAAATGTATTTTCGTTATGTAGTCATACATAAGTTTGTATTTCTTGATAAAATATCTTTTATTCACAGGTTAGAAATTATTAATTTATCATCTTATGTACTTTTTAGAGAGATGTTTCTGAGCTGTACACAAAACAGAGAAAGAATTACAAATTATGTGATTGCCAAAGACTGGAGACATGCGATAATAAGAAATTTGCAGTGGAAATGTTCCTCTTCTATGATTGGAAAACAAAATATTCTCTTTTGGCTCAGAGCAACCAAGAAAAAAAACACATTCGAGATATAAAAGTTAAAAAAATGGCAAGGTATAATATTTTTGTTGATCTTTTTTTCATATTTTTGAGATGTCATTGTTGCATTCAATGTTTCATCACTTTCCTGAGAGCAGGAAGCTGTCAAGTTTTATAAATAAGACTAGAGATCCAAGTTAAATAGCTCAGTTATCAATTCACTGGTCAAGAAAAAACTTTTAAAAAATGCATGAGCCCACATAATCTGTCACCTCTACCTTCACTCCAGCTGCTTCCTGACTTGCTGGCTTGAGGTGTGTGTTTGCTTGCTGATCTATCTACCACTAGTTTTCAAATATTGTTCTTTGAACCCTTGAGTTCTGTGAGTGATAAGAAAATGAAACCCCCTGTTAGTGGATTTAAATTCCCTACTGTAGTAGTTTTCTGCACTCCAAGGAAAAAAACATTTAGAGGTATTGAAACTGAATAAAAGATCTATGAATCACTGAAATAGAGTCCAAGTGATGCCAAACTTTCTCCAGTGTTAAATATTCTTTTTTAATCCTTAACACTTGACCTTACAAAACAGATCAGCAACTTCATAAGTCAGCCTTTCACCCACATATCACAGTGCCAGTTACTCGAGTATTGTCTAGAAGAACAATATTTGCTCAAGTCATTACCTCCAAGCAGGACTACTCATCCAGTTGCTCAGAAAGGAAAAAAGTAGCACATATGACCTCTTCAGCTTTGTATGCAGCACTGGGATGCAGTAGCCTGTGTGATCTTTGTGTGTTATAGCTGGGAAGCAGCTCTGCAGAGAAGGTCCCAGGAGGCTGGTGGGCAGCAAGCTGAGCTCAGGCCGGCAGTGAGATTTGGCAGCAATGAAAGCCAACAGTGCCCCAGGCTGTGTCGGCAAAAGCACAGCCAGCAGACCAAGCAAAGTGATTATTCCCTGCACTCAGCAGCTGTTAGGCCACATCTAGAGCACTGCATCCAATTTGTGGCTCCAGAATATAGGAAAGACATTGACAAACTCGAATGAGCCAGAGAAGGAACACCATGATGGTCAGAGATGGAGCATGAGGGACTGGGGCTTGTGCACCCAAGGAGGGAATGTCTTTGCAGGAACTACAGAGAAGCCCACAGCACCTATGAGGAGCTTATCAAGAATACAGATAATACAGCTTATCAAGAATACAGGCTTCTTCCAGTAGTGCATGTCTGGAGGTTGAGAGGCAACAATCATAAGATGAAACTACAGAGGTTCAAACTGCACAAAAGAAATGTTTCCCATGAGGACAACCAAGTAGAGGAGACTGGTTGCCCAGAGGGGATGTGAAGTGTCTATCTCTGGAGGTTTTGAAGACCATATTCTGGGTACAACCCAGAGCAATATGTTCTGAACTTGTAAGCGTGCGGTTGGGTAGAGACTTCCTGAGGCCCCTTCCAGTCCAAATTATCCTGTAATCTTATAATTCTATGTGGCTGCTTTCCTGAACCATAATACCATCTAGATTAAATTTCAGTTAGTCAATAACAGCAAAATAACCCATTGCAAACTCCAGCTTTCCATACAGATCTTCAAGGAAACTTCAATGTTAAATCAGGGCTTGTTCTTCTATAAAGAAATGAAAACTAGTACTAACACAGTATTTTACAGATATTCTTATAGTGGAACATGAAAAGGCTTACAGCTTCACACCTGCTGATGTCTAGAGTCACATGACTTCATAAAAAGATATCTCAACTTTTTACTGACAGCAAATTTGGCCAGCTGATCCTATTCACTGTGCTAAAGCCGGGTGAAGATTGAAGGCTACGTATTGCTGCTGGCTACATATTTCCATTAGCTGAATCTTGTCATGATGGTCAGATGCTTTTTGTGCTTTGACCTCTGAAAAATATTGCACCTGGAGAGGGTGGATAATCAATCCTCTCCAGAGACACTTACTGAAGCAGCTTCAAAATCTTGCCTTATCTTTGTAAATTAAAATAACTTAATAATCTGAATTGTACTTTAAATCTTTTCAGTATTTTTATCTTTTTAGCAAGATAAATATTTGACAGGTAAATTCTAAGTTTCTTCTGGCTGATAAAATGAAGTCCAGATTCCACTTGCCTGAGCCAGCAAAATGTTTTATCAACCTCAGGGGAAAATGATTCCAAAAGGAGAATGCTTATTGTTTTTCTTGCTGTTCCTTGAAGGTTGTACCTTCAAACTACCTAACATTGCTTTCACTAGAGAGCCTCATGGAAAGGCTGTCTTGGCATTGTATTGAATTAACTTAATCTCTAGCCAGTTTATTTAATCCCTTTCTTCATTTTGCCAGCTTTATTTCCTCATCTCACTGGGTAATAATGCCTCTTGGTAGAAGCAGGACTGAATCTTTATCATCACTTCCTCTAAATGTCCTCTACTGGACGTTGTGAACTTTATTTGATTTCAAGAAATAGTCTAGGAGTATGTTTGGTGTTTTAAAGAATGATAATTCATTAAAAGAAAAAAAATTGTGCAAGAGTTTATGATGGAATTTTTTTGAGACAGCACTAGCAGAAATAAGAGAATCTCAGTTTATATGTTCCTTAAATCTGAACATTTCCTAACAGAATAACATTGATATCAGAATTTGTCTTAAGATTTCTTTATATACTTTATATTTCTGGATTTTAGCATAGCTGCATGGTTTCTCACACTTAGGGTGGTAGAAAACCTCTTTCTCACAGTCTGTGAAATGTTTAATGTTCTTTTTGGGGAAAATAGATTGTAGCAAGGACATCCGGTTTAGGACATGAAACTGGAGGGAAAATAACAAGATATGGGGTAGACAGAGTAAGATAGATGGCCCAAAACCCCCTGGAGAAGCTCCAATGGGCAGACCTGGGGGGGCAGGATGAGGGATGAATGATTTTTGGATTGGATGTATCCATTAGATGATAATTAATTAGTATAGTAGCGGGGGTACTAGTGCTGTGGCGGGCACGTGTCTACGTACACTGTGTACTTGAAAGCTTCCATTAAAGACCAGCTCTTTACTTTATCCTTGTCAGGAAACTTTTTCCTCTCTTTCAGACATCAACATGAGTGAACACGTTTGAGTGTGGGCAGGCATATATGCTGTGGTACAGTACGTACAGACAAACCCATAAGCATCTCTCTCTTCTTGTGTCTCCTGAAGCCTACGTATTCTCTCGCCTCATTAATTTTTTTTTGTTTTATAAGACTATATTTCTTGCCTTAGTCTTCCAAAGACCTCTTTGCTAATTGAGCTATACTGTTCATGTGCTTTCTTCTAGATTTTGAGACTTCAGTCTCTTTCTGCTCTCCTGCTCTCCTTCATGCCAACTCGTTTTCCATGTGTTTGGGAAAATGGGGCAATCTGGCATTGGTATTTCTTAAAAGCATCTCCACTTCTGTGTGTGTACCTGTACATCTTGGTATGTTTGGACAGAATGAGTAAAGAGAAATAACAAACTATGAAGGGAATTTTTGTATCTGAACAAAACACTTAAGTACATGTTAAAATCTTGCCAATTTTAATAGCATTTAAGAATAAGCACGTGCATATGCGCTTTGCAGAATAAATACAATACCAAAACCCAGTCAGAAACTTAAGTACCAGATGAAGCGAGAAGAAAAGGAAACAGCACATTACTAGCCTATCCTTTATGGGTCTCCTCTGTCCCACCCTGCTGCAGTTACCAGCTAAGGGAAGTGATAGCAGCAGCAGCAGCCTTCAGGACTGTGAGAAGGAATAATAAATACAGTTTGACAAGCCAAAAGTGTAAAGGGAACCAGTACCAGATCTGATTTGTCCCTGTTAAATAAGATAATTTAATTTGGGAAAAATCCAATATAGTTTTCTAACATCATGAACACTTAAGTCATGATGGCTGGCACAAAACCTGACCACTTTAGAGTCTAAAGCTGGTAGTTTGGCATCCAAGTTGTGCTGTTGATGCCTGGAAACAAAATGGAGATCTTGATTTATGATGTTCTACTTTGGCAACTGGCCTGTGGGTTAATATTTTTTGTCAGGATGAGTTAATAAAAATTACTCTTCTAGGTGGTAGTCAGTTCAGATTACCAGAGAGACCAGCTGCACACTTGCTGCTCATTGACGGAGAAAACGTTCATCACTTGTTTCCTTCAAGCATGCTTGTTAGCTTTTAAAATGTCGTTTTGGTGATGATAAACAAAACCAACCCAAGCTATACAACCATCTTAAAATGTTGCTACTAAGAATTTCCGAATGGAACACTGGTTTTGCTAATGGTGAAACTTGAAGTCATAGAATTACAGAATATTCTGAATTGCAAGGGATGCACAAGGAACTGAGTCCAACTTTAAGTGAATGGTCCATATGGGGATCAACCCACAACCTTGATGTTATTAGCACCATGATCTAACGAACTGAAGGGTTGGTCCTGCAATGCTTTTAAAAGGCTTGATACTGGGCTTACTTTTGTCAAATGCTTTCACCTGCAACACAGAAGAAAGGGCCATGTGACAGCTGGCGACATCTATGGAAGACAGTGGTTTGTATCACAGCAGGTATCACTGAAAACAGATCTTTGGAAAGAAGTACTAACATTGCCATGCTCAGACTGGTGACATAGGCTAAGGCCTGCCTTTACCCTTTTTTATAAAATTTGGGGGTATTTTATCAAAATGCTTGAACTGACCAGTAAATGTAACCCCAAACCTCACAGGAGGACTTTTCCCCTAACTCTCAGCCAGAGTAAATAAAGGCTTCCTGTCACAAACAGACAGAGAAATAGCTCTGCATTGCAGAACTGGAATCTTGTCCTGGCAATGATCTTCATTTTTGACAGGGGGCAAGACTGCAAGGTTAGAGATTTGTCAAAACCCTCCACGCCAGCTTCCTGGTCCAGCTGAATGTCCCCACCAGACTGCAGATGTGTGCAGTGCCTGCACCATTGCTATCCTCTACAACTTTGAGAAGTGGACCTGAGGACACTAGTGCAAAAAAATGACAAAAAGGTTGAGTTTTTAAAAGGGTATTCATAGACAACAGTTAACTATCTAATTTTTGCTGGAGTGTTATAAACTGTACAACACTCAAGAAAACCTAGTGTCAATAAAAATCACATATAAATAGAATTCAGTGCCAGACATAGGTTCAGTTTCTGCCAACCTCAAATGTTGTGGAGCCATTTGACACCTTATGGGGTGCTTAATCCTGCAGTGGAGCCACAATAATGTTTAATGCCTTTCTGTGTATGGATGTATGCACAAAACAATTCAAAGAACCCACTTCAATATACTTGACACTTTTGTACAAAAACTTCTAGGTTAAAAGACAGATTACTTTTATATGTATTTCTATTCAATAAAATTGGTTTTAATTCAAATTGCTTTCATTTCAAAAGTCTCATCAATTTATATTCAAATAATGAAACACTGAAACAAAAAATAAAATTAAAAGAGCTAAATAAAAGGTTTCATTGACTCAGTCTGGTGCTTTCTTTCATTATAAATAAATTGCAGTTTTTGGGATACTGTTATTTTGTACCGATATGGCTAAGCCTCTGAAAGATAGAGTTTAGGAAAACTGTTAAGAATCATATATACTGTTACAGATAGCAGAAATAATACAAATTAGATTTAGTTACACATACTTCGGCAAAACAAAAGATTGATTATAAACTCTTATTTGAATGGAAAGAAAAAAATCCGTCTTCAAATTAGAATTGTCACGTAGGCAAGGAAAAGAGTAATGTAACTTGGCTCTTGCTGGCATGACCTAAACCACAGAGATGGAAAATATGAGCACTGCAAAGGAAAGAATAATTTGGTCTTCTACGTTTGTCAAAAATATTATAGAAGTATCTATTAACTGACTGATGAAACAAAATCTGATCTGAATCTTTTTTTCCCCCATAAATTATATCAAGACCATCTAGAGAATTAACCTGTTTTCCCTTCTACATTTGTCTACTTGAAAATAAACAAATTAAATAAATAAATGCATTTGCATAATTAATTTAAAAGTAGTGAAGAAAATAAAGTATTTTTCAATTTTTTTTCTTAATCCCTGCTGTCTTCTGTGCTCTACAGGTTTGCTTTGCAGGATCCTATTCTACTGTGGATAAAAAACATGAATGAATAGCACAACCAGCAGAGAAAGAAGGTTATTAAACCAGTAAATGAAGAAACAGCACAAAGCATAAAAACACCTTGCAAACAGATTTCTCTGCCTCTAGAGAGGAAATACAGCAGGGTTGTTTGGCTTAGAGGATATGCATATGCTCAAACATAAAAGGCAAGTGGTTTTAGTAATGAAAACTCCCACATAAAGAAAGTAAGAGGATCAAATGTCACGTGTACCCTCAAAGAAGCTTGCAAAGATACCAGTGCTGAAACACGTGTAGCTGTCTTCAAACTAGTCATTTCAGGTCTGTATCCTTCAAGACATAATAACTGCAAATAACAGTTTCATTGTGGGTTTTTCATTAGTTTCTAATAAAATGGGATGAGAAGATGCTGGCAGAAAGAAGGAGAATGACTGGCTGCTGAAGCTAGGTGTAAAGCAGAAGGTTATCTACCAGACAGTCATGGTTATTGAGGCTGTTACTTAAGAGGTACAGGGGCAGCCTTTTGCTCCTTTCACTGTTTAAGCTGAAATACTAATAAAGTAAAGCTAGAAGGAAAAAAAAAGCTACATGTAGATGATATTTTAGTGTAAATGCTAATGTTAACAGATTTTTTTTTATTTTTTGGTGGTTGTTCCAATACTTCAGTGCCATGATTTTAATCAAACTATTTATGCTATTACCCTTAAATCTTCTCTAACCATATTGCTGAATAACCTAGGAGTGAGAATACTTCCAGCTGCTGAGATAGTTTGAGAGATCACAGCTTCCTGCCATGCTGCTCTGGGTTTTCATGGCATCCCGAGGTATGCATGGACAATGGTGGAGGCCAGCATCCTAAAGGACACTATGCAGCCACAGGGGAAAAAACAAGACCCTGCTGTCCCTAAGTGCTGGGGTGATTAGTGGATGCTGAACCACAAAAACAAACAAACAAACAAAACCAACAACAAATCATAGAATGTTCTGAGCTGGAAGGGACCCACAAGAATCATCAAAGTCCACTCCTGGTGCATCTCTCCTCAGATCTACCTTACAGTTTTGCAATGTTTCAAGTACCCTCCTTTCTTTTGTAGAAATATTGTCTAAGCAGAAATATTTCTCTTTCTCATTGATTCTGGGATGTTTATGTGCCAGTTTAGTCTTTTTCAAGTTTTTTACATCTATTCTTGATATTATGTTCTGAATGAAAGCAAAGGGAGGCTATGCATCTATCTGAATATGCTGAAAATCCAGCATGTAGGAATAGTGTGTATTTTTAAAGCTGGAAACACTTCACTTATGATCATAACATTGTAGAAAGTTCCTGCAAATGTATTTAAATAGTTTACTGGGATGAGAATATTTTAATTTTTAGAGGGCAGCTCAGATGAAGTAACATATGTCTCACTGGCAACAAGGGGAATTAAAAAACACTCTGACTGGGAAATAAGCAGAGGGAGAAAAACAGCTATCAGTTTATGGTTAGTAAATAGTACAAAATATGATGCCAATATACAGCAAAAGGATAAATTGTTACAGGGTTTTTTGGGAGCACTACAAGTGCCTATGTGTTCTGAAGAGACAGCTGTGAAGTTCTCTAAAGCCTTTTTTGATTTTGAGAAAACCTGCCATGCATTTATCTGCACTAACTTCTGGAGCAGATAACAGTACTTTGAGGTGAGCTGGGGCAGATTTTTGTGGCATTGCTAACATTCTGTCTATGTCTGAGTTTAAACAGCCTTTGGGCATTTAAGGAGTGACATTTGCTGGCTAAAAATCAATTCTCATCAAGATCTCCTTGGCTTATGTACTTTGAAGCTCAGAGGAATTTCTGAGAAGTTAAATTGGGGAACAGGGAAAAAGGGACCAGAGAAGAAGCTCAGAAGTCCAGCATGGAAATAAATTCTTTTCCCCATTCACTCTACATTACTGAACTGCAAGAGAAATAATGAAACCAAATGAGACTTGAAAGAAATCTTATGATTAAGCAAGGTATATGACTTTGGTCCTTTGAGAGCCAATTTAGGTGCATCTTCAAGCTGAATCTTTGTGACATTTTATTTACTGAATGCTGCTTACCAATTGTCTGATAGGAAAGTAAATCAAAACCCCTCTTCCGTTGATGCTATGAGAGTGATGGTCACGCCTATCTCTTTCTAGACAGTATTACAAAAAGAAGGTGGTGAAGCAGCAGGTGGAAGAGTTGAAATGGTGCAGCTAAGCCCACATCCTGCAGGGTGCAGGTTCAAGGATATACACTGTCCCTATTCCCAGGAGTTTCTCATCAGCAGACCAAGCTTTTCATTCACCATGAGGCCAGATGACAGGAGCTTTGCAAAGGTAAAGATATATATAGAAAGCAGGATTGAATTTGGTGCTGAAGTTTGCTGTCTCCTGTGTGATGAGGATTCATCATTTTCCATTAAAAAAAAAAAAAAGAAACCTCTTGAATCCACTTGCAGTTTCATGTATCACAATCACCAGTGGAAGAAAGGTCACTAGTCTAATTCTTCATTCAGGCACAGGGAATATTAAAATGTAAGAGGCAATGTGAGATATCATATAGGATAATTAGGATAAAACTATGTTCTTATATTCACCTATGGATAAAATTACTCTGTCTGCACTTCCACTTTAAGAAATTACAGTGGACATTGTTCCCATGGTTACTGGGAGGTAGCATTTACAGAGATAGTAGATTTCTATAAAAAGAGAAAAAAATCACTGCAACTAGAATTGTCTGCTGTGTTAAAAGTCACTTTGCAGTCCAATTTTTATGGGCTAAGAGGATCTAATTAGATACAATGTGATTAATTAAATATTTGAAATGAGTAATACAGTATAATTAATTTTGTCAGCTTTTATTGGTTTGCCCCTTCTCCCCTGCCCCCCACCTCCTGCCCAAAGATTTGAGATTTAGAATGTCAAGAAACATCAAGAAGATTTTAGAACAGCAAAGGACAGACTGATCTTAAATGTGGCCAGATGAGAATACCTAAAAATAAAATTCACTTCATATTGCTGCCTTAATACTACTATCTGATTCACAGTTGAGGTGCACTTGGAAATATTTACCTCTTATAACTCACATTCGTTGACCACACGTTAATAGCAACCTACATGATACATTTTTTCCTTATTCCCCCCCCAACCCCCTACAAACTATAGGATATTTGGAATAGTTTATCTTGGGAAAGGAGTTGCTCTTCCTTTGAAAACTTAAAATAAAATAAATGAATGAATGGATTCAATGTAATTCTAGTGGTTTAAGGCAGGATAAGCTAAAAGGCCGTGAAATGTTTTACCTCTCTGAGCAAGGTGTTTTGTCAAGTTGATATAACTTGTTTCCAAGAGCCAGATCAGAAATAGACTTGTGAAAGTTTACAAAATTTTCAACTCTTTTTGACCGTGTCAAAAATAGCTCAAATAAAAATGAAAAGATCTTGTTTATTTGACTGAAATCTCTTGCTCTGCCCTCATGGCAATTCTGTTTCAAAGAAGCTTACACTGGTAAAAGAATGACTTTGTTATTATTTTGGAGTAAAAGTACCCCAAGAGTCAAATTGGAGCAAATGTTATCTTTTGTGTACTTTCTGTGGGGTTACAGATAAAAAGCATCTTCATAATCATAAAGTTTTTTTCTTGTTAAACAATAAAAAGCACAAAGAATATTGTCTATTTAATTCTGTATCATATTTATAACTTCTGCTGGAGCTTCCATATATATTTTGTAAGTACATTCAGTTTTGATTTGGGAAAAAACCTACACAATAAATAAAAAGATACCTTTTTATATTCAAATTTGTTCTTCATGTCACCTCTTTCTATGGGTTTTTCCATTCTGTTTTTTATCCCCACTGGATTATTTCCTTTTTATTCTCCTTTCACTAGCCTATCAGAGGACAACAACAAAATGAAGTCAAGGAAATCACTCCTCAATAATCTGAAAAGCCAAAACATTAGCATTCAAGACACAAAGTCGAAATTATGATATTCGAGTATGTTTCAAAATTAGACAAATGTTACTTTGGCGGCTCTTATAGCCCTGAATGGCTGATGATCTCAAGATTCATTTATTGGCCCAACCAGCAGACCTATTATTAGCTGAACATATCACTCAACCTTGAATGTCCAAGGCTAACTGCTTTTGGAGAGTGCAGTGATTTAATTTTGTTTCAGCTGAGGCTACAACACTGCCTTCCTCATTCTGAGCTGTTGTTTTTGGTTCATATGTGAGTTTACACTATCATTCAAAACAGACACCTGCATGATATTTACTGTGAATATTTACCATGGACACCCAGTACAATGTTTGAATGATGATGTACCACATCTCATTTCTAAGTCATGCATTCTCATAAAATGTGAATGTCAGAGCACAGCAGCACTCATCTGTACAACAAAGCTCACTCCCCAGGCTCTCACAGCTGACAACAACAACAAAAAAGAAATAAACAGTCTATGAAGAGCCCACATGGTGACTAACTTATGCAAATGCAGTAATTAAACCTTGGGAATTCAAAGAAATACGCTTGAACTCTCTTATGAATTTCCTGTCTCTTTTCTTTTGGTCTGAAGGATCTGCAAATCTTTGTCTTTTGGAAAATGTCTTAGGGCATGTCTGGCAGCAAAATATTGTCTATTAATGAACAGGCAGGATCATTTCTCCTTTGGAGAACACTGAATTAATCAGTGGGAGAGGTTCTATTATCTTCTGTGGCAATGTATATTATAAGTTTATATATCCATTTGTATTTCATTTTACGTACAGTTCTGTTATCCCCAGTTATCCCCTATTAGCCCCACTTGTAAATGGACTGCCCTGGTCTCCCCCTTCCCTTGATCCCACTTAGTTCCCTCCAGCAGTGTCTTCCCCCCCCTACAATCTCCCCGCCTTCGGGTCCCTCTGCCCTCATCCCAAATATGTACCCTGACCCCTCCCCTTCTTCCAGAACCTTCCCTGTCTCTCCAATTTACTCAATCCCTGGTTGGTTTGAGTACAAGGCCTTAGGCTTCCTCTCATGCCAATCATTCCTAAACCCCACTCCTTCCCTTCCCTGGTTGGTCCTTTCCCCATTTCCACCCCCTGTTTATGCCCCCTACTTAAACCTGTGTTTGAGAATCATCTTGGCTCTTGTGGGTTGGTTCTTCTAGAGGCATAGACTTCTAATAAAGGTTCCTTGTTACACCACCCACGAGGGTCATCTTTTGTCCTCTTCGTCAGGCAGCTGGTCTGCTGGTCCTCCTCCAGGGACACCAGCTAGGGTCTGGTGAACTGCCCTCACTGAAGAAGCCCCTTGCGGGGTGTGAGGCAGAGTGTACAGCCTAGTTGGCAGCCCCTGAGTCGCCAGGCGTCCCGAGCCCTTCCGTGAAGGGCCGTTTGGTCGCCTGGTGCCCGAATCTGCCCAAAGCCTCTCTGGGTGGCTGCGAGCTAGCCTGGGCTTGTCGGGGTACAGCCATCTGAGGAGGGGCACCGTGGCAATCTTCCTTATATTTCCTTTAGACTATTCAGAAGGTAGCTGCTGCTGCATAGGACTTTTAAGAACTCCAAGATGACAAACAGATAGTGCCAGCAGTACTTGTCTTAACTGACTCTTCCCTCTTATAGTGAATTAATGGATTAACTCTTTAATGAGTATAAACTGAAATAGTTCCACTGGTTTCAGTAAAAAAGTATAGGTGCATAACATTTGCAGATATGTCTGAGAGGAAACTTGAAGAATAAAGTATTCCAGAACACAAAGCAAACAAAACCTCTTTCTATGTTAGTGACTTAGCAATGTGATGTGATTAAAGGAAGTGCTAACGACTTAGAGTCCTTCTTGTTAGAAATATTTGAAGAAAATAGGAAAGGGAATCATAAAGATTTAAAATGTGTATTGTGTATAGCAATTCTTCTATAGTCATAAGAATACCAGTATAGGTGAAATTTCACGGTTTACAGAATCACAGAATATGCTGAGTTGGAAGGGAACCACAGGGATCATCAAGTCAAACTCCTGGCCCTATGCAGAACACCTCAAGAGTCATACCATGTGCCTGAAAGTGCTGTCCAAATGCTTCTTGAACTCAGACAGGCTTGGTGCTGTAACCACTTCTCTGTGGAGCCTGTTCCAATGCCCAAGCACACTCTGGGTGTAAAATCGTTTCCTGATATCCAGCCTAACCCTCCCTCAACACAACTTCATGACATTTCCTCAAGTCCTATCACTGATCACCTGAGGGAAAAGCACCTGCCCTCCCAGTTCCCTTCACGAAGATGTTGAAGAGGGCAATGAGGTCTCCCCTCAGTCTCCTCTTCTCCAGACTGAACAGACCAAGTGACCTCAGCTGCTCCTCATATGGCTTCCCCTCAAGGCCCTTCACTATGTCCGCTGCCCTCTTTGGATGCTCTCTAACCGTTTTATATCTTCTCTTTTGGCAACCAGAACTGCACACAATATTCAAGGTGAGATCACACCAGTGCAGAGCAGAGTGGGACAATCACCTCCCTCAACCTATTGGCAATGCTGTGCCTCATGCACCCCATATGCACTTGCCATAGCCTTTCACTAAATATGACACTTTGGAGGAGAAAGGGAGAACAGAAATGCCATAACTGAGTGGTATTCAGCAGAGAAGGAATGGTGAGAGGACTCTCAAACTCCTTACATATCCTTCCAGTGATGAACGGCAAGAATATAACATCATTCAAAATCACCTGTCTACAAGCACACATCATGCATTAAAATGAGTTCAAAAAGGAACCCTGAAGGCTTCAACTGCTTAAATGGAAGCTCAACCTGAGCTTAGTGAGGTTTCTTGGTAAAAGGTGGCAACATTTTTTTGGCTAATGTGTGCCCCAGATGTGAATTATCACATTAAAATACTCTACAAACAGAGATCAAAATTCTCTGTGCAGCTTGCTTCCAGAAGAATCATGCTTTCTAAAGATAATTTGCTGTCTTTTCATGCATTCTGAGAAACACAAAGGGAGAAAAAATCAACCTCACACCCTGTTGAAAATGCTCCAAATCCAAGACTAGTTATTGCACTTTCTTATCTGCTATCCACTAATATTTAGTCTGCACATGGATAAAATGTCAGCTGAGCTGTCCAGAAACATCTGGATGTTATGATACCTAGCAAATCTAATAGACACAGCTAATGAGCCCAAAGACGAGAAATGCATTACGTGGTTGCTGGTACAGCCTTCACCCAATGAATATAAATAGGCTTTCGTTGATCTTTTGTCCTACTAAAATGTAATCCAGTTTATTGAACTGGTGAATTGCATTAACCATTTTGACATTATTTCCTTATAAATCTAACATGGTGTCCTTGTTCTGTTCTTTGTCTGTACATAATACTAACCAAAAGGAAAGGACAAAATCCCCAGCAGAGAGGGGTTCCAAACCACTGGTGGATGTTGATTTAAATGAGAAATGTTTTTTAAAGCTCAAAGAGAACACCACATATCTGCAGAAAAGGGCTGGGGGGAGGTTGGAGGGATTTGTTATAAAGGACATATTTCATACTCAGATGGTAATGTGTTATAGACTTGGAGCACAAGTAAATGCAGGTTTGTAACTGGAATTCAGGAAAGGCTTATGTGTCTGAAAGATTGCCTGCTTTTCACTAGTGTAGTAGTTTATCACATGTTTACAAGCCTCAGTTCACAAACTGAAATCAGCAGGGCTACAACAGCATTAAATAAACAATGGTTTTTAGTTAGCAATGGTTATTTTACCATTCCATTTTAAAACATTTTAAAATTATTTAATAAGCTGGAAGTAGGAACACGGCAATAAAAATTAGCCAAAGTTGTGATTGCATATTTAAGAGTCTCTGCTGTTTCTATTCTCTGTTGCCTTCTCTGGTGACTAAAAAGGTTGAAAAAACAGTTATGCCTAAGAGACAAAACATAAAATTATTCTTACTTTATCTAACTTCTTCATTCAGCTCACATTCAGCTCTTTTTGCAAAATGCAGGGTTAATTCATTAATGCATTTGTGATGCCATTGTTTATTGCACATATATTAATATACAGAAACAATAAATGCTTCTACTATCTGGATTTATAGTGGTCATAGACAATACCTAGGTTTTTTTTTTTTTCAATTCACAGTTTACGAATATGAAGAGTTTGACGTGAAATCTTTCTGGTGACAAACAATTAGAAGGGTTCAGAGGCAGATTTTGTTCCTTCTACTGTATTTACTCTCATACTGTCTCCGTTTCGTTTCCAGGTGACAGCAGAAAAAAGGCTGATGTAAAGGCAGGTTACAGAATTCTTTTCTAGTATCTATGAGGCAAATATGTGCATCCCCAAGGAATCAGACTTCAAAGGCAAGAAATCTCCCCACAGCTTCCCTGAAAGAATAAAGAAGTGGTTCATCCCAAACACCTGAGTCCAGTTAAGTTCTTTCACCTGTAAACTTGCTCTTGTCAGTTTTCTGTGTATTTTCTTTTCCACAGTCCTGCAGCTTTTTCTTGGTCCTGCAGCTCTGCAGGGTATTCAACTAAATATCAAGGGTAAAATTTCCATGATTTCCTCAGCTTACCAGTCACATCCAGGCCCTGTTTATATGAGCCTCCTAAAGACTGTCAGGCTGCAGTTAAGAGAAGAGTATGGAAAAAAGATTTAGCAGGGAAATGCTAGACAAGAAATGAATCCATAACCTTGACTAGTCTGAAACAAGATAAAAAAGAAAAAGGACAGGAAAAGTAGAAACAACTACATATTTCTTTGCTTTTGGGTTTTTGACTTTTAGAAAAAAATTATAATTTAGTCCAAAACCTGAATCTCTACTGAGCCAGTTTTGATGAAAAAAAATCACCTGAGTCTGAAATGATTGCAGTTTTCCACACAAACATAAATATTGATGGTAAAAAATAGTATTACACCCTGTAAGTACTGAACAGAGCTTTCCAAGTGTGCGGAGATGATCACAGAAAGATAAACAGAAACTTGCTGTATTTGGTAACTTTTTGGTGCTTTTTTAATGTTGCAGGATATCATAAGGCCTTGCAGTTGTTACAGTACAGCGGCAGACAAGCAAGAGATAGATCCATGCATTAGAGAGGGGACACAAACAAAGGACACAGGAGGTGAATGAGCAGCAAACTGCTGTGGTAAGGAAAGCAGCATGGCTCAGAGGAAACATAGAAATCGCTGCCTGCTTTTCAGATAAACTGAGAAGAGAAATCTGTAATTAGAATACAAGCAGATATCCTCACAATTTGTTTCTGACAGTGGAAAACCAATTTCTCTACTATTTTAATGTACTACTACTGTTTTGAAATTGATTGTGATCAATATTGATAGCTTTGACAACATCATGTCTGTAAAATAAAATTTGAGAATTTATAAATAAAATTAAAAAATTAGAATAATGAATGGCTAAAATACGAAAGGAAATCAAATAAGAAATTGTTGACATCCCTCCAAATACTAGAACCTTTTAAATGATGAAATCTTTCTTTAATTGTGAAAAAATTAAAAATTGAGAGAAAACTCAGTCTCTTAGATTAAATAAATATTGCAATAGTAAAAGCTTTAACTGAAGTGAAAAACAAGTCAGAAAATGATCGTTAAAAATTTACTGATGAGCTCATGTGTATGTACACGTGGGTTAATGTTATTGTTTTGGATCTGCACTTTTAAAATTTGCATATGTAATATAAAGAGAAGAGTAAATATTTTCAGTAATTTTTCCCGAAATCTGTGTGGGATGTTAACAATTCTAAGGAATTTAATAAACAAAGGGAAGATATTAGATAGTTACTCTGCCCTTCTTTACATGGTTTTTATTAACCATGTAATAGATACATCAAGGAGATACATTTGAGCCCTGTATTTAATATTGAACAGTTTTGTGGGGTTGGAACACATTTTGCTCTCCAAAAACATAAGTATGACAAATGTGTGTCTGTTAAAGATGGCTTTGAAGTCAACAAGAGATGACAGCAGAAGAGGACATCTTCTTTCAACATTATCCTTGCCAAACTCAAACAACCCCAGAAGGAAGCTTGCAACTCAATTAGGGCTACCATGGCTTAAAATGAAGAACAGGAAATTCGCATTCCAGGGTGTATTGCAAAAATTTGTGATGGAATATGAAAAAGCCAACATATAAGAGCCCAGCTCTGTGCTGCCTTTATTAGATGAGCATTTCAACTTTTTGGCGTTGTAGATCATAACCAAGGGAGGCTTTTTCACCTGGAGGGATAATTCATGTGAGAGAAAATTTGTTCTCTTTCTGTATTTCACAGCACAGCAGAAGCTTGAAGAAGTGGGATGTGACAGGAAAATCAGGTCTTTTGGCTGCAAGTTACAATTTTTTAAGGACCAACCTTCACAAGTACTATTAAGAATAAGAATATTAAACTACTGCAGAGCAATGCTTGTTTAAAACGTTTCTAAAATAATAGCTCACATCTGTACTTATGCCTGAGTATTTTTTTCCTTTTCAGAATAATTTGTACAATATTGGAAATAGTACATACTTATTTTCTCTGCAGTTTTTTCATAGTTGAAAATTAACTTTGGGATAGCTCAAAGATCCAATGTCATCTTCAGATGTTTAAATTACAGTAATCGCAACACCTTCTCATTGCTTATTACTACTGTTTGGTCTTTTTTTCTTCTTTTATTTCTATGTTGCTTACTTAGTTTATTGTATCTGGCTGAGATGAGGTTCATTTTCCCATAGCAGCCCTCACGGTGCTGTGGTTTGCATTAATAGTTAGAAAGGTGTTGATAACACACCAGAGTTTTGACCACTGCTGAGCAGCACTAGCACAGCATCAGCACTGTCTCTCAACATTCCCCCCACATCAAGGCCCTGAGAGGGGACAGAAGTAGGCCAGGTGACCCAAATTGACCAAAAGGGTATTCCATACTGTGTGATGTCAGCTCAAAGAAAAAACCTAAGGAGAGGAGGAGAAAGGCATTTGTTACTTACCATGTTTGCTTTCTGGAGCAACTGCTACATGTGCTGAAGCCCTACTTCCTAGGAAGTGGCCAGACATCGCTTGCTGATGGGAAATAGGGATTAAACCTTTTCTTTTCTTTTTGCTTGTGTTCACACGAACTTTTGCTTTTGCTTTAGTAAACTGCCTTATTTAAATCTATGAGTCATTTTCCATCCTATTTTCTCTCCTCTGTCCAGCTGGGGAGTGATAGAGCAGATTGGTGAACACCTGGTGTCCAGCCAAAGTCACCCCATCACAGTCCTTTTTGGCACCAGAACAGGGGTGAGACAAGGGCAGTTATATATATATATTGCATGCTATATTAATAGTAGCTATCAAGTATCAGAGTTCCTGTGTGGGACACATAGTTTGTCAGCAGCACTATCTCTTTAAGTTGCTGAGTTTGGGAACATACTAATATAAACAACAGCTCCATGCTTTGCCCTTACACTTACGGCCTCATCATGCTGGGAGAACTATCTTCTGGGAATGATGAGGGAATACACCTTCTTCTCCCTGCCTGAGATTGATGTGAATGGTTTTATAAGGAATTCCCTCATGGTCTTTGCTCATCCTTATGTGAGATGTTTAATATTGTTAATGTTACTAACTAATACTGTTGGCACACTGTGGGGTTTGTGGAATCTGGTGTCAACTTGGTGTAAAAGAAAACAAACTTTAGCTGAGGAGATACGGAAATGTGCCCTGAGGCATCCAGTTCCTGGCAGGGTGTGTGGAAGGATTTGGGAGGGCTCCTAGGGAGATTCACACTGCCCATACTTGGGACTTTACACAGGAACAGGCATTTAATGCTGGCAAATTGACACATCATGTGATAGAGGGGAGCCTTGCCTATCCCAATGAAAGCCAGCAGCTTCTTAACCTGTAGTGGGGCCTGGCCTCTGCCTATGGAGCCAGAGTTCAGTGCTCTCAGATGACCATAGTTGAGGCAGGAACCCAAATTGCATTTGAGAACGCTATGGCTGAGATAGGGACTCAAACCACACATTTACACCAAATTTGCTCATAATACTAAAAAATACACCTTAAACAGGATAATATACATCACTTTTTCAGCTTTTCCCTGCTTGGCAATTGCCATTTTAAATGCAATGCTCCTGTTAATTTCTGCCATGCAACATATGGATAATTTCTTTCTATTTCCATTGTCTTTAGTATTGCAATAACTACTTATAGTTTGCCAGTATTTCCACTTGTCTCTTGAAATGAAAGAATCATCTCTGTATGCCTAATGTAACATGGTTGTTCTCTGCACATAGCTGATGAATTCTTTGACTGGATTTTAAGTATATAAATTATATCACATTATTTCAAGAGCTAATTACATATTAAAAATAATTCTATAGTTTCTAAGTACAAGTACCTTTCAGTTTTGGAAAATTTCTGCTTATACATTTATATATTACTCCCACTATAATAATACCCTGCACAGTCAAACAAATGCTTCAAGCTGCCTCATAATACCTTTGAATCTAAAAGAGTCCAGATGTGTTATTCCCTCTGACCATCATCACTAGAGGTGGTAGACAAGATTGCTGTTGAAGGTGTTTGGGTGAACAGGTTTTAGCAGGGAGTTGCAAACAACAGGATGAGTTCTGAGAACACGCAGAAGTTGCTGATAAAAGTGGTCTAACCTTGTGGTTCACACTTTTATATGGGCCTAAGTAACAGTGGTCAAAGAAGGATTCACTGAACAATATCTGGGGACAAACAAACACACTTCCCAGCCCCAAAGTCCAGAGCTGGTTGCAGATGCCCATCTACATAATCTTTGTAAGCAACCTGTGCTTTTTCCAGCTGTTCAGAAGGAAAAAAGTGTGTATCTTGCAATGGGAATCCTTAAGTGTAAACTCCTAGGCAGCTGCTGCAACATACCTATGTGGTCATGGGATTGGAAACAATACTGTGTATACAAAGAGGTCTGCTCCTTGGAAGAGCAGACACTGTTGTTACAGACAAATTTTGCCAGTGGCAGCAGATAAACCCAGTTACCCAGATGACACTTAATATAACAACAAAGATACAGCTTTAGGATCTGATTCATCTACTCGGTCTGACTATTAGACTGTCGTTGATATGGGTTGCAAAGGCTGTGTTGCACCCTAGTAGGCCCAAAAGCTGCCTCCAGAACTGAGAAGTGAGCTAGGTCTCTCTGTTCATCTCCACACAGCCCATGGCACTGTAGAGGCATGCTGCAAAACCAAGTGTGTGGTCCAAGAGGCTGCAGGCAACCTGTTCAGTGGAACAAAAATAGCCAACTCATAAACATGTTCACCACTGTAAACCCTATTTCGCAACCCTGGGATGCAGGTAAGTCCACTACAAAATCCATTGAAGCAATTTACCATGACTGCTCAGGAGCTGATAAGGATTGGGATAGACCCTGCAGCCTCTGAGTTGTTCTCCTGACTTACACATTGACATAGCAAGCTGGAGCACAGCTCATGCCATCTGCATAGACGAAAGGCCACCAGGAGATGGGTAGGATTCCATGCAGATTTTTCAGACAACCACTGTGTCCCTCCATCACTACATCACAGCAACACTGAAGGACCTGTGTCCCCAGTGGGGATGTATAGCCACTCACTGCCACATGGAACACATAGAATACTCTTCTCTTACAGGTATTGCAAACTATGCCCTCACAAAAACTGTGTGACCAAAGTATGGCCATACATCTCAATATGCAAATTACAGGGGTATGGATCCACCTTTAGGACAGGCTCAAAATGAGAGAAAAATGCATGAGATTCACAGGGTCTAGCAAGTGCTAGATGAGAGAGGTTGACAAGCAATAAAAGGAAGACATAGAGCTCACCTGCCAGTCAGTATTATTAGCCCTCCTGAAAACCCACCAAATGCATTCATTGACATAATATTTATAAAATGTTTTCTCCTTTGAACAGATATCTCATAACCCTGATAGGAACAGCTCCTGCTCCAAACCTCACTCTACACAACTTTCAAAATAAATCTCAATAAAGAAGCATATTCTTTTTTGCACAAGAATATCCTCCCATAAAGCATGNCATCCATCTCCTTTGGAGGGAAGTTTTTGTAACATTTATGATTTAGCCTCACTTTCCAGGGCTAAAACTTTTTTATTTTAGGTTGGGATTTTTTTCCCTCCCTACTGCAATTTGTCCAGCTCTGCTTGTACGGCAGCAATTTCATGGACGAAAGCCTTCCACTGGGGGGAACA
>WEIV01025250.1:126064-173944 GCA_013390005.1 Calyptomena viridis | reverse complement strand
AGCAATCCTTCATGTGGTTGGATCCTGCTAAAAGTACCTCGTTTGGTTTTGAAAATCTTGCAATCCTTGATTTGTAGAGGATATTGGTATCCCTGTAGCATTTGTAGCCTTTATCTTCTTCCTCCTCCCCAATCATCTTCCTCTCCCCACATCTTCCTCCTCTCTCCCAATCAACTCTCTTCTGGTGGAGAATCTGGTCTCTTATTAATTTTATTGTGTCAAAGCGTAATTTTTTATACTATAAAATGGGTTACATTTTCTAAATGTTTATTCCTGTTAGATCTGTGTAACTCCAGCCACAGGTTCCCCTAAGGTCACATTCAAACCAATCATTTGAGGGTTAAATGCCCACAAGGTGTTCGTGCACCTTCTGCTCCAGCCACAGCTCTGGTCCTGCACCATTCACGTGTGTGTGTTCTCATTGTCCTGTTCTGGGGAAGGCCTTTGCCCAAGTATGGGTTTCCTTTTCCTGCATCTCTGTTAGTTACAAGCCTACCAATGACTAGACATGTTTTGTTAAGCCATCCTATCCTAAACTGCCACATTTTGATCATAGGCTGCCACATCTTTGTATTTTTAAACTTGCAGCTGCCATATTACCTTTAGAAATGTCAATTATTCGTTGTTTCAGAAACTTTAATACAATGGGGACTTGTAGAAATGAAACTTTAAGTAAAATAACTGTTTAGAAAGATAATTGCTTAGGAATAATTATAACAACCAATTAGAACCTAGAATAGTCACAATAGGCAATAGAATATAGTAAAGAAACATAATCATATTAACATGTGTATAAAAAGACTTGTAATTCTATGTGATGAGGGAGTGAGAAAGGAGGAAATATCCCCCTCACTCCGGGCACTGAATAAACAAATACCTGCTGCTCAAAGATGAAAAGACTCTGAGTAGTTTTCACAAGTGGCTTTTTGGCTTCAGTACAATGCAGCATTCTGTCTATTAAAGATTGTATTAATGGTACTGAGCAGGGAATACAACAAAGAATACTTAAAAACCCAATTCCTAATATACAAAGCAGCGCTAATCCCTGCTTAAACCACTCCCATCCCCGTGTTCATCCGGCAAAGGCAATTCCGGGCAGTGTTTTCCAGGAGGTGTTTGCAATTTCTGTAGCAGCCCCAGGGGAACCCCCGGGTGTTATTTCGCCGTGGAGAACTATTTGCAGTGTGATACCACGGACTATCTCTGATCGGTTCACAAAATAACAAGTTTATTAATAGTGAATGTGACAATTTAAGAGGACTTGATACGTCTTTCATAACGTTGTAACTATAAAAATATACTGAGGCTCTGTACAGGCAACCTCCGAGTGAGCTACACAAACGGTAGCAAAGCAACTTAATAACAAAACCTTCTTTATTAGAGCAGGGTAACTAAAGTATTTTATTAGTTGAAAATATCCACACTAGAGCTAAATAACCCACACTAGAGACGGTAACAGCAAAACAGCCTTAACTGCACAACAAACTTAACAGTAAAACAAAACTCAGCAGCGACACACCCACCCTAGAGCAAAGCAAAGTATTAAGTCTAAAAAAGAAAGAAAACAAAATTAGTTAATGGTCGATCCCAAGGAGGCGTCTTGAGTGGAGGGAGAGAGGCTTTCTTCAGTTACCTCCGTGAATACAGATGGAACTTCTCCCTGATTTTTCTCTAGGTTTCAATCTCTTTTTATATCTTTTTTCCCCTTAGGCAGGTCTGAGTGACAGTCAGGCAAAATAAGCAAAACTCTGGGGTGTTAGACTATTGCATTGGATTATACAAAGGATGAGACAAAGGTCCAAAGATAACGTCTGGCTTCATGCCTCCGGGAGTCTGAGAAGAAAGGCTGGGTGTTGCCTGTGCATCCTCTGCCGTCTTGGCTTCCATTGCTCCCTTTGTCTACACGAGACACTGTCAGTCAAGTAACTGCGCATGGGGGCAGTTCTTTGCAGTACTGCTTTTATTAGAAGGTATCATCATTCCGAAATAACGCGCAGTCATAGTTTTTACCACGAGGTGGCACCAGCGATTTGAGTCCCAACCACGATCCCAGGCGTCACGTGTCACAGCGAGGGAAGACAGAAAAAAAGCTCTGAATACACACAGGTGTTTCTAGTTCTTCCATATCCATCACCTTTTCTCTCATTTTCAAGACCTTTATTCTTTGATTTATATATACAAAAGTTTTATTTGCATTTTCAAACCTTATGGATCCATGTTCAGAATTTCTTACATTTGAGTGTGCTATATATGTTATAGCAGATACAGGCTTTTATATTTAAATCAATTTTTATATAAATTAATATTATTTTTTAATATATCTAAAAATTAGAAACTTCAAAGGTTTCAGTATTTTACACACACTCTCCCTGTGAGTTTTCTGGTATTTGGGGGCTATAACTTCCCTTTCGGGGGTGATCCTACCTGACCCTCTTGATTCCCCAATCATCTTTTCCTCCACTGCATCATCGCTGTCCCAGTAACATTGAGGTACCCCAGATCACATCCTCACCCATCCTCACCCATTCCTGCACTCCAGCCAGTGGCAGATGTCTCATTCCTTCCCTACGATGCTGCAGCAGGGACATCCCCCCGTGAGGCTGCGGGACACGGCCGGACCAGGACTGCAGTCTGTGTCCCAGACCCATCCGACAGCTCCAGCCTTCTCACCGCTGTTGTACCTCTCACTCCCTCAGCCAGTGGAGCTGAGAGAGTGAACATTTACAGAGTAAACTGACAAAACAACCCCAAATCTCAGTAACTCACTTTATAGTAAAACTGTGTGCCTCTTTTTATACATGTCCATGCTTCTGGCCTGCAGGCAAAACACCATCTGCTGGTTCAGTTTGCACGTATTTGCAAAGTGTAACTCAGAATATCCACTTCTCTGCTTCTGAATCCAAAGTAAGGGAGGGAGAATATGACAAGCAACTGAGAGCACTTTGCACCCAGTAATGGTCCTAGGGGTGATTTTCGTGTGCTATCAGGCGTTTCAGGAAGGTTTTTTTATAGATTCAGAAGACGTGATCAAGTCACAATATCTGTGTGTGTGTGAGGCCAGAGTCACACCGTACTGTTCTAGCTGTGTTTCTCAACTCTTTCTTTGGCTTATATTGTACATAACAATTACAGTTATTTTGTGGGTGGTGGGTTTGGATTAAGAGGCTCTAACCCACCTTGGGAGGTATTAATGTCCGATCCGTAGTTCTGCAGGGTTGTACAAGTGATTGAGTTCTAAAACTATGCACTTGGGGAGGAGAGTTTTCGTTTAAAACCAAATAACTGGAAACCCCACACAGCTGCTGTGACTACGGTAACGTTTGCTATGAGCAAAAGTAGGTGGTGCCAGTGTGGAAGTGGCCTTAGAGCCACTGCTGAAGGAAGTACTGCTTATTCTGATCCTTGCAGCATGACACATCCTGTTTGCCTTCCCTCTGTGCTGTGTTTTGACTTAGGACAGAGTCCACATATTCTAGATTTGATAGTATTTAGCTTGTGCCATCTCTTGGACACTGGGAGGGTTTTGCAGACTGTTGTTTGCTGTCTGTTTAGCTGTCAGTGGCCTTTCTTGGTATGGAGCAGCCACCAGCTGTTAAACCTAGCTTTTCCAAGCGCTGTTTCAGTGTAGCTTCCACTGTCTTGACTGCCAGATCTCTGTCACAAGAGACACCTGCTTCACTTTGTTGCACGGGCAAAGGATCCTTCCCACAGAGGCGTTTCTACATTGCACACTTACTTAGCCAGTCTCCGCTCTGAAGAGAAGTCAGGGTTTCTTGACTGTTCATAACCTTCATTTGGAGCCAGTTATTGCCTTTCTTAAGAAAACAGTGGCGTGGTAAAAGGCTGAGCATACTCTTAGAAGCACAGCATGACTGACAAGGATATCTGTGGAGCATGTGCCACCTCCAGAGAGGATTCAGTGACAGTTACTTGGGTTGTAGGAAGACAGTTGGTGACAGCTGGCAAGTTTATCCTTTTATCGTCATGGCTGTCAATGCTGCTGTTCCGCCTTTAGTTGCATTTCTATGCGCGTCAGTTCTGCAGCTGTGCTGATTAAGAGCAGAGAATGAATTCTTTTTATTTCAGCCTCTTAGAGATCCTAGTCCCATTAATGGGTCTACCTGGCATAGATAAAAGGAGAGTTTGTCCGATGTTTTTTTTATCTTTTCTTCTCTCCTCACAATTTATAATTTGATCGATAAGAGGTAATTCTTCAACACAGTTTTTACTTCTGATGCTACAGTGTCATGCTTACTAGGGAAAGTGGTAAGTGAACGAATGCACATTGCATTCAGCTCTCAAAAGTAGTTTCCCATCTGTCCATCTGTGGCAGAAAATTAGAAAGCAGTTCTTCTAGCATGCAACTCTGCCCTTCATTTCCCCCAAACAAGTTATTCAGTCCACAAATTGTAGATTTTGTTATCTTCCCTTCTTCCTAACTAACAAAACACACATGAAAAGAAACTGGCTTGCAGACCATAAAAGTATAACTGCAAGTACTGATCGAAAGCAAGCCGAGCTTCCTGGTCTTTTCACAGCTTTCTTGCCAAACTTTTGGCTTCACTGGATCTCAATTCTCTATGGCAGAAAAAGCCTGTTAAAAGACACACAGAAACATTAGCTAACAAGGGCAGAGTAGCCTTCCTTACCCTTAGCTGCAGGTTTTATTAGCTCCTCCAAGCTGCAACTAGCATTACCAATTTTATTTGCTCCTGCTGTAACACAGCCCCTGCAGATCATAAATCACTGTGAGTGTCATCACAGAACAACCTTGCTGGTCCTGTTATTGTTATTAGGTCTAGAAAGATGAGTTGCTGACCTTTAGCAAATGCTGTTTCTGTTGACTGCGGAAAACCTTCAGAGCAAAGCTGCATTTTCTTTGTTGTGTGAGCCAGACCCTGCAAGCTTTCTGAATCTTAGCAAATCTGTGAAGACAACCTCAGAGATATTTCAGAGGGAAGCCTAATTTACTCTGCATATACTCAAAGAAAAGGTAAACTTCAGGCCCTGACAACAGGTACTAAGCATTTTAAACACTGATGCTGTAGACAGATTGTGTCAGAAAATGCCTCTGTTCCCATCCTGTTTGTAAAGAAAGGGAAGAAATGTTAGCTTTCTTAAAGAACTTAGTGATGTACTCTGCTCACTGTAAGAAGTACATGTATCTAAGCAATGGGTTATGAGTTTGGTTCTGTATAAAAGGAGTTGAAGCAAGGTCATTGGTGAGCACACTGCTGCTCTACACATCCCCATGTTCATTGCTCTGATAATGAATAACCATTGGAATAAAAGGGTTTTGATGAAGCAAAACACGAATGTTTTTCTGTGCCTCTTTTTGTGAATGTTCATGTAAGCCTAGATGTAGATCATCTTCCTTTATTACTCATTTATTGGCCTGTAAGAAAGGAAAGAATCCAGTATTTGGTATGTGCAATCTTGAAAATCAAGACCAAGGCCTGCATTCTGATTTTAGAGACACAACTATAAATAATGAGGAACTCTGAAGGAATTGATACAATAATTCCACATTAATGCTTATATTATAGCTGAGACTGAAATTTGCCTGTTACCTTTTAAATTACCAGCATAGCAATATGCGTCTTTACCTGGATTAGGAGCTTCAGATCATTCCTTCCACTATGTTTAATGTGAATGTGCAAGGTCTGGGTTCTATCTGTGATAGAAGTCTTTCCCAGCCTTTCAGAAATCATACTGCAAACATTACATGGCTGTCCTTGCCAAATGTCTGACTACTGCCAATTGCTGGGTACAGTCAGGGATGTAATGAACATTAACTGTGTCACCTGTGTCACACAGGCCAAAGCAACCAAGGGCTAAAGCTCTCCCGTTGAAAGAAGAAAGCTGATGGCTCTCTCTTTGGGACAGTATCGATTTTGTACAGGTTTGCCACGGATTGTGAGCCTGTTTTAACACTCACAATCTACTTCCTAAAAGGAGGCATAATGGAATCAGTTTGCTGTAGAACAAAAAAGAGAGGGACGGATCATAGCAAGCTGGAAAGAATAGCAAGCCAGAAAAGCAGAGCACTCAGGAAAAAGGGAACCTCAGTCAGGAAAAGAGACAAAAATCCATACTGGTCAGGCCACTATCCAAAGTGTGGGAATTTTATGTGGTACACAGGAATGTGTTGGAGAGTTTATGAAAGTTTCCTGAGGAGCTCATCAACCAGTGTTATCAAACAGGAAAGCCAATATCAAGCCCTGGCCTGATAAATTGTCAAAGAGCCCCGAATAAATCCCTAATGGAACGCAGAGTGAGATAGTGGGGTACCTAGCAGAAGAGGTATCAGTAAGAACAGCCTGCTACTGGTCTCTTGACATTTCTGAAAATCTCCAGATGTTTTGACAAAGATGTTTCTTAGAATGAAGACAAAAACAGATTCCAGTTAGCCAATTTGGGACCATTTTAACTGGAGTTCTGTATGTCTTTTAGCACCTCCACAGGGGAAACACCCCAGTCAAGAAAGCCATGCAGCAGTGCCCCAACCCGATGATGTCAGGCTGCTATAACCATGAAGCTGCTGCCGTCCTGTAGTGTTGGGCAACTCTGCTCCTTTCAAATGCAAAATCCAAAGGTGAATTACTACAGTAGCGAGTTTTCATCTTCCCTTTAAAAGATTTGCTTATGAGACCCTCAGCCTGGGCCACTTCCACAGCACACCAGAACTCTGTAAGACTCATGGTTACTTCTCCCTTTTGTCCACATCTTCCCCAGTCTCAGAATTTCAGGTGGTGTTACCAGGCTGGCCCCCAGGCTGCGTTAACCGATGCTGTGCATGACGAAGCAGGTGCTAAGGAGATGTGATTAAAGAACTGTTCTGGAGGACGTGACTGTAGATTTTTTCCACTTCTTCTGTAATAGAGCACTTTGAGACAGGTGCTGACAAAAATTGTCCCATTGCTTAGGCCTTCCCCTTGGCTGACAGTCTTGTGTGAGCTGGAGCTAGGCCAGAGTATCAGGTTGCTTTATGCCACGAAAAGCTAGAACTCTGATCTGGAAAGAATTGGAACTGCCCATGGAATGCTGTCAGACACATGATCGGATAGCAATTACTAAGGGGAGGACAACCAGGCCTCATGCCTGAGATCAGCATTGAGAAAACAAAGTTTGCAGCCATGGCAGCGACTGTCTCTACAGGGCTTGGCATCCTGAGGTGTAATGGAGAGACTGCTAGTCCTTCTTGTGGAGGGTGAACAGGGCCAAAGGACCTGAAATGCCTTGCACAAATCAGGGAATGGCTGCTCCTATTGCTGTCTGTGGGCAGCATACATCTTGCAGACTCATGCCTCATGCGTGTGATCTCTTATCTTCTGCCATTGTGATCTGTGTTGCAATAATTCCTGGTCTCAAGCAAGAATGACACAGAAAAGTTGCCTGTCAGTTATATGAAATAACCAAGGCTTCTTGGCTCTTAGCCCACAGAGTGATTGTTATCTTCATCTGTTTTCAATACAATTTGCATATTAGAACTAATGACCAAGATAAGTCACTAAGAACATAACTAATTTTTTATATTTAGAATGCTTATGCTCCTTTAGTTGCTAAAAACTTGTAATTTCATGTGCTATCAGACCATGAAACTTCATCTGAGCAGGGATTGTTCCCATGTGTTCAACTTGATCCCATTTTAGAATCAGCTTCTGATTCTAAACTATCCAAAATCTTCCTACTCCTAAGAACCATCTTTGAATCCTTGTTGCATAAATTCCAGCAGATTACTTTGCTTTCAGATTAGTCCATTTTAGTAGGCTGTGCTTTCTCAAGGTCTGAAATGAGTATGCAAAGGTGTTCTTTGCCTCTGTCTTAAACACTGATGGTAGAGCAAGAACTTACTTTCAGGTGAGGATTGCCTGAACTTCATGCTTCGGTCCATGTACGCACATGGGTACGGCTCCATATGTTACGTGGGCAGATAGTACTGGTCACACAAAGCCACGTGAATGCTCTTGTCAGAGTCTGCAAGACGGAATGAGTGTTGACCGCGTCTGCCACATTGTTCTGTTTATTCCCTTAAACTTATATTCTGCATTCCTTGTGTGATTAGGGCATCACAATAGCCTAAATCTCTAAATTTAAGCTCTGAGAATCTGAGTTTCATCTTTGAATTATATCATCTGGTTTGGGCTTCACCTGTGCTGTTTATTTAAAATAATTACCTATTCCGATAGGCTTTTGGAGACTAACATATTCCCATGCTGTGTCCAGGTGCAAGAGCTCAAAAGGAGGAGATTTCAAATGGAAGGTGGCTGTGGTTTTAGACTCCACAGTATGAAGCCAATTCCTTGTTTGTGACAGGGCAGATAGACAGTCATACTGAAACTTGCTGAGATTAGGAAATACGTGAACTGTTGGTATCCTAAACTGTAATAAATGCATGAACAAGAAGCAGTTTTAAAACTACTAAGGTTTTATAACTACCATATGGTTGCTGAGTCTCAACCTGCTGAGAATAGGTTGGAAATTTCAAAACACTTTTCGTCAGAAAACTGACCTTTCAAATAGATTAATATAAGACATTGGCATTTTTCCACAGCAGTCTTTCAGTGCTATAAAATAAGTCCCACAGAAGAGCTTGGGATCAAAGAAGGGGAGGGCAAGGAAGAAGGAATGTGAAAGACTAAGGCCCTGGTTGTATTAATTAACTTTACTTTAAAACTTAGCATGAGTATAAAACTGCTGCAAAAAGAGAAAAAGAAAAAAAAAACCCACTCGACTTAGGAGGGTGGGAGAAGATCTGAAGGAACAAGGTAAGACCAAAGAAAGGCATTTTAGCACAAAGTCATTGTTATCAGCAAAGTGCTAAATATCAGTACTTAACTGCCAGCATCCACCCACAAATGCAGGCTACAATCAACCACTCCATAGAAGGTGTGTGGGGGAGTCGCTTAAAACTGATAAAAATTAATACAATAGTAAGTATAGGAATAAGTGACTGAATGTATTTTTAGATAAGCTATTAAATAATGGATTTTTTGCTGAGTCATGCAGAATGCACATAATGAGATAAGACTAAACTTGTTTACTTGTGTGTATAAAAGCCCCTCAGAACTAACATATGTCAGACACATATATGGAGGTTCAACCCCTCCGTGTTCCCAGTCTATAACTATACAGTGTGTACCGTGTAGGAGATTCTCTTGAATCAAATGCATACATTGGTACTGGGAAAAAAAAAGGAAGATATAAAATAGTATTTAAAGTTAGTAGTAGCCTAATGGCTACACACAAATACACATGCCCACGTATACAGGGGAGCATAAATTTGTATACAAAAAAATTGTCAAACGCAGAAAGCTTTAAATTACAGTGTGCGTCTTTGTCCTGCCTCAGTCCTGGGGAGTTGTGACACAGACCTGCAGAGATTATCTCTGTGGCGTTCTGAAACCATCTGGGAGACTTGGCATGCTCATAAATGTGTGTGTAAATTAATTGGTTTTGCATGTGAATGCCGTGTTCCTGAGAGAAGGAGGCAATGGTTCAGTAATATGGTAAATCTTGCATGGTATCAAGGAAGTTGTAGCTACCTGACATGAAGTGCTGACGCGTAGATAGTCTAACTCTGATGGTGAAAATTTGTTTCACGTATCTTCCAGATTCCCTTTTTCTGTCAGGCTTTTTTGACTTGGACTGCAGTAAAGAACGCGCACGAGAGAGGGCGCCCCGTGGGTCTGGCTGGCTTGACACAAATGTCACCGGGGCCTCGGGCCGTGTCCCCCCGCGGCCCCGCCCGCAGCCCAGCGGCCTTCAGGTCCTCGGGCAGCAGTGAACGAGCTCGTGCCTCCCTCCCTTCTCCCTCCTCCTTCCACCATTGTCTTCTAAACTTACACCTCCCCCTCTGAAGGGCTGAGCGTGGCAGCCCCGGCAAACGCACCGTCCGCGCCCCGGCGAAGGCCGGGCTTAGGGCCGGGCTCGGGGCCGCCGGGAGGTACAGGGCGTCCTTCGAGGGGAGGAGAGCGGCGGAGGGAGGGGGAGACGAGCAGGCGTGTCCTGCCGGCGGCTCCCGAGGCCCCGCCGCCTCCCCATCCGCGCAGCCTGCGGACACCATGGCCGGCGAGACGGAGGATCCGAACGGCCGGGAGGCGCAGACCGTCTGCGACGCCCTGGGGCGCTACGAGGACACGCTGCGGGGCGCCGTCCGGGAGATCCATGTGGACATCCAGCTGTTCAAACAGGGGGTAGGGCGGCAGGTGGAGGAGGTGCTGCGCCTCGCCAGCCCCCTGGCACACACGGTCTCGGAGCTGCAGGTGGAGAACCGACGCCTANATAGGCTTTTGGAGACTAACATATTCCCATGCTGTGTCCAGGTGCAAGAGCTCAAAAGGAGGAGATTTCAAATGGAAGGTGGCTGTGGTTTTAGACTCCACAGTATGAAGCCAATTCCTTGTTTGTGACAGGGCAGATAGACAGTCATACTGAAACTTGCTGAGATTAGGAAATACGTGAACTGTTGGTATCCTAAACTGTAATAAATGCATGAACAAGAAGCAGTTTTAAAACTACTAAGGTTTTATAACTACCATATGGTTGCTGAGTCTCAACCTGCTGAGAATAGGTTGGAAATTTCAAAACACTTTTCGTCAGAAAACTGACCTTTCAAATAGATTAATATAAGACATTGGCATTTTTCCACAGCAGTCTTTCAGTGCTATAAAATAAGTCCCACAGAAGAGCTTGGGATCAAAGAAGGGGAGGGCAAGGAAGAAGGAATGTGAAAGACTAAGGCCCTGGTTGTATTAATTAACTTTACTTTAAAACTTAGCATGAGTATAAAACTGCTGCAAAAAGAGAAAAAGAAAAAAAAAACCCACTCGACTTAGGAGGGTGGGAGAAGATCTGAAGGAACAAGGTAAGACCAAAGAAAGGCATTTTAGCACAAAGTCATTGTTATCAGCAAAGTGCTAAATAGTCAGTACTTAACTGCCAGCATCCACCCACAAATGCAGGCTACAATCAACCACTCCATAGAAGGTGTGTGGGGGAGTCGCTTAAAACTGATAAAAATTAATACAATAGTAAGTATAGGAATAAGTGACTGAATGTATTTTTAGATAAGCTATTAAATAATGGATTTTTTGCTGAGTCATGCAGAATGCACATAATGAGATAAGACTAAACTTGTTTACTTGTGTGTATAAAAGCCCCTCAGAACTAACATATGTCAGACACATATATGGAGGTTCAACCCCTCCGTGTTCCCAGTCTATAACTATACAGTGCGTACCGTGTAGGAGATTCTCTTGAATCAAATGCATACATTGGTACTGGGAAAAAAAAAGGAAGATATAAAATAGTATTTAAAGTTAGTAGTAGCCTAATGGCTACACACAAATACACATGCCCACGTATACAGGGGAGCATAAATTTGTATACAAAAAAATTGTCAAACGCAGAAAGCTTTAAATTACAGTGTGCGTCTTTGTCCTGCCTCAGTCCTGGGGAGTTGTGACACAGACCTGCAGAGATTATCTCTGTGGCGTTCTGAAACCATCTGGGAGACTTGGCATGCTCATAAATGTGTGTGTAAATTAATTGGTTTTGCATGTGAATGCCGTGTTCCTGAGAGAAGGAGGCAATGGTTCAGTAATATGGTAAATCTTGCATGGTATCAAGGAAGTTGTAGCTACCTGACATGAAGTGCTGACGCGTAGATAGTCTAACTCTGATGGTGAAAATTTGTTTCACGTATCTTCCAGATTCCCTTTTTCTGTCAGGCTTTTTTGACTTGGACTGCAGTAAAGAACGCGCACGAGAGAGGGCGCCCCGTGGGTCTGGCTGGCTTGACACAAATGTCACCGGGGCCTCGGGCCGTGTCCCCCCGCGGCCCCGCCCGCAGCCCAGCGGCCTTCAGGTCCTCGGGCAGCAGTGAACGAGCTCGTGCCTCCCTCCCTTCTCCCTCCTCCTTCCACCATTGTCTTCTAAACTTACACCTCCCCCTCTGAAGGGCTGAGCGTGGCAGCCCCGGCAAACGCACCGTCCGCGCCCCGGCGAAGGCCGGGCTTAGGGCCGGGCTCGGGGCCGCCGGGAGGTACAGGGCGTCCTTCGAGGGGAGGAGAGCGGCGGAGGGAGGGGGAGACGAGCAGGCGTGTCCTGCCGGCGGCTCCCGAGGCCCCGCCGCCTCCCCATCCGCGCAGCCTGCGGACACCATNGGGCGCAGCTGGAGCGCCTGTCTCGGCAGGTGGAGGCCCTGGGCCGATCGGCGGGGCTGCCGCAGGAATGGGCGGACGAGGCGGTGGAGAGCCCCCGAGCCGCGGGGCCCGGCTCTCCGGGGCAGGGTTCGGCCGACGGCACGTTCTCCAGCCATGCCAAGCCAGCGGTCACTGGCCGAAGCCAAGTAAGTACTGGTCACGGCCAGGAAGGCTGCGGGAGGGAGAGAGGGCCAAAAGGGTGAACAAGTGGTGCTTCACGGGTCGTGCCAGATTCTGCATTAGCACGGGGTAACGTTTAGGGACACTGGGTTCCGCTTTTGCAGTGCAGGGTCAGCGGTATTTTGGGTGCTCTGAGGTGCTCTGAGAAATGGTCTTGGTCCTGATACCACCTGGAGATTTACCTGATTATGGCACTGTTTGGCCAAACTGGGATCTCGATTATAGTGGTAGCAACCTGTCGGTTCAATGTGGTTAGAAGTAAGAAGAGAAGATAGGGCAGTCTCAGCTGTCAGTACACATACGTACGTGAATATTTCTGTATCCTTTCTGGACTCGATTCAGGGGGATCTCTGTGCCAGCAATGCGGCTTGCCACAAAGGACAGTAGCGTCTAGCAGGCAGTAACGTGACCCGTGCCCCCTCCCCTTCTGCCGCCTTCCATCGTTGACTCTGGAGGTTACAGCTCCGCCTCTGAAGGGGCGCGCGCTGCGCGTGCAGCCCCGGCAGCCGCGCATCCTAAAACAGCATCCACAGTGAGACAGTTTTCGTGTACAACCACTGTCCCACACTGCTACAGCTTGCCCCTGACAGCCTCACGCAAACTATCATGGTCTTCATGACCTAAACTTGTGCAAACATACACATTCCTTCCAGTGATAAAACTTCCTGCAGTGTAGCGAAGCATTGTAACTTGGTGCATAGGAACGCCGGTTACTGGGAAGCTCATCTGGTGACTGAGACCTTTTCTGTGATACTTCTATATGTCTGTCTTTGCGGGAATTGTTGAGAGATCCTGTGCAATCCTTGATGCCGGGAGAAGGCAGCCTGGAAGTACATTGTGATTCAGTCACATCAAACTGGAGTACTAGAGACTTGGCTTTCACAGATGACGGCCTATTTTATGTAATCTTGATTAAGCCATGTCTTAAGGAGGGTTTAAGACTGTTGAAGCTTAAAAAAATTGCTCCACAGTCTATCCAGGCTGGGGATTGAAAAATGAAAGCTTGGAAATTAAATTCACTTAAATTGATAGGAATGAACAGAGCTGTATTGCATTCCAACCCTTTTAATTCCTACTGACTTATGAATGAGGGCATAGGGCTTCCCACATCTGTACAAATGAAAAGGTAAAGCTGCTGCTTGATGCATAGTTCAGACGTAGTTGTAGCAACTGCTGCCTTTTCCCCATGTGATAAAAGTAAGCAGCATACATACAACTTTCAAATCAGTTCCTTTTCCTTCTTTGGAGCCATTCACACTTGTTTATATTGCGAGGAACAGAAGTGAGCTGAGTGACATGGAAGGGCCAAGTGAGTGTGGTCTGTCACATGTTCCACCTGCTCCTTCACTACTGTCTACATTGTAGTGTGTCAGTTTTCACAGTTCATGAAAAGTCTTGCATCAATGTTACGACAGTATCTAGTTTGACTGGATATCAGACTAGTATCAGTCTGCTATGAAAGCACAGTATGAGGTTCTATTTGGATTGGAACCTTCCGGTTTTGCTTTGAGGGTTCAGGAAAGATCATTTAAGTACTGATTGTTCTTCAGTGCCCTCCGAACAATTTAGGCTGGAGAAGTTCCCAAGTTAGCATAGCTGACCGAGCGGGAATGTCAGTGCTGAGAACTATGGGAGGTACAGTTAGAGCTGTACACACCAAGTGCACGCAGTGAAAACATGATTTTGTGGGTCAGGCTCTGATGTGGCTGTGCTCAGATGGTGAAAGAGCAAGCCTTGGTTGCTTGCTCTTGGTCACCCAGATTCCCTGTAATGAACAAAGTGTTCCTTCAGTTGCTTGCAGTTTCTGGCTATATGATCAAAGCATTTGAAAAAGAATACTATAAATGGCGCTGTGTATGTTTCCAGATAAACAAATACCTGTGATGAAATTGGTGACACTTCTAGTCTTAGAAAATACTACCGTAGGTGTGGGATATAAGGAGCAAATAATATTGACCTGGAAGTAGTAGCAAATCTAGATATGCTCTTTTGCTCCTGAAAAGATTTATTGGTTGAGTCAAAGGTGACTGTGGTCAATGCATTAGGGTTTAGCATTACTTGGATACCAGAGATTCTGAGTATCTTTAGTGTCTGAAACATTATTTTCTAATATTGTCCAAGGTAATTTGATTTAAAAAAAAAAAAAAAAGTGAATCTGGAGAATTCCAAGCATAGTTCAGAAGTAAGGACACAAATGTCCTTTCAATTCTAATCTGGGCAATTTCTTCTATGATATCTTGAAAGCTGGTATACAACAGTCTAAATGCTGGTTTAAGTGGAATTTTACATGGCCATTAGCCACTCTGATTTGGATCTGTTATTTCAGTACCAAACCTTAATTTAGCTCTCTAACCAGGCCAGAATCTGAGAGCTGCTTTCACAAAGGTGGAAAATAAGAGATGTTTGAAGAATTAATTTCAAAGTGGGATCCTGGAGCCATAGCTGCACTGCTGAGGATTTTGAAAGGAAGAGGTTTTGTTCTTTTTTTTGTTGATCAGATTTTACATTTTGGCAGTAGCTTTAAAACTTACGATATTTCCATAGTTTTTGTGATTGACCATGATGCTTTTGGTAACAGGGAGGACTAAAAATAAGGGTCTAAAGGTGTTCTGTTTTAACACTGTCAGAAGAGTTTCTGTACAGTGTGGAAAGACTGCTGCAGAGAATCTGCCTCCAGTGGTCAAAGCAGCAGAGGGATGAATATCTGGTTATGACCACCTATGAAGGTCTAAACAAGTATTAGTATTTCTCTGTGGTGACCTGATAGCACCCAGCAGTTAATCAGCCTGGGAGTAATTGCATGAGACATGATGACCTGGGTATACATAGTGACCCGAGTACTTCCAGCAAGGGCAGGCTGAGACAGCTGGAGTCGTTCAGCCTGGAGAAGAGGCGGCTTCGGGGAGACCTCCTTGCAGCCTTTCGATACTTTAAGGAGGCTTATAAAAAGGAAGGGAAGGGACTTCTTTCTTAATGGGCAGATAGACGCGGGGAAGTGGTTTTAAACTGCAAGAGGGCAGGTTTAGATTAGATGTTGGGAAGAAGTGGTTTACTCAGAGGGTGGTGAAGCACAGGTTGCCCAGGGAGATTGCAGATGCCCCATCCCTGGCTGTGTTCAAGGCCGGGTTGAATGGAGCCCTGAGCAACCTGATCTAGTGAGTGACATCCCTGCCCAGGGCAGGAGGTTGGAAGGAGATGATCTGTAAGGTCTCTTCCAACCCAAACCATTCTTCAGTTCCGTAAAGACGAAGAGATCACATGATCCAGCAATTACATGGCATTATATACCATATATATAATTCTAAACCATCTCAACTCATATATTTGATAAAGGCAGTCCGCTGGTTCCATTTCCTTCTTATTCTCTTACACTTCCTGCAAGTAACCTTTTGGAATGGTGGCATTTCAAGGTTGCCTTGGTCCTTATCTAGATTATTTTCGTTGTTGTTTGTCTTGTTTTAATTCACTGTGACATAGCCACAGGCACCTGCTGAAGCTGCCAAAAGAGAATTGTTCCCTTTTGTCCATTTATGTCCAGCCTTACTTCAAAAAAGGTTCTGTGAAAAATGCTTCTACTGTTTTTGTTCAGTGCAAAAGCTTTCCTAATATGCTTATGGTGTTCAAGGATTTTTATCAAGTTGCCGGGTCAGTTACAGATAGAGAATACTTGTGTTGTCTCATGGACAATGGCTTTCTAGTAGAAGAATTAAGGGGTAAATGTGGTGCAGTTCTTGCTGATGTCTAGCAGCCTTCATTGTATTTCCTCACAAATTTCATCATTCATCACATCTGATGTATCAATGGTCTCTGTATATGCAAGGAACAGAGTGTCAAATCTTGCCTATGTGGAATTTAGTGGTGGTATTACTGTTCATCAAAGTGAAGAGTCAGTTTCATCTGTCATAAATCAGTGCTTTTATGAAAGACATTGAATTACTGAGATCTCTCATTCAAGAAAGAGGAATCTCATTTGTGTCTGTCATTTTTCTACAGTTTGACCTTCTTGCAGGCAAAAGCTTGAAGATATAACAGTCGTGCACCTTAGAAGCTCAGAGAGGAAATAAAAGTTGTATTTCTTTTCTTTCTAGTCTCATGATGTGGCGCTTACTTTTTCTGAATGTGTGGGATTTTCACTACTGGCTTACAATAATTGCAGCTTCCAGTTATGGATCTCCAAGGTGTAACTTCTTTGAAGCGAAAGAGGAATTCCAGCAGCCTTACAACCAGGGAAAGTATTATCACCCTCCATTACATGGAGACCTTTGAGGTACAGAGAGGTTAGTTCTAAAAGCAGGCTTGGATAAGACATGCAAAATATTAGCATTAACTTCCTTTTCTTCACCAGTTCTTCATCATGTTGTTGTTACATGAGTTGTGTGAATGAGTACTCTTCCTTATTAAGTACAGATATATGTAGTTGTCCCTCTGCTGTTTATAATCTATGTAGCCAGCATTGACAGAAGTAGTGTTTAACTAAGAAATAGTACTGTTAAACACATGGGTTTGTCAGAAGCTCGACATATCCAAACAAAGTGGATTTTAAAAGTACGTTAGCCTGACATTACTAAATGCACATCAGAAACTGACCCCAGATCCTCCCAGTGTTCTGTCAGCCTTGTTCCCCATAATGCAGCCTGTGTTTCTTCCTTGGCACTGTTAGACAAAATGTGATAATCAGATTTGCATAAAATAAATTAATGCAGCATTTGTCATTGCATTAGAAAGCCAGTTCCGTGGATGGAATGCTGCATAACTGTGTCATTTGACTGTTTTGCTCATCCCCATCCTTCCAGTTTGTAAAGTAGATTAATGTTTACAGATTATTTAATGCATAGGCATTCTACACATTTAGGTCATTATGGCTGACACGAATGCTTTAAACAGCTCTAGCTGTATATCACAAATACATTCTAGGGAGCTGCATTAGCTGTGCTGTACATTGTGTTCTGGATATGGGCAAGAATTCTGGACTGGGATCTGTAGATTACACTAAACACAGCAATAAAATTTCTGAACCTGATTCTGCATGGTTTCTGTAATTAATATTTGTTGTAATTTTCTCAGTCTTGACAGCTAGCGATAACTGAATTTACTTGTGCATAGTACCTCTTTCTTGACAAATACAGAAGTTTCAAACTAATTTTTTTTTTCACAAATTAAAATGTCTAGATACAATGACACAGATCCAGTTCAGTGGCAGTAAGTTGGAGTGTGTATGTGGATGGAAGCATTCTCTGTGGGGATAGCAGATAGTATAAAAACAAAAAATATTTTTGATTATCAGGAGAGAAAAATGTTATTTTAGAGAAGTTGTTCTTGTGGTGATGTGTTGTGAAAAACATTTGCAGACTTGCTTTGCAAAAAAACCCTCTTTTTGGCCCTGAGCTAGGTAGCTATCTAGAGTGCAGCTTTGTTGTATGTGAGTGTCCTGGTTTGGTTTGGGACGGGGTGAGTATTTTGCAGTATCCAGGAGGAATGTTATTCTATCTCACCTCATTGCCAGGGTAGGGGAAAAGGGACTCTCAGTTCGAGGGAGAAGGGATTCCTTCCGCTCGAGAAAAGATGGCAGGGGAGCTGTCCAGGATGTGCTTATTGTCAGGGGCTTTCTGTGTAAATCATTTTTCTTACACCTTTTGGTAATATTTGGTAATATTGTTGCTGGTACTGTTCACTTTCTTACCTCATTGCTGTTTCCAGTGAATTATTCTTATCCAAACCTGTGATCTTTGCCTTTTGTGCCTCCAGTTGTGGGGGGAGGGGGGAGAAAGGAAGTGGTACATGGTTTTAGCATGAGCTCCAAAGTGGTGAATCCCATTCCTACATCATGACAGTGAGCTCTTCTGCAAACGTGTCTGCAATGAAGACTACGAGCCTAGGCAACTGAATTGTAGTGCTTTTGATTGTAAGAACCTTTTGGGTGCTGGGAAACTGAGAAGTTCTGAGTGGTCCAACTTCCCCATATAGTTTATTTTCCTTTCTTTTAAATAAGAAACATAGAGGAAGATTAAAGCAAAGTTCTCCTTGTTCAGATTGATAAAACAAACATCATTATGGAATTGATTTGTAGAACTTGAAGTATATCTTGAGGCAGGCTAACCTTGTGGAATGGATGTTCTAACTCCCAGCTACCTTAGGTGCCCCTTCACTGGGCACCAGTGGAAATCTTGTTAGTCTTGTTAATGGGCCTGTAAGCAATATTGTGCTAAAACATGGTCTTATGCATGATTGATTGGTTGAATGGCTGTTGTTTAAAAGAACAAAAAAAAAAAGCAGCTTCTTATGCATTTTGGTGGAAAACAAACGAAGGAGTGTCTTGGCTCATGATATAACCTCTGCACTTTTACCCCAGTAGAACATGTAAGGGCACGCATAGCCCCAGGAAGATCACTGAGTTAGAAACTAGACAAGAGAATTAAGCGAAAGCTCTTATCTGAGAAAACTTTAGAAGTCATCTTTTCTGAGAGGACATCTTCCACATTTTCAGGAAGTTTCCAGTCCTCTTCCGAACTTTGTACTGTTTTGTTTGAAATTCATATCCAGGTTGTCCTATCTCTTTTCCTCACCTAGCACAGAAATATGTAATGAGAATCAGACCCCAGGTTAAAAAACAGTATAAAATCCAATATAATAAAAGGCACCGTCCAAGCTGAGCCTTAAATATAGTTCAGAGTATCCCAATGACTTGCCACCAATTTTTTCTGTGTTTTATTGCAGTACATCTTTGTAAGACACTTGCTGATAAGGCAGTAGGTCATCTTAAGTCAGATTAATGGGGTTTTACCAAACTTCAGTGGTTTCTCCACATTACACTGTATTCCTGAAAAGCTGGGATGCTGACTGGGATCTGAGAGAGTAAGGCCCAACCTTAAAGTGAAATGAAGAATTTTCCTTGACTTTAGAAATATGGGTATATAGCTCAAGTTCTGCTGTGTACACCTGTGTTCCATTGAAATCAGCTGGAGGTCGACACTACCATCTAGAAGGATCTGAATTTAAGACCACAACTGTATGCTCTATGACAGATTTGTGTTTAGGCTGCCTTACTGTAATCTAATAGTAACTAACAAATTCTTAGCAAGATCCGAGACCATAGTTTCCAGAAGTTGACTAGGATTTGTACTTGAGGTAATGCAAGTTCTAGTATTCAAGTGATGGAAATTCTAGTATTCAAGTAATGGATATTAAAACAGTCTGTGCACTCTGCAGCATCTAACAAGATTAAATGGTTTTAAAAAATCCACAAGGTGCGTTAATGTTATTAATTATATAATCAACAAGTTCTTAATTAAGTTTGGATCAGACATTGTCTGGTGTTCTTAATTGAGTTTGGATAAGTGTAAACAGGCACGGTAAATGAACAGAAATATTTTCTTGGAACTTGTCTGATGTTTATCTTGATTGTGTGGTTTCTGTATTTTATATGAGATAATAATATATATACTTTATATGAGAGGATAATTTGCGATGAAGCTATGGCACAACTAAGTAAAATCAAACTACCAGTTTACTCCATATTTCTTGTGTATGAAAAGCAGAGACAAATTAAGTTATTACAAGTATACATCCTGTGTCTTTCCTTTTCTGCTATCTGTTTTTCTTTTCTGTTATCTTCATATAAGATATCTTTAGTATCATCTTTGGTCTTTCTGTCTGTATTAAAAAAAAAAAAAAAAACAAAAAAAAACCAACCCAAACCTTGTTTGGATTGAGTTTCTAAAAATTTGGGATTATATTTATAATGGCACATTACAGATTTGTTTCTTTATTCATAAAATGTTTGGCCAATCTCGTAGGCAGATAACTGTCTAGAATCGATTAACACTTTTTCATGGACTCGTTGGGGAATTTCTTGCTACTGCTTGTAGATGCTGTTTCTTGGGAGCCACAATTTTTTAACTATCTAACCAAACGTGTCTGTGAAGCAGTTTTTTCTTCATTTACTGCAACCAAAAATCACACTCCCCCACAAAAAAAGCTCCACCAAAAAAAAAACCAAACTAAACAGAAAACCCCAAAACAAAACCCAAAAAACCTCATGCCAAACCCACCAAATTTCTGGTGGATTTTTCTGGAAATACACTGGCAGACATTATGGGGAAAATTGATGCTTTTCCCAGAACAAAGCTATCCTTACAGAAGTTACAGACTATAATACAGCTGTAAGGTTCTAGGATTGTATTTACTTTATGTAATGCTTTTACAATATGTTTTCATAATGTAATTTTTTCTGAAGCAAACAGAAAAAAATTGCAGAGCCCTGTTTCATGGAATCTCAGTCAATTTCTCCGTTATTGTGCAGAGTCTTCTGTTTATCACCTTCCCAGTGAATGATGGTACCTTTGTCTAACAAAAGATAACACCTCCAAGGAGCACGGGGTCTGTGAGGACAAGTGTGCCAAGATTGATACAAGTGCTGCATTGTCAATGCTCCATCTGCAGCCTTGGCTCTTGGGATTAGGTAATTGTGGTCACTGACACGAGGAAGGCCTGCTCTTGTCAAGTGTTTCTGGATATTCTTCTCGCTTTTGCTGCTGTTTGAAATTTAGCTCTCACGTCTGTTGTCTGTTCTGACAGAGTGTAGACCTGGATGACCACCACAAACCTGAGTTTAGAAGAGTTTTTAGTTCTTCCATCATTGAAAATGGGCACCGGTTTTCATCAGGTAGGAAAAGGGCATGAAATGGAATCACACTCCTTGTAAAATACCTGATTCTGGCAGTCATAGAGCAGGTCTCACGTGTTGGGAGTGTTAGAATCGGGTATGGTTTCACCATAGATATTATCCTGTGGCACCGATACTTTATTTCCTGATTAGTTTAACTTTCAAACCTTAATTGTTAAGCATGCACTGTGGTGTTTCATAAATTAGAGGCTATTCCTGTCACATTATCTTGGACACTAGTGATAGTAAGGCCTGCTATTCTGGGTGCCATTGTAGGCTTGCATCCCAAAACATCTTGCAAATTACCCATCCACTTCCATCATCCTTCAGTGGAGGAAGGACTCCACTGTCTGCATTTTAGAGCAAACTGAATCATATAGTGTGTCATAAAACCATGAACAGAACAAAAATGCTGCCTTCTAACCCAGGGCAGGAGATTGGGAGTGAGGGCTGCACAGAGGAAGAGAAGGAGCTCATGAAATGCAGATACTTGTATATTCATGACCTGAAGACATTGTTCCTGCTGAGATTCATGTAGAACCAGTCACTGCAAAGATCACTTGCACTACCGTTTTTTCTCCAGCGTAAGTGGCACAATGTCCCACAGGGAGAACAAGGTGGAATAATTCCAATGGCTTGTGAAATAAAGTTGTTGCATAGAAATTGGCTTGTAACTTTTTAGGTTACAAAGCTGCAAACAAATTTACTTCCTCTCTCCTTTTTTTCATTCAGGAGGTCAGGCAAAAGTCTGCCATGAACTGACCTCTTTTCAGATGTCAGACTCTTCTTCCCCTGAAGCCCACGCCCCTGCAGTGACCTTACAGATGCCCCACCTTCCTGTTACTGCAGTAACCAGGACATCTGAGAAGTTTTCGGGAGAGAACATCTGTTCGACAGGAACAACTAATGCATCTGCTGGCCTGCTGGGACAGAGCAAGAGCAAAAATGCAATGGCAGTAAAAACTTCCAACCAGCAAGGTAAAAGAGACAAAAATAACTTGCTGAAGGTTTATCCCTTTTCCTTACTTCAGCTGGTGCTATGAGTATTGTCCTGTGACCTGGTGGTATTTCTGAAATCCTGCTTCTATGGCTGTATGTCCCATTGTGACACACTCCAGTTTGGAATATCGTGGGTCCTAGCTGGAGCTTTAGGCTGTAATGTTGCATTTGCTGAGAATTTTTGCTGCCTAATTTATGAGAGTTCTTAGTGAAGCCTATCTTCTAGCCCAGTTGCTGAATTCAGTAAGGTGCTGAATCTCTTCAACATGCCCAGCTATTTTAATGAAATTGGTGTGAGTTTTAGTGTTTTGAGACCTGAGACCCCTTGAGAAGTTAGGCAGATATTTGGCTAACAGGTTCCAAGAGTAACTTGGAGGAAGGAGTGACTGACAGCAGTCTGACACATATACACAAGTCAGAGTGACTGCAGAATCTTATACCTAAATTGAGTTAAAAAAAAATTCATATTCAAGTAATTCATCTTTGAGCTGCGACACAAATCAGACTATATATAAGAAATTACAGAGGGAAACCAGATGGAATTGCCAGCAAGAGAGGGATTATCTGCTGATTATTCTTTCCACTTGTGTCTTATAACAACTGAGAATGTAGCAAAACTTTCCTTTTTCTTTTTTCTGCTGATACAGTGAAGGACTGGAATTCAATTACAATGAGAACAATGGATTCATCTGCCACTGGAGGTGAGTGTTCCTATCAACATGCCCTTATGCAACACAAATTGAGAGGGATTCCATGCTCTGTGTCTGGGGGTTGAGATCTGAGCATGTAGTTTTAATTAGCAGGTACATGGTAATATTAAAATTCCTAATAAGTCTGCATGCAGATTCATGGAATCATGAAAACTTGTTCCACTCTATCAGATTGTCAGTTCAAAGTGAGGGGTAGTTATCCTTACTTGCACAATGATATACATGGGCACTGTTAGACAATCGCTGCAATGGAAATCATAGGTCCCAGAAAAGTGTGGCAGACAGACCTTTTGTTCAGTGAAGATGTCAACTGATGAAGTGAAAACTGTGACTGTACACAAGGTAATGGCAGTTGGAAAGTGGCGTGTCCATGTTGAAGCAAATTCCTTTGAGCAGGATAGAAGTGAGTAGTCTCCTTTGTAATATGAATGTGTCAAAAGACAAAAATGCCTTAAGGATTTCTGTTTTAGTTCAAGTAGATGAGTTGAGGTCTTTCCAAATGTACCTCCAATTGATGTCACCAAGCTATTACTGTCTGCACAATGTACTGGAATTCCACAGTGGTCTCGAGTGTGGGTTTATTGAACAAAAGATGTAGCTCATCCACAATAGGGATCACACTCTCCACATCTTAAAACATCTGAGATTTGCAAAAATATCTGGCAATTGTTAGTGGTCATGAATTTGTCACATCTGTAAGCTGGCATTTACCAGTGTGTTTTACATGGGAAGTGTAGTTGATCTGGATCCCTTCTAGAAGAAGTGGGGAGAGTTCAGCTTTTCCAGAGTGATTTGGACAGTGATCAGGTTGGATTGCTTCTAAGATGCCAGTCTTTCTCCTTCGTGTATAGGAGCCTTCAAGAAATAAATTGCTGGCTTATGCAACAAGTTTCGGCTTTCGCGTGTTAAAACTGGGCAAGACACTCCATTGTTCTGCATTTATAGAGCACAGCTGGAGTCCAGATGTGGGCTCTAAGTTGCAAAGCACAAAAGGTAGAACCTCAGAGGTGGAGGGAGGAAGATACAAAGTTGTTTCAATGCCACCTTTGCAACTTTTGAGTCTGTTCTATCTTACAAAACTAAAATGTTTCCTGGTTGAAATCAGGTAATTTAAATTATGCTTTCAATTTTGTCATACTCCCCACGACTCCCTAGGTCTGCCAGAATGACTTTTGCAATGTGAGCTGTAGCATCACTTTTTCCTTTTAACTGAAATGTCCATGGTAGTGTGCCCTCCTCTGAGGTCTGCACTAGGGCCCGAAATGATCTGACCTTCCCAGCTCAGTTTTATCCAAGGCATCCTCCTCACAGTCCTTTCTGGTATGTTTACACCATCCTTGCTGCAATGCAACAATTTTACAGAGGAACTGAACCTCTGGGGAAAACCTCTCCCCAGCTTCTTAGCTCATATGGAAGTTAGAGGCCTGCAGCTTTTCAGTGTGGTGAGTAAAAATCCATGTGTGTGTATCTATCAGGAAATTATTTGAAAGCACATGCAGAAGGTTTCTGCCCTAATGCATCTTGTCTCTTCTGCTTTATTACATAGAGAATGCCACTTCTGTCACTAAATCTGTCTCAGGTGTCAGCTATGGGATGCAGAGTGGAATCAAAACTGGTGAAAGGTACACATTTCTCATGACATTTTGTTACTCTTTGTCTGTTTCCCCATCTCTGTCATAGGGAACACTTCCAAATGTGATGTGTGGCTTACTTTGTTAACGCTATAAAGCAGCTTAGGGCACAAATAAATTATAATATAATCCTATATTTCTCAATCAAATTACCAGCTTGCCTACAGTGAAGCAACACTGACATAAGCTCAAAATTCTGTGCATTATAATTGAAAATTTCAAAAGTACTTCTTGAATTACTCTTCAAGTTCTATTTTTAAAATCTGACTTACCCTCCAGGAAATTTCCACTTGGAAATTAGAGGGATTTAATGTTTCTGTGTAGCCACAACTTTTTTTCATTCTTCTTTCTTTTCTTAAAGGTGTTTTGTTGTTCTGCTCATTGCTATAAAGTGCTTGTGACTTGTCCAGCTGTGTCTTATTTGTAGTAGCACCTTAAAGTCTTCTATACTTAAGTGCTGTTGTGTGTCAATAAAAATTTTACTTCTATTAAAATCACTTTTGACTCATGCAGGTCCTGTTGAAACGACTCTTTCGGGAGGTTTAGAGTAGGCAACAGTAGAACCTTTGTGCTGACTCCTGGCACTGCAGAGTTACTCTTTTGTTGAAGCACATCCTTGTCATGTTGTCTTTCCCCAGTGGCACTGATGGTTACCGTGAGGTGACTCCCAGCTCTCACTCCTCGCCTCCCGTTGTGCATCGCCCGGTTGAAAGGAGGCGGGAACTGGTACGGTCTCAGACCCTCCCACGGACTTCAGGAACACAGGCCAGGAAAGCACTTCTTGAGAAATTTGAACGTGATGATGGAAAGTACGTCACAGTCCTGTCTACAGAATGGTTTGTTAATGGGAAACTGATTTGTCAATTATTACCAGCAGAGGACAGCTGTGTGGGAGGGCTCTCTCAATGTAGGATTTTGAGCTGGAGGGACAGTATGAGGTCACATAAAGCTTCACTGACTTCACAGACCAAGCTCTGGAAATTCACAGCTGCAGATGCCTCTGGCTTTGGAGCCATCCAGCTGAAGAAGCAGGTACCTTTTACCAGGGAAGAGTTCTGTGAAAGCTGCTTTCTCTGTCATTGTAAGAGGCTGGGAATACCGTGACTTTCTACTGCCATTCATTGAGGACCAGAAGTATGGAGTCTTCTATATGCACCATGATGGAAGTATGATTTAAATAGAAGGGGGCCTGGAATCCTGGCTTTAGTGAAATAAAAATTAGTTTTTCTTGCAGGACGAACAAGTCGGCAGTTTCAGTAACATGTTTCTCAAATATCACCTGGACAGGGGCTGACCTGGGCAAGGTCGCATAGATGTTCCTGACAAGTAGGTTTAAGTTTTTCTAGAGTGTAACTTAATCTGGTCTCTGTTAATTTTCAGAGGAAAAGGAGAATCCAGAGCTAAGCTGAAGAGGTCGCTGAGTTTTGGGGTTGCCAGCGCTAGCAGCATTAAACAAATTCTGTTAGACTGGTGTCGCTCAAAAACCATAGGATACAAGGTGAAGATATGCCAACACTTTCAGCTCTCTCTTTTTTCAGGAGAATTTGCAAAAAAAACTATATTCAAAAAGTGAATGAAACAATGAGTTAACCTCCTCAAGGTCATCAGTTTTTGTGTGAGTAATGAAAAACAGTTTGCTTGGGCAGCACTTCAAGACAGTGGTTGCATGAATGAGATTGTGTATATCCATTAAAGCAAAGCATTAGTGTTTTTCTGAAAGCCTTTGTGCTTATGGATATAGACTTCAGTATACACTCACACGTATTTTTCTCTTAGTTGTAGGCTGTGATTTTTGCATTCTCATCATATATGGCAAGTTCTGAAAAACATTTTGCCAGTATATGGAGACTATGGCCATTTTGATACAGAGTAGACCAAAGTACTCTCTATTAGCATTAGACAAGTGAATTTGTAGGAAATGGTTGAGTTCAAATCACACCATGAGCAAATTTTTAGGAGGTTACATCAGTGTAACTAAATTAATACAGCAGTTGAGATTTTATTCATGTTACTTGGCCTTAAACTGCAATTGCCAAAGCAATTTCCAGAAGAAATACTTTTTTTTTTTCCTAGGGTTATTTTGCATGTAGTGTCTTTCAGCATTACTATAAAATGTGCATAATTATTGCTGAACTGTACATTGTAGTATACATAAGCAGAACTAATGAAAATTACTGTTAATTGCTTACCAGAAAAGCTGGGGCTTGAATTTTATACGATGGAAAAGCAGCATGAGATGAGAGCACAAATATGTTTCTTTTCACTGTGGCAGTTGAAAGTAACAATAAGAATTTGTTTTAAGAATCAGATTTTGCAATAGGTGTAATTCTTCCCATATTTCTGCCTATCTGTGTGTAAACATGCATTGAATTAGGCAAGGCAAGCAAGCACAGTCCTCGTCTAGTATTATTCAGAGCCACAAAATGAACCGTTCTTCAATTATAAATCCCTCATAGGGTGATTATTATTTTAAGCAGTGATTATGATTATAAGCAGTGTCCTTAGTTTCCACAGATACTGAGCTGGTGCACTGGGCCTGCTGCAGAGCTCACTGATGTTGACAGCATTCTCCACAGTGTTTTCAGTGGGCTTTGGATCAGGGGCCTTGGCTGTGTGTCTGTTTTGCATCTGGGTATTTCAGGCAAAAACCTTTTGTTGCTAAGTGTTCCTTTTTTTTTTTTTTCCCCCCAGAATACTAATAATGCAGTGGATAGGGATGAAAAACAGAAAGCCTGTGCTCTGTTGCTTTGTTTAGTGGGAGAGAAGGATAGAAAACTGCACTGAACAGAAGCAGCTGCTCTTATTTGTTCTTCCGTTCAGCATTAACATGTTTTCTTTTTTCATCATGACAGCACATTGATCTCCAGAACTTCTCCTCAAGTTGGAATGACGGGATGGCGTTCTGTGCTCTTGTGCATTCTTTCTTTCCTGAAGCTTTTGATTATAGTAAGCTTGACCCAGCTAATCGCAAGCAGAACTTTGAACTGGCCTTCACCATGGCTGAGTGAGTACCACATTAGCTCTCTGTGAAGTGCTTCAGTTCAAGTTTAACGCACCTGGGCAGCAGCGAAGAGTTTGTTATTCTTGTAGATCCTGTATCACTAGCTTGTATGTGTCATGCCAAAAAAGATAAATATAGAAATGCATAGAGGAAGCATAGAACATGTGGGAGACTTCACCTCTGTACGTCGCTTTGGTGGAACAAGAATGAAGTGTAAGTAGAGATGAAGGCTGAGAGCTTTTCAATATCTCAACCAGGTGACTGCATTCCTGAAAACAGACAGAGCTAATACCCTCAGACACACTGTCCTGATTCTTTTTCATGTTGTATAGCAGGCAATTAAATGCTAACTTGTTTTTTAAAATCATTACGAGTGTGAACTTGTCAGTCAGAAATAATAACTTTTTTGGACTACTATCAACATGATTCTTAGAGTAAGAACATTGCCTGTATGCAGCTGGGTTTGATACATTTTTTCCAAATACTAACAGGGAGTTGGAATACAGGGCTAACTAATGCAGTAACTTACAGAACTGGATCTGCCATTTGCCACTGAGGGAAGAGCTTTCAAAATTCTTAGCATAATGTTGTTTCTCCTTATTACAGCCTTTAGCAAAGGAATTCATTTGGGAATTACAAGGTTTTTTACATGCACATATATATGAATATATATAAAAAAATTCGTTGCTTGTCAGTGAGCTGAAAGTGATTGATCTCTAAAGTAAAACTGTCTACAACTCTCAAAGGAAAGCGGCAGTGTTCTACCTCAGTATGTGTATAACAGTAAGTATAGGGGAGAACAGAAGATAACACGCACACAACACTAGGAAATGTTAGGTAAGAGGTATCTACAGAAATTACTATTCATAGCTGTGATTGCCTTTAAACGGTTTTCTTCAAGTGTCAGAAAAGGCCATTCTCTCAGTTAGTGCTGTTCAGCCCAGTACGAGCTCTGCCGATCAAATTGCTTCCTGCCTTTGTGATTTTTCATTTAGGCCTCTGCAGATCTGTTCCTTTCTGCTGACCCAGATTCAGTCAGGCTCTTGCTATACAACCTGAGCATCTGAGATTGTTTTCCAAGTCACTCAGATCTTGAAGATACAGAGGTGATGGAGAACAATTAATTCACAGCCATGTGGGCCCTTATTGGCACATCTCATCTCTTCCTGTGTTTTTGCATTCTTTTGGAACTTGCTAATTATTAACCAGAAACAGACATGGGCAGACTGATGTGAAATGGGGCTACATGCTAGAGATATCAGGAATGTGAATGGTAGTCAATGAAAAAAAAACCCAACCTCTACAGGGCTTTGGATCAGATCCCAGTATAGAGGAAGAGAGGGAAAGAATAGGAATATTCCATGATCACAAAAATAACAATCTCTAACCTGACCTTGCTCATTCCATTGTGAAATGAAATGCTGCTGATAAACCTCAGGATTTCTTAAATGTTTCAGCAATGCTCAAATCAGAGCAGCAAATGAATCTTGGAGCAGCTACAGGCCTGAGACTTGCCTCTTGATTTGCTGTATCTATTTTATTATTACCACAGGAAAATGGCTCACTGTGACCGTCTGATAGAAGTGGATGACATGCTGGTGATGGGTCAAAAGCCAGACCCCATGTGTGTCTTCACCTATGTCCAGTCTCTCTACAGCCACCTACGACATTTTGAATAAAGCCATCGACACCTCTCCAGCCAGAAGGGTCAAGTACAGTATTGCTAATGGGAAGAGTGACCTTTTGCAAATGGAACACAGTGCTATTTCTTGCTTTTTACTGTCCCTTTGCTTACATTCAACTGTGTGGCTGGCTGACCGAAGTGTTGCTGAGCAGTGCCCTGAAGTGTTGATCACGTCGCCATGTGTGGAAATAGGTTTGAAAAAGACAAAAAAAACATAGGCAAAGGCAAATGGTGTAATTTTGGTGCTATAGAAGGTTGGATTTTTAATATTTTTATGTTTAAAGATCACAGGAAGCTAATTTGCTGCTCCTTTCTCTGTAAAGCTGGGGACACAATTTTATGCAGTGACAAGTAACTCTGCTATGAAGGTGTTCCCTCTTAAAATGCAAGTTAAACTCCAGAAGATAGCACCTGCAATTTCATTTCTCTGTTGAGCATGGTACAAAAGAAATAGCAGATGGATAAGGAAAATTCTGTGTGGCAAATAATAACCCAGAGTACTCAACCACTAGGGCAATATTGCCTCTCCTCCAACCCCTCCACTCCAGCACACAAACACACACAGATCAAACAAGCATTGTTTTGTTCTCTTAAAGCATGGTCTGCTGACTGTGGTGATAAATTACTACCATGTTGCACACCACCATTCATCTGTAATGCTCAAATCTAAAGTGATTTGCTTAGAGGCATGTTAAAGCCTCTACTGGCAGTTCTGGATTAATTTCTGGATAATGAAGAATAGCAACAGCTGGGGCTGTTCTGTGTATGAGATTGTGTTCTCATATGATTTAGGATTATAGGAAAGGTGAGAGCTGGCAAGGTACAAACCCGTCTGAACAGCTGTAATAGAAACAAGCCTGTAATGTGCTTAGATGTGGACTCTGGAGGAGAGCACCTCTCCAGTGTGGACGGGAGTGAACTCTTTACAACTTGTTCAGTCCTCATGCTGACCCAGATGTAGACAGACAATACACCAAAAAAGTATGAAAGATGTGAGTGTCTTGAAATGCCTTGCACTAGTTTCAGTTTTCAGTTAAATTAGCATTAAAACCACAATACAGTTTGATTATTCCAGATTCACTGGACAAAAGGGTCACGTGTCACTCTTTCTGGTTCACTTTTTGATAAATCAACAGTGTTGTTTTCACAGTGAATGGTAAAAACAAAACCACTAAGAAAGCATACTTTAGAAAAGCCTTTTAAAATTATTTCTTCCCTAAGAACAGGCTCATAAAAAGTAAAAACTGAAAGTCAGAAGCCCTCTGCTCATGCTGGAGAATGTTTTTTAACCTGCAGTTGTGCTTTTTGTAGATATTTATTGGTTCTGTATTGATGACTATTTATAATAAAATTTGTCAAGCACTCTTCAGATTTATTGCATCTCTTTAGAATGAAGTTGACAGATAACCAAGTAAAATCAGTGAAAACCACACAGAGCTTTTCTTTAGAAGATTTTTGTTCTAGTCATGATGCTGTGTGCTCTGAATTTCAGTTTTAAAAAATACAGAATTTCAGTTGTATTTGGAATATGATTTTAGTTCAGTCTCCCTTTCGAGTCAAGTTTACTTAAGAAACCATGAATGAAGCCATCACTTTATTAGCAGTCTCAGGAAAAACAACAATAAAACCACCAAAAGTTTACTAAGGCAAAGTATAAGTTATCTGCTCTAGGTCTGTATCATCATGTTTGAAGTGTAGCCGTGCTGTTCCTGTGACACTATGGAAACGGTTGGAGAGCCTTTTAAATACACATCTTAATATAAGGATCTTAGTCAAATTAGCAGGATCCTTGTTATTGCTAATCTCACAGCTTTCATGCAAGTGGACAGAGTTCCTGTTAGTCCTATAACTGCCATTCTTCAGTTTCTTACTTTGTCTTGAACAACCATAATTCTGTAGAGTAACTGTGCCTGGAGCAGTGCTACCAGATGCCCTGGAAGGATAAACACACTGTACTTATGTTTTGGAGAAGTTTGGATTAAGCACGATGAGAAATCTGTCCATGGCTGGTACACACAATACACCTATTTACATTCTCACAGCGGAGTGCTTTTTATTGAGTACCAGAGCCAAATTCCATTATAGCTACCACAAGAGAGGCAATACTGGCTTTATACGTTGCTTTCCTTCACAGTCCCAGGGCATGGATGATTTTACTGTGTGATGTGAGTGCTAAAGACACAGGTAAGTGCTTGGCCAATTTAGGCCTAGTAGCATATCATTGTAGAAAGGAAGTTTTAGACAGTACAATTATTGCCAATTCACCAGGGTGAATTTACATACTTGCTGTAATGTAGTTTGTTTTCACAGCTACACAGAAGGTCTTTGTACAGGACTTCTAAAGTCTTCCCACTTTAGGGAAGTGATGGTAAAGATAACGGGTACTTGCCAGCAAACTGATTGCAGGGAGGTGCAAACCTATAAGCTGAATTTAACTGTTGGTGGTTTGTGTGTAAGAAGATGAGGGAGAAGATGCTATGACATAATTTCAGAAAAACTTAACAGCTTTGTGCATTAACAGGTCTAATCTATATTAATAACCTCGATTACTTAACTGTATGATTAAATTGAAATTAAAGTATATAATGTATGCCCCAATGGATTTTTTAGTATTTTTATTATTTAAAAAACTGCAGAGAGCATGTGTGCATGTGTGACAGTAAGTGTGTTTAGCACGAGGAATAATAAGAACAATATATTAAATTGGCATAGTATATATTTTACACAAATGGACTGTTTCTTAGCTTTTCTGATGTTTCTGAATTGTATCTAAAAGCGTCTAAGGTTGTTTATTCGCAGCCTGATGCTGCTTTTAAAGGCTAGATCAGTTTGTTCTGTGCAATATTTTTAAGATGTCAGCAGAGGCATCATCTACTTTTTAAGATTACATTTGCATATAGCTTCCCACAGCAGGGACATTCTCCTCTTTGAAAGTATAATTGCATGGATGCTTTTCATCACTTCTCCCTTTGTGTGACATTTCCAGTGAAGTGTTTAATCTAAACATATGCTCAAACTCTTGGACACGTGTAATTTGGTATAAAAGTAGACCACATGGTTCCATTAATTTAAACCTGGCCTGGCTTACAGAGATGATAGTTTTAAAGTGTCCAGAATAAAGGATGGGATTGCTTTGCATTGGGTGCATTTAAAAGCAGCTTTAAGTTATACTAAAATAGCTCTGTGTCTAGATAAAGCCTCAGTGGAGTTAATATAGGATCACAGAACAGTTTGGGCTGGAAGGGACTGATCACTTTGGTGGTCATCGAGTCCAAGTTCCCCCTGCAATAAGCACAGACATCCAACCCGAACCATTCTGATTCTATGCTCTTCAGCTTGATCTTGCTCAGAACCCTGTCCAAACTGACCTTGAATGTTTCCAGGGATGGAGCAGCCACCACCTCACTGGGCCACCTGTGCCAGTGTTTTGCCCTCATGGTAATTATATCTATTCTAAATCAACTCTTTTAAACATTAACCTCTCTCCTATCACTACAGGCCCTCCTGGAAAGTTTGTCCCAATCTTTCTTGTAAGTCCCCGTTAAGTAGTGAAAGGCTGCAGGAAGCTTTCCCGAGCCTTCTGCAGGCTGAACAGCTCCACCTCTCTCAGCCTTTTTTCACAGGAGATTATTTTGGACAGTAGTGGAACACCAGCGTTCAGACCCGTTACGTTAGTGGGCTTTGCAANGAGGGGCGGGGCGGCGACTGCTGGGGCTCGCGCGGGGGCGGGGCCGGATCGGCGGAGGGGCAGGGTGTCCGTTTGCGCATGCGCGGCCTCGGGGCCGTTTTTTAAACCCGTGCAGAGTCCGTGGAGGTTTTCGATGTCTGCGATGATTTAACCCCAGAAACTCATCTGAGGTAAAACTAGAGCTTTCTTATGTCGTATAATTCATACTGCAGAATCTGTTGTAAGTTTCATATTAACAGTTTAAGAGGAAATAATCCTTCACGGTGGCTGACAATGAGTGGATTTACAGAATCCTGGAATCGGTACATTCTCAGTCGGAAGGGACCGACAAGGNAGAACAGTTTGGGCTGGAAGGGACTGATCACTTTGGTGGTCATCGAGTCCAAGTTCCCCCTGCAATAAGCACAGACATCCAACCCGAACCATTCTGATTCTATGCTCTTCAGCTTGATCTTGCTCAGAACCCTGTCCAAACTGACCTTGAATGTTTCCAGGGATGGAGCAGCCACCACCTCACTGGGCCACCTGTGCCAGTGTTTTGCCCTCATGGTAATTATATCTATTCTAAATCAACTCTTTTAAACATTAACCTCTCTCCTATCACTACAGGCCCTCCTGGAAAGTTTGTCCCAATCTTTCTTGTAAGTCCCCGTTAAGTAGTGAAAGGCTGCAGGAAGCTTTCCCGAGCCTTCTGCAGGCTGAACAGCTCCACCTCTCTCAGCCTTTTTTCACAGGAGATTATTTTGGACAGTAGTGGAACACCAGCGTTCAGACCCGTTACGTTAGTGGGCTTTGCAATTTCAGCAACATTGAAAGCGAGTGGTTAATGATGCTGCAGTACCAGCTCAAGCGCAAGAATTCTCCCACTTCAAGACACGGTTGCAGCAGTTCAGCTTTGATTCTCTGAAGAACATGACTATACGGTATTTTTCATGCACCCAGTAAGGAACATGGGTACATATTTTAGACCTAGTCTCGTTAAAGCTGGTTATCTAGACTCTTCCACAGAAAACAGAAGACTGCCAGAGTCCGAGGACTTGGCCACTTCACAAATAATGAACTCAGTTTCTACATCCAGACGAAATCCACAAGGTGAGGAACTGCTCCTTCGTAAAACCCATTCTGAAGGCGTTACAGTGGGCTGCGGCAGGAGTTGCCTCACCCGTCGCTGCTGTGCCGAGCGGGACTTCCCTCAGCGCCCTCAGCGCCCTCAGCGCGGCTTCTGCCGCCGAACAACGGCCCCGCCCGTGCCCTCGGCGCGCGGGGAGGGGCGGGGCGGCGACTGCTGGGGCTCGCGCGGGGGCGGGGCCGGATCGGCGGAGGGGCAGGGTGTCCGTTTGCGCATGCGCGGCCTCGGGGCCGTTTTTTAAACCCGTGCAGAGTCCGTGGAGGTTTTCGATGTCTGCGATGATTTAACCCCAGAAACTCATCTGAGGTAAAACTAGAGCTTTCTTATGTCGTATAATTCATACTGCAGAATCTGTTGTAAGTTTCATATTAACAGTTTAAGAGGAAATAATCCTTCACGGTGGCTGACAATGAGTGGATTTACAGAATCCTGGAATCGGTACATTCTCAGTCGGAAGGGACCGACAAGGATCAAGTCCAGCTCTTGAGTGAATGACCCATACGGGGATGAAACCCGCAACCTTGGTGTCATTAGCACCATGCTCCAACCAATTGACCTAATCTCACGGTACTTTAGGGATGGTAACTTGGATTACTTTGTGACAAAGCATTGCCCTTTTGTACAAATAGTTGCAGACTTCATATGTGCAGTGCCATAGAGATTGATTTACAGGTCTGCCTCAGTAGTGGTGTTTGTAATTGAATCTGATCACTGTTCAATCTCGTCATAGTTTTGCTTTTGCTCATGAAGCAGGAGCATGCTATGTCTGTGAGCACAGCTTTCCACCCTCCTGCATTAGTTATCATATATTGTTCATTTTCCTTGCTTACCTTGCACCCCATTCTCAACTGCTTCTTGAATCTCTAAGTCCTCCTCCTGTCAGGCTAATGGCTTCAGTTCTCATGTTAACCCTGTCTTCTGAAGCCTGTATTTTTCCTTTGACTAACTCTGAAATACCTGCATTTTTCTGTAAGACAGTGTTTCTTCATCTCTAACCCCTTTTTAGCCCCTGGAGTACATGCAGATTTCCATTTGCATATCAGCTGGCATGAGAGGCACCATGGTTACCCGTTTTAATGATCACCGCTTGAAATAAAAGACAGATAATTAGCAGCTTTTCAGCTGTCACTGCACTGTATCTGTAGCGAACAATTGCAGTTGCTTCCCACTTTTCTGTCTTGGACCAGCTCAACTTCTCTTGACCAGTGCTACTTGGTTCTTTATCATTGTGTGATCTCTTTGAACCTCCTTGGGTTTCACTCTGAGAAACCCTGCTCGGATCTAAACGACAGCAGAGCTACAGAGAGGACCTAACTGTACCATCTGATGTCACGCTCCTTAGTCTCTTCTGCCTGACTCCCAATATCGTTTCTCCCAGGCAAGATTATAGTTGCCACAAAGATGGAGCATACTACTGAAGGTATTTTATGACTGAAATTTTAGATAGCTAGGTACACCTCTCATTTGCTTTCACAATCTTTATGCATTTCTGCAATAATCCAAAATTACTGCCCACAGCTCTGGGAACTATCTCAAATTAACGTACAGAGAAGAGGTGTTTTTTTCCAGACAGATCTTAACAGGGAGTGGGTGAAATGAAGCCCCAGTGGCTTGTGTGTGCTGTGTCCCCCCCCCGCCGGTGCCACAGCCTGGGAGCAGGGCTGGTGTGGTTCCCACAGCAGCCTTTGTTTACCCTCAGTGCTGGTCGAGCCACCTCCTGCAACATTTAGTCACACATTTAAAAAGAAACCACGCTGCTGCTGAGGAGATTGAGGCTGGAAGACCCTACCCAGTGAAGGGGGAACTGAGGATTTGGCACTAGGTCAGGGTTTGGGCTTGAGAGCAGAATTGTTCAAGAGGTGTGTGATGAGCGAGAAGGGGATTGTTTGAAGGGTACTTGTACTGGGGGGGTGGGCAAAGCTCTGTTGTTGAGGAGTAGCTATGTGCATTTGGGGTGAGAAGCCGTCTCAGGAACACTGGATGAGCATAGTGCAAGAATAGGAAAACTGATAATCAAACTGTTTTGCATAATATGCTTTGTTCTTTGTTTAGCCCTTTCTGGGCTTTTCCATTTCCTCATTTGCCCCCTGAATTTCCTCCTTCAGCTTTTCAGGTCCTGTTTTTTCTCCCTCTCTTTTTTTTCCCCGCCCCCCCCAACCAACATTAGAAAAGTAATCACCTGGTCAGGTATTGGAACAAGCTGCCCAGTTAAGTGCTGGAATCACCATCCCTGGATGTGTTCGAAAGGTGTGGGGATTTGGGTCTTGGGGATATGGTTTAGTGGAGAACGTGGCGGTGCTGGGTTAACAGATGGACTTCATGATCCTAGAGGTCTTTTCCAACCTTAATGATTCTATGATTACATTCCTTTTTACACTCTAGATTTCATCCATCTCTCCAGCCATATTCTTGAAAGGTATTTTACTTCTCCAACCTGTGGGAGACTATTTATCTTTTACATTTGTTCACTTTTTCTCTATTTTCTGTGATTGCTCGTTTATAATTCCATCCTCCTTCACAGGTCTCCTTCCTCTTTTCCTTCCTATTGTAGACAGTCCATCTTTTCCTCTCAATTCCACTTCTTTCCTCCTAGCTTTCATTCACAAATTCTTCTGTTTCTTCATTTTCCCACTCCAAACTGTCTTCCCTACACATCAGCAAAGCCTTGGGGAGCCTTGAGCAAGAAATCTATTATTTTCATATCTGTGTCATTTTGCAGGTAAAAGGAGCAAGAATATTTCTCATCTTGATGGACCTGTCTTCTCCCCTTCTTGCTTCTTCAGCCAAATATAATGCTGTTTCTGTTCTCAGGTTCCACATTCCAAGAACTGACCTGCATTATATCCAGAAACCTTCCGAAAAACAATGGCCAGATTGTGCCAAGATCCATCTAAATTTCATCCCTCAGAATGGGCCACTGCAAACAGGATGCAGCGTGTCAGTACAGAGTCTCAAAAATCCAGGTCAGAGTGCATGATAGCTGAGAGTTGGAGGCTGCTGGATGAAATAGAAAAGACAACTCAGAAAACTCAAAGTGATGTCAACAAGAAAATAGGTAATCCCATGTGTTCTGTAAGGGTCAAGATGTGCTATTTTAGCTATATATTAAAGATGGACTTAGAAAATTAGCTGATAATGAATAGGAATATATGTCAATGCTCGCTGATCTCATGGAAAAATTAAAAATATTTTAAAAAATATTTTGAGGCAGATTATAACAAAACACACAAGAGGCTCTTCTAACCAAACCTGACACAGGGTTGCAAAACTGGTTCCACACATCAGCCCACAGCACTATATGCACACCGTTATGGAATATATGGAATATTTTTAGCCATATCTAAGATCTGAGCTACAGTCCTCTGGCATATAAGATAGGCTTGTGTTAATACATGTTTGCAAATTTGATTCTGCAGAACAGAGACGTGAAGAAATAAAATTCTGGAAGCAAGAACTAGATAACAAGCTAGAGCAAATTGTTCATGAGACAGAGGTACTGTTGACTTTCAAGAATAGGCTGGAGAGAGCTTTGGAGAGCTGCAAAGAGCCACTTGTCGTTGCCCAAAAGTGTCTCCTGTACAGGTGAGATGATTAAGAAGAAAAGCATTCAAGGTGTGAAAAAAAATCTAGGTAATGAACCTTTAACAAATAATAGAAAAGGCTACAAAGTAAGGGCCTTGTCTCTCTTTCCAGTGATTTGGTCTGATTTAGGTGTTTAAACACTGGGGAATCAAAACATGTCTTCCCATGTGGCAAGGAAAAACCTTTGATTCGTAAAGCTGGGCTTCATCACCTTCTGTTAGCTGCAGGCATTTGAGCAATGTGGCTGATGGCTTTTCCTGTTTTCATTTAGGCAGAGGCGAGTTGGGATTGACCTGGTGTGTGATGAAGTGGAACAGGAACTGCTGAAGGAAGCTGAAGTCCTCCAGGGGATTATTGCTTTGCTTGGACATACATTGGAACAAACCAATGAGCAAATCAGGTGCAAAGAGCATAACAGAACACAGACTAGCTGGGAAGTAAGAGAGCCATAATCCTGAGAAGTTGTAGGTTCAGGCTAAGCACAGATCCAAAGCACAGATACCACTCAATCAGTAATGGTGAGAGGTTCTGTTTGTTAGAGCTCAAAGTACTTGCACATGATCCTTGGTCTTCTCATAATCCAGTCCTGTGCCTTTCATTCCAATGAGAATTGTCCCATCGATTTATAGGGAGGCGGCTTCATACTGTAGATTGTGGGACTCTGCAACTAACAGTTCATCCATGAACATTTCCGTAACAGCATTTGTTTTACTTCATGCATGTATGGATGCATGTTAAGGACACCTGCAAGTGCCCACACTTTGGCTTACAGTCTGGTTGTTTCTCCTCCTAGACGAAACCGTTCGGCAAAATACAGCCTGGAAATGGATCTGAAGGACAAGTTCACAGCTCTGACGATCGATGATTACTGTGCTCGCTTAACAAATGACAGTCCTGGTATCGTATGTGCTGATAATGCAGTGAAAACAGAAGGAAAGTAAGTGGTTCTTTAGTTCAAAAAATATATGATAATTATACAGATAATATGAGCTGTTCCAGTAATAGCAAGATTAATTTTGTGTAAACAGACTTTATCTGTCCACCATCTGTCTGTTATAATTATTTTTTATACTTCTCTGTCCATCACTTTTGTATCTGTGTAATATGTCTGTGAAATAAGCCACAATAATTATCCTCCCAATTAACTGCAGTTTACTAAGTTTTAGAGGCTGACAGTTACCTAAGGAAGAATTTCACACATTTCTTAAACCCAGGACAGATTTACTAATTTAACTTCCTTCCAGGGTGTCCTAGTGGGGAGAACACGGGACTGGGGCACATGAGGTGTGGAGTCAGTTTCTGACTCAGTCATTAACCTGTCATATATGCCCCATCTGCACGGGTTATTTAGTGTGAATGCTTTAGATGGAGAAGTAGCTACCACAGAAAAATGGGTTGAAAAGAGGAACCGTACTAAGAAAGCGATATGTGTGAGACAGTCTCACAAAGTCACTGTTGGCTCTGCAAGAACTGGCAAACTTGGAACATCAAGAGACTGACAGCTCTTGATGCTGGCACGTTAGCGTGCATCAACAACAGGTTGTACAGCTCTGACCACACCAACAGTGTTGGCTGCTATACACAAAGGACAATTACGGGTTTATGTACCCACCCGATGAAACAAGGAACTAATCCTCTGAGGAGCTTTCCAAACACCTGCCCGCAAGCCACATCAGCACAAGAATGGACCTTGAATTTTGGGGTACAGTTGGGGCTGGGTTTCCCAACTATTGCTCCAGTCAGGTACTGTGTTTTACAGGCGAACTATGTGAGAGAGTAAGTGACTGTGTTGTGTGAATAGCTACCTGCTATTAACAGCAACAGCCACATTAATTAAGGGTGTTCTAAGAAATATTATTATCTGTGTTTCCTCCCACAATAACTTAATCCTTAATGAGGGGGAAGGGAAGTTGTAATGAAGTTGCTCTATGACTTTAGCAAATTTGTTTTCATCCCACTGTCGTCTACTTCATTATGAGCGGGTCTTTATTATATATACCTGTAGAATTCCCAGCACAACTGGCACTCACTAGGACTGCTTTGTTCTTGGCTTTGTGGTGTCATTACAGATTTATGAAGTCATAGAGCCTGCCAGGGGATATTTTTAATCTCTTTTATTTTTAAAGAGATTTATTTTATTTTTATTTTTACTTTATCTCTTTTATTTTTAATCTCTTTCAGTTTTGTTAGCCCTGAAGACTGGATAGATTTCTCAAACATAAATGTTGAAAAGGCTGATAAGCAGAAAAACAATTCTTTGGCACTGAGGGCACTTATCGATAACATTCTGTCACAGACAGCAAATGACATGCGCAAGCAGTGTGAGGTGGTGAATGTTGCTTTCAGAAATAGGGTGAAGGAAGTCAAGGATGCCAAGCACAAGCTAGAGACACTTCTTGCAATGGTAAGTAATAGGGAACTGTCAGTGAAAACGTGGAAACACTGGGTTTCTCAATCCAGTGGCTTGCACTAATTTGACACATTTTCCTTTTTTTTTCCTTCCCCCTCCTCCATAAAAGTCATCTTAGATTGTATTTTTTCAGCTCTGTGTGCAGCACCACAGAGATGACTTCCTGGAATCACTCATCAGATCTAAGTGTTGCTATAGACATCATTAAAGTCATGATTTCCCTTGTAATTTTTGGTTACATGAAGCTCCTATAGAATTTTCAGGACTGTGATAAAACAGCCTAATAATCAATAAAATCAGGGTGAGTGTGCTCAAAATTTGAGCACATTGAAAAATGAGTGTTAATATTAAAAACAATTGCTGAGCATAAATTTCTGGGTTCACTCAGAATAGCGATCTGCTTTCAGGGTTCACTCAGAACAGTCATCTGCTTTCCAATGAAGAAGTCATAATCCTGGCTAACCTTTGCAAAATATCCTTTGATGCAATAGCAACATAACGAGTGTTACTGTTCTTGTTCTAAGTATTAAAGATGATGATGATTTCACCCATTGTAAGAGACAGTGTGCAGTACTTCCTTCTGCTGTGATTTGTTAAGGTGATGGATGAAACTGCCTCTCAGGAGAAGAACATTGCATTGTTAAAGAAAGCAATTGCTGATAAAGAAGGACCTGTTAAAGTGGCTCAAACCCGCTTGGAAGCGAGAAACCATCGCCCCAACGTGGAACTGTGTTATGATAGAGTGCAATACAGCCTGATGAGTGAAGTTCAAGAAATTACCAAAAATATTCAAAGGCAAGTGGAAGTGATGAAAGAAGAAAATCTGTGGTATACATTACTGGGTTACTGTAATGCGTCAGAGTAACCGTGGGTTCCAGCTATTCTCCCTAAAAGGCTGGGATCACTTTTCTCTTAAGGGCAAGACACTTCAAGGGAAGCTGCATGGATATTGTCTCTATGAATCTCTTCCCATCTTTCTTTTTCTCATTCAGAATTCTTAACCCACATGAGAAAAAAAATCTATCCATGAGTTTTCAACTAATGCTTGCCTGTATTTTCCTATTAGATTGAAGGATACACTGGCACAGGCTGAGACAGAGCTGAAAGCTCTGAGCCGCCGACAGCTTTCCTTGGAGGAAGAGATCAAGGTCAAGGAGAATTCACTGTATATCGATGAAGTGCTGTGCATGCAAATGAGAGAATCTGTTTACATAAACAACTTCTGAAGCCAACGTACTGGGAGATTGTGCTCCAAGGAACCAGCTCCTGCTGAAATTTTATTTACAAACTTCCAAATTCATTGTTTTGACTCAATGCTGTCCTGGTTCTAGTTGTGCAAGGTAATTAAAACAGACCTAGTACTTACAGCTATATTTCACAGCTATCCATGCTCTAAAATGTCTGATGAAATCTTCTGCTTGGCAATAAAATTTGAGAATGTTATTTTCCATCTTATTTCTCTCATGTGTAACCAGTAATATCTTTTGCCATTGAAAAGTGGCAAAAGGTGGCTCTGTGGAAGCTAGAGAAGGAGTCTCCTCATAAGTCACTTGTTGGAAAGCTGGGCAAGTGGGAAGGGTGACTCTCAGGACTAGCCATGGTATGTTTTGTTCTTATCATCTGCTGCTAAAACCTAGGCAGTATGTCAGATTTACAGGAGGTAGGGACTAGATAGTGCATCTGACTGCATCTGAATCAAGATCAAATCAAGGCTGACTTCCTTACCCCACGTCTCAGTTTTCCTATTCGTGAAATGGAAATGAGATGCTTCAATGGTAAAGTGTTTGAAGCAATGAGAAGTGCTGAAAAAAGAGGAGGGCATTATTTTTACCAGAGATGCCTGTAAAGGTGGAAAAAGGCTCACTGCTTCCTTTGGTTCTGGCAAGGAAAAGCAAGCAAAGGAAAGAATAAATGATGCTGGAGACATAGGAGGCCAGTTCCCAAGTCCAACATTTTAATGCATGGAGTGTAAAATTCTCCCTTGCCTCGCTCTCGCTGTGATGGTATCTTCCTTTCAGAGGCATTGACATCAAGATTCAAATCCCTCACTAAAGCCCTCCAAAAGATCTGTTAATGCAAACGTCACTGGGTGTCCTTCTTTCCCTGTGGTTTACACCATTGGGTAGGTGATGACAAAATAATTAAGTTCTGAGTCAATCAGGTATTTGAACTTCCTGTAAATGTCAGCCAACAGCCGCTCCTCCTCAGTGCTGTCATCTTGAGCTGTGTAAATCCTGACCTGTATGCACAAACAACAGTCATGTCTCACAAATACATGGAGCTCAGCCCATTGAAGCTCAAACAAGAAGCCTCTGTGACTAATAAAGAACGTAAAGAAGCCAAATTCCTTGGGTTTGAGCAGAATCTTGAGAGTTTACTCTCTTTTCACTCCAAACTGACTGAAAACATCATCTCCTGCCAAAGAATTTTTGGGAGGTGGTGGGAGGAACGGGTTAAAAGGCAGAAGACTGGGGAGGAGGATTGTAAATTGCTCAGTTGCAGCTCGGCTCATGAACTGATTTTAACCACGCCTGTGTCTCCACTTGTTTGTCTCTGCCTGGGGGTTGCTTAGGAGGTTCCTTGGTTAGTGGGGGAAGGGAAATAAATTTACTCTGTGTTTTAGGTGTGGGTTTGTGGTTGTCCTAGCCTGTGCCAACTCACACAGGAAGATCAAGGGTCTTTTTACCCCCAGAACTGATGTATCCCTGGGCTCCGCACCGATCTGTGAGGATCTACTGAATCCAGAATGTAGCACACAAAGGAGCATGGCAGCATGATTTGCACCACCTACAGTTGTGGCCTGGCCCCAGTTCAACACAGGATCCCTAAAGAGCGAGATGTGTTTATACTTTTTGCAGCTTAGTGGGATTCAACCCACTTGCCTCAGTTTAAGCATAGACATAAGCACTGAGCCTGAGAGGTGACTGAGAATCCCTGGAAGTGGTAGGGAGCTCGAACTACAGGTGACAGAGGGAATGCCAGCCCAGGAAGGACTTGTGGAATTGCTGGGAGTTCATATTAAGCTTCTATAGTATCTGTACGTGGCTATGTAGGTTGGAAAGCCTCATTTCTGTGAGTGCTTCCCAGGCTCATTATAATGCTAAAACATAGCATAAGGAAGGTAGTTATCTTAACATTTCTGTAAGTGACCTTTCTAGGGGCATGGGGACCTAACCCTTCTCTGAGTATTGGAGAGAGGAAGGGAATGGGAGTTTTGAAGCACAAAGTCTTACCTTTATGGTAGTCAAAATGCATTTCCTTTCTGCACGGTTTTGTAGCAGCCTCTCCATAAAGCTGACACTTAAAAATGCCCAGACTTTCAGAAATAATAACCTCTTGCAAGATAAGATAAGTTGTAGCAGTTCATCATCCAGCAACTCATGGTCATTGTTTAATTCAAGCGTTAATTTCTTGAAAAAGAATGAACACTGTTAGTACTACTGAACAGAGCTTGTGAGTGCAGTATCTAGAATCCAACAAATAGTTTTCCACTTTAACCAGCAAAAGTGCTAGCAGATCACTTTTGTACCTTAACATTAGCAGAGAATCTGTTTTGCATTATGACAACAGTGTATGTGCTACAGTGATCTCCATTCTCCCATTAAGATGGAGCATTCTAATGTGCATTCATTAGAAGATACTACATCCTCAGTCATGCTATGAGCTTACTTGACCTATTGGAAGTTATCCTAGATATGTGAGTAGAGCCAAAGACAGTTTCTAGAAAGCTTTACGAATCTCTGGTGTTCATTGGAAACTCTGCGGTGCAACAGGACTTAAAGAAAGCTGTCAGCAACCATGAAGTGTAAGGCCATGTGCTTCCCTCAGGCATGCAAAGACCTGATGATGCTCATTTACATGGGTCAGCTGTTGCACACCTTTGGTGACACATTCCGAGTGACACCAAAGTGCTTTGACATTGGCACTAGTTAATTTAGATATGCTGTGGGACATTTGTGCATTGCCTGACAGCATAATGGGGATTATACCTGGATGAGCATAATTTAATGAACTACACTACAGCTGGAACACTGGAATGACTCATTTGTGAAAACTAACCTCTGAACATAAAACTGAAGGGGTCAGGAATTTCTATCACTGACTGCTGTTATGCAGAAGGCCTAAATGATTACTTTACTTAGCTTTGTGAGACTGCAGTAAGATGTTACTATTGTTTCTCTTACCTGCAGACCATGCCAGTAGGCTGGGAGAAGGTTGGTGAGGGTAGGTCTCATTGTCCAGTCTGGGTCACTGAAATAGCAGCTCCGTAGGCTGATGCTGCTAACTGGGATCTCCACTAGCAGGATCCTGGCTAGGTGATCATGCTTCATGACCCTTTCAAAGAAGAAGTTCACGTTCAGTTTTGAGGCTTTCTTGGCCAAGTTTGCCCATGACATTCCAGAGACCACTTGTCCATGGGGGTCATGGATATGACACTTGATATTCAAGGTACACAGGGAATGATAGCTGTGCTCCCGCAAGATGTCCAGCAGTTCATCAGAGATGCAGTTATAGTTGAAAGTCAGGATGGTCAGGCTGTGGAACTTAGACATAGTTTGGTGGAACAAGGCACTGCTGTAGACAGAAAGGTGGAGACTGAAGAAATCCTCAATATTGATTTCAGATATAAAGCTTCTATTTGTTAAGCTGCTCAGAGAATTCAGAAGCTCACAGCCTTCTTCCAAAGTTATTCTTGCTCCTTTTAAGTTGAGATAATCAAGCTGCTTGCTCATTCTTTTCAGGAAAGTAGCTAGGTTCTTGATAAACTGAGCCCTGACCACATTTTTCCAGATCAAGCAGTCTAATTCTAGGTACTTGATGCTCAGGGATACTAGGTGACTATTACACTTACCCAGGTGTGAAAGAAGACCTTTCATAGTCATTTGAAATTTTTTGATAAAGGGAGTATTGTAAGGATTTGATAACTTGATCTCAAGGTGCTTCAGATACTTGCCAAATTTCTTGGTATACCACAGTGCACTTTGAAACTCCAGTGTGCGTGCCCTTGATGGTTGGCCATAGAACGTGATGGTTCTGCATCTCCAGAGAGATCCAGAGTACATGGCACAACTCCATTTTTTACAGACCAAGGCAGCCCGAGACCTGTCCCTGTCATCTAACCAATGGAAGACATGCCTTAGACAGACATCAGGTAGATGGGCCCAGGAGCTTTCCTCAGGTTCACTGTCACCTTCCATTGAGAGGACAGTTTTTTACTTCTCTTCTGAGTGTTGACTCAGACCTAGACACAGAAAGCTGTGGGTAGATTTCTTGCCAATCCCAGCATAACAGCCTTCTAAGCAAATGGATGAAAGCTTGCTTCTTTACAATCAAAACCAACAGCCCTTCCTTTGCTTCTGTACTCTAGCTGTCAGGGTCAGACAAGCTCTTGGGTCTAAATAATAGTGTAACCTAAATCAAAAGGAAAAAACAATGAATGAAGAACAATCATGGTACAAGCACAGAACACGTCTTAACTTTTTTGCCTTCAGTCTAGTTAAACAGTGAAATTATATCTATTGCTGGTAGAGCAACCACAGCCTCTAAGAAACCTTTGGTTAGCATCAGCTGTAATTAATTGATCAGGACTATCAGTGCAAAACAAGCACAAATGACTTTTCATAGCCTTCTGGAGCTACGACATTCCTTGACCGTTAGTACTCTGCCTTAGATTAAGGTACAATTCCTGTGAAGTACAATAAGGAGTGTTAAGCTGTTCCATCACTTGGTTCAAGCAGGATGTTCAGTCCTTGTGCTCTAGTGGACAAGGAGTAGGCTGGCAAGTCAGAAGACCAAACGGGTCTTTGTAAGTCTACTCAGGGAAACAACCATGATGCAGGAAGTTCCACTTTCAAGGATGGATTTGTAAGTGTAAGCATTCAGCTCCATGCATACTTTTCCAGCTCACACAGTCTCCCTCCAGAGTTGAAGATTTGTTTTCCCTACGTCTGACCCCTCCCTCCACGAAGTTCAGCCATTGCCATATGACATTTGCATGACAGCTGAATTTACATAAGGCAAGTGGTGAAGGAAATGCACTTGTGCCATTTGGTGAAGACAACGAAAGGGAAAAGCAGACTTGCTTGGTACTCCCTCAGGAAATGAGAAATACAGGCCACAGTCTATCAGCCAGGTGCAGGCTGTATGTCTTGTCTTCTCACTTTTCATCAACCACATAAATGGATCAAGGGTCTGAGCAATACACAGACAAGGGAAGTGATGCATTCTCTGTGCTTTCAACTATGAAATGCAAACAACATCCCACTGGCCTATTAGGTGCTTGTTTTCATGAAGTCTTTTACAGATCAGGGTGTTAATTGGCTCTGCAAACAGATAAAGGGCATGCAAAGCTAGTGTTTTGCTAGTACCTTGGAAGAGAGGCTAAAATTCAGGATGTATTTACTTCCCACTTGAACAATGCATGTGTCTTAATCCTGTCTACTCACTAAAACATTCCTCAGCTTTTGGGAATAAAATTAGAAAAATATCCAGTGATACTTTCTTATGGTCTACCCCAAAATTCAAGACTGGCTTATTGGCTGGCAGGACTACAAGAAAATTCAACTCAAAAGTACGTGATGCCAATCTCCAAATAATCTACTTTTCCTCCTTTGCACAGGCTGTTCTGCTGGGTAACAAAGCTGAAATGCATGAAAACAACAAAGGCACCATAAGAAAATGAAGAAAACATGTAGATCCCTGAGAGTCTGTTTACAACTACAAAGGCTCAGATATTTCTATTTTAATTTTATAAATAGGCATGAAAGGACAGGCTGACTGCCCAGTTCAGCTTCAGCCCCTTCCCTTCCCTTTCCTGTCCTCCCACAGTTGTTACACAGTATCTTTCTGCCTGTACACATGCTCTGGTCAATTAGCAAAATTCTTAGGGATTCCTCTGCCCACCCTTGCCATCCAAAGTGCCAATCCAAACCTCCAGCACTCGAGATAACCTTTAGAAACTGAGCATGTTCTGATTACCACCTGACTCTCTCTCTTGTATTTAGTACCCCCAACTCCCCACCAAGAGCTCTTTGTTTTGCAGAACTATCATTTAGGAGAGGTCTCTAGATCAATGTCCAAAGATCCAAGCCAAACGTGGTAACAATGTGGTAGCTCAAGCTGCAGTTTGCCAGACAAGAACCTGAACCTTTTGCTATGCAGATTGGGGGTGGGGAGGACACACAGGAAGAGGTCCAACACATCTTCAGCTACCTGGAAGCCCTAAAGCCAATGGACAGAGGAAAGCAGAACAGCATATAGGGGTGCAATACATAGAAACATGTCTATAAAGGAGGGAAATTTATTACACTATACTCACCCATATTATAGTGTGTGAATACAAAGGGGGGGAGGGGTATAAACACCTGGAACATTTTATACCACAGTTCTTAGGAATTTGTAGAAGTATTTCTATAAATCAGTGGTGGGATTAGACAGGTATCCTGTAGTGTTAATGGGGTTGGCTTCCCTATGGCTCTAAGCCAAGTTTTAACCTATGGAGGTGTCTACCTCTCAGCTCTGAGTTTAATTTGGTGGGGGGGAACCAAACCTTTGGAAAAAAAATCAGAAGCTACTACAGCTCATTCTGGCGTAATTTTTTCAGGTAGAAGTGATTTAAAGATAGATAAATGCTTTGCATGCCTTGTTTTCCTCTGGGGTAAGAAACCGAACCAAACCAAACAACCCCACCGCTAAACCACCACATTATCTGCACTTGGCCCTCTTTGCTGACGCATTTGCTTCGGAGGGCATCCCAGATAACCTCCAGTCCCACACGGAACAGTCAGACCAGCTCTTTCGTCCAGCAAGAGTTGCAGAAGCCCGTGGAGAAGCAAACAAACAAAAATCTTCTAAGACTCTGACTGATAATTAATTACCAGAAGTACCAGGAGCCGTGGCTCGGACACTCACAGTGACCAACCCAGCTCCCTGTGCCGCCCCCGACGAAGGGATCCCGGGCCCGGGGACGAGGCGGCCGCGCGGCCCCTGCGGTTGTGC
>WEIV01025250.1:50427-117712 GCA_013390005.1 Calyptomena viridis | reverse complement strand
ATGAAATTGGGGTGCACAATCCCTTCCTTCCTTTATTAAGCCAATGAATGAGGTGCCCATGCTTGAATCACCTAGTACTATCACAGTGTACTCACCATTCTGTGTCTTGGGTGACAAGAGAGGGGAAAAAAACCTGGGGGAAATCCTATTTGTTCAGTAACAAATGTTGCACATACAAATTTTAAAGACTAAAAATACCTATTGGTTTCAGGTATTATTAAAAATGCCTGGAAACAAAGTTTTTACAAATTTAAAACAGAAAACAATATAGAAATAAGGAAAAATTTCTTTTTTTAATTTTCTAAATTTATTCCATGAAGTAAGTGATGATACTATAGAACTAAGTATTGGGGATTTGCTTTAATACACACAGTAGTAGTGTCCTAAATAAAGAAAGAAGACTGCAATTTATAAACAGGACAATTTGTTCACTAATAATGGCAAACAGGCTATTTTTTGGCAGAATGGCAGGGCTTCTGGAAAAATGTCATTGTTCTGTGTAGGCTTAAGGTGTGTAAATTCTTTTTTTCTCTGGTTTACTGATAGTTCCACTTCTACATAACCAGTGAAAGTTTCAGCTGTTTAGAAGTGACTTCCCTAGGTGTTAGATCAACAGGTGAAGTAATCTGTAAAAAATTAAGACTAGTTTAATGTAAACAAATCAAAATGACAGCTCTCATGAACCCCAATGAACAAGAATTATCAATACTGTGTCATTTTTACACCTAACAAAATTTTATGCTGAATAGATATAAACCATGCCACAAAACTAAACAGGAATACTTTGATCAAGCAAGAATCTATTCTAAGAGCACTACTGTATGCAAACAAACAAACAAAAAATTATTCAAAAATAAGCAGATTTGGACCAACATCACTGTTCGGGTCTGTGGAATAGTCTGCACTCTATACAATTATATCTTTTTCCAAACTTACTTAACTAGACCACAAAATTGAATAAACAGCCATTGTTGGTGTGGTTTTTTTTTTTCCTTTTTTTTTTTTTTTTTTTAATTTTTTTTTTTAAGTATATTGGTTACAAATTTGCTGTGAAAGCAGAACCAAAACTTAAGTGTCTTCCAGTAGCTACACACACATACACAGACAAAACCAAAACACCACAGTTATGAAAGTGTGTTTTCACAACATCTCAGATAACTCTACCACTGCTAGAATTCACAGCCATTTTTTACAGTAATTTAAAATGGATCCATATCAACAAGACGAAGTAAATGCTTCCAACTGTAGCTAACTTTGCACTGACTTGTACTGCAGCCTTAACACCCACTGGACTAACAGTTTTGTGTTGTACAATTCCATTTATTCTTCCTCCATTCAGCAGGTTAAAAGAATGTGCTTTTCTGTTATAGACTGGAGGCACTAAAGGTGGTGAAACAACTGATGTCTCAAATGTGTTCCGTGGGCACCCACCTGCATCTCTGTCCCCTTCCCCTCTGTGTGTGCTTTAACATTTTCACAGCCTACATAGTTTAAGTAAGTGCTGACTGCAGCAAAGAGGACTTGCACTCAGAGAACTGTAGGCTCAAACTTATCTTCAGCAAACAGCCTGTTTACAACAACTGATCTTCCATAAAAACACAAATAAAACTGAAATCTTGATTGGAAGCTGAATGCCCATGAACCACTGCATGCAGTTTCATGTGGACAAAGTGTGTAATGAAAATTCTGACCACAAAAAATGTTTTAAGGGAAAACATAGACAAATTATGCTATAGAACTAGTGATTTATTAGGCAAACCCACGGGGCTGCCCCAAACATAGCAGGGGAGAAAAAAAACAACCCAAAAATCAGAAAATATGAAAAACTAGTTGTTCGAGATGCATGAGGTCTCCAGCTATTGCCACAGAATAGCAATTGAACTGTCAGCCTAGTTGTTAGATGTCTAAAATCACACTCATGTTCATGTGCTCAGCTCCAACAGAAGTTGTTTTACCATTTTAGTAGCAACCGGCTGGTTCCTGTAAAAACAATGCATGGAGCATCTGATGTTTCAGAAGATCAGTTCCTAATCAGCAGGAAGCCTTAACCTCCAAGCTAATGCTTGTATCACTGTTTTGCCAAAGTGCTCAGCAGGAGCATGTGATTAGGAGATAAATCATTCTATCAATGAGCAAAAAACAGATTTGGAATTATGCAAATGCCACATAACTTACCATATATTGTATGGAAACAAAGTTTGGGAAAATATTTTCAACTTGATTTCAATACCATGTATAGAAACTTTGAAATTGTTACCACTCTAAATCACAGGCACGTGGGAAACCAATGCAGTGAGTACTATAAAGGTGACCCAGCCAGTAACAGAAATACACAAAATCAGAGTTTTCGTGACATGGTACTTTGCAAATGACATTATGTCTCCAAGCGTAAAACACAGCCCTTTATAACGTAGGAGAGTTCTCTAACCTTGTGCTCAGACACTGGTTCCTTCAATACAGTCACAGAATTACACATAGATCTCTTTTGAAAGGAAGTTGACCTGTCTACTACAGCAGCTTAAAACAAAAAATAGATTTTGGAGCCTCTTAGATGATAGAGGTAGATGGCTAAAGCAACAGTGGCTTTGAACTTTGCAGCAGGAACAGTGATTACTGTCAGACTTGCTACACAACAGCCAGTGCTTAAAAAGAACTTTGTGATCAGTCAATCAGTGGCTTTTACATCCCCTCAGCAAATTTAAAATTTGCCTATTGAGTTCCTCATTCACAAGCCTTGTATTCACATACCTATTTAAAACTAAGAAGCAGGAGCCTGCTAACCCTAACTCACTGGAGGGAGATGGAGTCTGGTGCACCCGTGCAGCCTCCTCCTAGTGCAGAGCACAGGAGCAGAAACAGACTCTGTGACTGGAATTAACACACACAGTGGGCCAAGACAGAGCACAGAATAATTCCTCCAGTTTTGTGGGTTAAAGAACTGTGATACTACTGGTAAAGCATTTGTAAATCTGAAGACTGGTATCAAAGCAGTTTGCTAATTATCTTTCCTTTAGGTTTTGTTGCTGCCTCGACTTGGTAATAGAGCATAAAAACCTTGTAATGTATTTACTTGCTCCCATTAAGTGAGCTACCAAACTTCTACACCTTCCCTAAATCTTTATAATGTGTTCTCTTAAAAGATGCACTATTAAAAAATTACTGATGTCCCAGAGCTATTTCAGGAAGTTTGAAATGGGTAACTGATAATTTTGTCAAATAATGTCTAAAAATATAAATCAAAGATCTCAATTTATAAGCTATTTTGCTGCCTTTTAAGGCAAAAGCTGCATTTTTATGCTCTTCCAAAACCACACTGAAACTTTAGGGTTAACAGGGAGTAGAGACTTAGGTTTACATCTGCATCGTCTCAACAGTTTCCCATTGCATTTTTTACTTGTTTTACATGTCAACTTTCAAAATCATTCGCCAACTTGTTGAGAGACTGTTTCTGGTCTACCAAAACCTGAAAGGGGGGTGGGGAGGCAAAACATCCTCTCCAGCCCAATTCCCTGAAGTTAAAAACAGAAGAACAAACCTAGGAAAAAAACATCCTATTGACTTCAGGCTTTCTCAGTGTCAATAGTCTGGTTTTAACTTTAAAAAAAAGGGGGGTTTATGTGCACTTGTAACTTCATTGCAGGTTTTAAAACATGCATCAGTTTAGTCATGAAAGTTCTCTTGATGAATTTCTTCCAGTGGAAGTATCTGCATGAAGAATCTGCAAATTGCTACTATGTTTAACTACAGTACTTCAGAAATACTACTATTTAGGAAAAAAAAGTCACACGTTTTACTTACAGTAAGTCCATTGGGAGATTAGAGAGAGTTTTAAATCAGTAGAAAAACATCTATTTGGCATCTGCAATTTGGCATGTCCATTTTTTGAAGCTCAAATGCTGTAATTCTGAATGCTACAGATTGTCTTAACACAGCAGTTGCTATAAAGCATGAGAAGGTAAAAAATTTACTGATTTACTTCATTACTTTTTTCTTCCTCCAGTGTAAAGATTCTAGTTAGAATAATGAAAAAGTGATTGTTCTGAAGTCTGCAGATCTCTCACTAAAAGGGCTCCCTTTAGTTTACCCTCTTAGGATCTGACTCTTGCACTGAGATGTTCAAAGCCATCTCCTTCCCTGGAGTAGTCCACACATTTTTGCACAGTCACCAAGCTCCACAAAACAATGTGATCTTTGTACAGTTGCACATTACTTTGTTTACAGCAACACTAACTCCTTCAAACCATGGCAGACACTTTTAACATGAAGTTTTTATGATTTGGTTCATAAGTGAAGTTCTCATTTATCTCTCCAGCACCTCACATAAACATGAGTGCCCATGTAGTGGTCTGTTGACTAACCCTGCAAGCTGAAAGGAAACCTTGGGCTTAAAGCACCCAAACCCCATCTTGTTACACAAATTCTGACCACCTATTACTGTAGTTCCCATCTCTGATTCCCTTGCAAGTTTCACTTTACCGAAAAGTGAAGTGGAAACAGACACGACTTATTTAAAGTATAAACCTTTTCTGTCACCTATGGGTCCTACCATTTATACTGGTTTGGATGCAGCTATTTAGCTCATACCACAACCCTTCTGAGTTAAATCAGCCTGCTTTAACTTTTTCTCCTACTGCACATATTCTGTCTGTTCTAAAAAATAACCAAAGATATTTCCTGTTGCTTTGATGTGGTAACAACTTGCAATTGTTTTAGATTGCTCTAAAATCTCCCAATAAACATGGCAAGAGGAACAGAGTGGAAGTTCCCCACTTGGTGGTGTAAGAAGGCAGATTTCAGAACAGGGAAGACTCCACGGTACAGGTTCCCATTTACATCTGTAGTTTGGAGCTGCCTAAATATTATTTTGTGGCATGCCTACAAGTATTAATGGGGTGCACCCAAGATCTACACTCCCAGTCTTTCTAGGGAACAGACTCAAACTTGTGAACTCCACCTCGAACCCAAGCAATGGAAGGCAAATGCCTGTCGTGATCTTTGTCTGATTCAGGCTGGCTCTGGGCACGCTCTGGCTTGGGGTTCAGTGAAGGGGGGTCCGGCTGCTGCACTGACATAGTCCTGCGGAGGTGGTTCCTCTTGCGCAGAAATTCAGGTTGGGAGTGGAGGCCAAAGCTGCCTTTTCTCAAGATCATCCGAGAGTTGTTCTTTTTGGGTCGTGAATGGAGACTGAACTCCAGCGAGGCCAAGTGGGCTGCATAACCTTCACTGAGGAACTGAAATAGGAGGGAAAGAAAGGGAGCGACAAATTACTGCTGCCTTCACTTATGAGCTCTGTGAGGAATTAAGTTTTGATCTTTGGCATCCCCGTTAGATACCTACAGAGTAATAATACTCCTGTCCATTTTTTTCAGTGACCTGTTCCATTTTGTCATTCAGCAATATGCAACGCATGCACTTGTAGATACAACTTGCAACCACTTGATTCTCTTCACTATCCTCCTTGCCAGAGCCTGATTTGTAACCAAAATTTCCCTTCTTTGAAACACTGCCACAGGTCTGTGTATGTGTGTTTGCACATGCATTCACACGCATGCACTTCCTTGTCTTCCACAGGACTTCCTGACTGAGTAGTAAGAGTTACTTACTTGACACTGTGCCTGGTATTTCTTTGTGGGTCGTCCAACTATGTAGATCTGGGATGGTGACAGAGCCAAGACACTGTACACAGAAATATCCTTCATGGAACCGTACGCGGCACAGATTTTGATGTGGCACTGAAACAAACATTACTTCCAAAGTGAATGTTCTCTTGGACACCCTGCAACTATGAGGCTGGCACTTGATTTGCAATGAAGCAGCACGTGAGTTCATTGTTAACAATCTCACTCTATAAACTGCAGAAAGCTAAATCTGTCTGCCTGCATGCCAGCAAGAACTACAGCTATGCACACAAGAAAGAACAAGAAACAAGAAGTTAATTTATTTATTTGTCATGGTAGGAGGTCCCTTTGGATGTTTTATCAGCCTTCCTTGCTCTTCAAAAAGAGGGAAAATAAATGAGGAATGGCAAAAAGAGTGTGAGACCTACTGTTCAGGAAGAAGGGAAATCTCTTTACCAAATAGCATTCACTGGAAATTAGGTTTCTAGTACCTCTTGCATGAGATTCCGGAGAAAAATGGTCTTTTGTCGCAGTGGGTCATGAACAAGTCCATCTGAGAAGAAGATCATCCCTTGTGGGAAGTTGTGTTGAGACAGCCATGAAACCACACGCTGTTTTTGCATATCTGGACGGCCGGTGATGTAGATAATCAGATATCCCAGGTCCTGCCAATGCCTGTCAGAAAGAGCAAGCAAATTACACTGGTGCACAAAGAGAAACAATCCTCGGATCAGCATCTTTTCTCAGCCCAGTTATGAGTCAGATGTTAGCCTTCAATAAGTGAAGAGCAGCATGCCTAAGTTTCTGCTCCTATCAAGAAATTAAGTAATAATGCCTACACCTTGACAGACACAGAGGAAAGCAAGAGAGATTCTTATATAAAATATGATCTAAAATATGAGAGCTATTTAAAAATGTATTTAGAATAGACCATCAAGTCCTGCTACCTTTGAAACCTTTAATGAGATTTCCTGCCATTTCAGCTGTAAGGAATGGAAACCCTTGAAAATTGACACCCCTATATTCCTAGCCAGTTCCAAAATAAGAACTGCATTTCCCCATCCCGTGTGACATTAACAGACTTGCAAGAATGGATTAAAAGGCCTTTTAATTTTGTCTCCAAAAACATTCTTGCATTCATGGCACCTAAGACTTGTTATTATTTTATCTAATGAAACACAACATATTCATGGAATCATTATTAATTCATGGCACACACTTCAAGGTCATATTCCCAAGAAGCAACTTTTAACCTTTAGGCGACTTAAACTAAAACCTTCAAAATAATTCATATATTCCTATATATTCATGTAATAATAGCATACTAAGATCCTCTGAAAATCAGGCAGACCTGATGTCCAAGCAAATACAGAAATGTATCTACAAAGAATCTTGGCCCTTAGAGAACTGCTATTTATTTAGTAAAACCATCTTCTCCTTCCTGCTGTGTTCTAACAGAAAGCCACAAATTCAGTGTTCAAATCTCCCTTACCTGACAACATCAACGGCCCCTGCTCGGACTTTGGGGTCACTTCCCATAATTGAAACACTTGCTGCAAATGAACCATCAATGCTGAACACAACACATTCCATTCCTCGGGGAAGCACAGTCAGGTAACTTGCAGCACTGCTCTGGTCCCCTCTGGAGAGTCAAAGCAATAAATTCATTTAAAGAGCAAAATGTCAGAATGTATTTTCTGCAAGTTCTAGTTAAGACTTGAAATTATATCTGGACCCACAGCTTTAAAAATCACTGTCAAATAGGGCTTCTGAGTCCACTCCTACATGGAGCAATTACAACCCATGCTTTTAGAAGAATAGCTTTCCAAAGAGAAATTTGGAAGCTGACTTTAATAAAAAATCCCACTTGCACAAATAACTGAAAGAGTTAGGGAAAACAACCCCAAAACCAGCCTGAAGTACTCAAACTACTACTCAAACTTTCTATATAAACTAAACAGTAATACAAGCATTAGCCATCCCTCTATAATTGCAAATCACAATGGGAATGCCAGTCCAGAAAAAAAAGAAAGCCCACCCCAAAACAATGCAGTCATAGATGGCTCTTCTCATGGAAAGGCTTGTGAAATGCAATCTTTTCCTCATGATGTATTTTCCCCAAGAGGTGTGGATGTCAAAATATGGATAAATCACAAGGAAATCCAAAGCTCTTCCCATCCCATCACCTCATGTTTCCTAAAAACTGTAATCTGAAGACCTTTCCTTTAGAAAGTTTCTTTTTTTTCCCAAGAATTATTACTGTATGATCTAGAAGTTTATATCTGGCGATGCAGATTCTTACAGTATGTGCTGATAACTTAATGAGCAAAAGCAGGACTATTTTTGTTCCTCTTCAAAACTTCAGCAGTCTAAAGCCTCACTTCTGAATAAAACTCGTGTTTCAGTAACCCTCTTTTCTTGACTTGTTTGTTCTATTACACTGAGGTAAAACATTTTCTCCTCCTCAATTAGCACTACATAAGATTGTAAACTGATTTTGGACTTTGTTAACTGGTGGGTAACGACCACCATGTTTTCTTTCAGCTAAATTCACCCCACTGATTTAATCTCCAAAGTAGGGATTCAAAGGAAGTTTTTACTCGGTTTTGAAGTTCCTTCCTGATCACAGCTTTAGTTCCAGCTTGGAGCTATTACCTCACCACCATTTTGATGGGATACACACCAACTCTCAGTCTCTTCTGGTCAGGTATGTTGTAGGATATCCGGCCACTGCTGTTGGATATCTCTGTGTCAAAGTACACCCACCTACCCGAGGTTGGCTCAGTCATTATGAAGATATCCACCTGCAAAACCAACAAACAAGTGGGATAGTCAGCAGAACACCCCCTATTTACAGGGCCTGCCAAGCCCAGATCATATCAGTATCTCCAACTACAGCTGATACTGAAAGCTTACAAGGAAGTTTGAAAGAATTTAAAAACTTCACAGAGGGTCATCTCAATTAGCAAATGCTTCCTAGCACACAAGGGTTTATTGCCTTTGTAATTTAAATCACTCAGCTTAGCACTGCAGGTGCCAAACAGCTGTAGAGCTCTGCAATTTGGCAGAAACCCTAAACTAAGAAGAAAATAACTTCAGTTTACCTGCATATATTACATTTTTCCATACTAAACCTACGAAATGGAAAATTTCATCTGGTTATTAGCAAAATGAAATCGTTCTCAAATCATAACCTTTCCTACAGATGCAAAACTGGAATACTTCAAATTATCTAAAGATTTCATCGAGATGGTTTTCTTCAACTGAAATGTTTCATCAAAATTAACATAAAGGGCGTTAATACTTTGCTGAAACTTTTGGACCTGAAACAGGCCAGGTGACGCCTCCACGCTTCAGTTTTGCCCTCAGCTCAGCAGCATTGCTCCCTTAATTTGCATGGAAAATCTTACAATCTCAGTGAATACCAACTAATGCCTTCACTTGATGCTTGGCTTTATTAGCTGTAAGCCTGGCTTCTGCAGGCAGCTTTACAAATGACAGTTCCAATGTGTCACATTGCTCCTAATTTCTAAAACGAATCTTTACTCACCCATGTGTAAGAGAAACTGCAGCCATGTAGCCTCTAAAATGCCTATTCCTCTTTTACCTGGACAGGATGATATATGATTTTCTTTTAGTGCTTTGTCAACTACTACAAAATTCTTTTTCCTCCTTGCTCAGAATGTTAATTGCCTCCAGTAGGTGGTACAGCTGGATGGCAGGTTCAGCAATCACTGCACAGCACTCACCACTAACCAAAGGAGATGGCCAGCATCAGATAAGAGGGGTGAGGGCTGAGAAAAAGGTCAGCTATCAAGAAAGCCTACTTAGAATACGTTTTTGCTCAGGTAGTGGGGGCCAGTGACACACTTCCCCTCACTAAGTCTTTCTCTAATACTACGTTTGCTACATTCAACAACTGTTTTTAGCAAAAATAAGAAACTTGATTACTCAGACTTCACCTTTTCACCTGTCAAAGCCACCATGTCCAGAGGTCCATACATAAAGCGCCCAACTAGTACCTGGGGACCATCTTCTGCTGCAATGACATCATTAGCTCGGTGATTAGCAGTCACATTCTGAAAAGCGAGCAGAAGGTGTGAAGTGTAGTGTTTACTTTTGCAGTGAGGCTACTCTCCATCGTGTTATGAACTGACACAGACACAGTCCTGGGCACTGTCTGAGCTATGTCACTGCACCTGAGAGCACCGAGCAGCAAGAACTGTGCTCCCATTTCATTCAGCTGGAGCCTGATTTCCACTCATGGTGAATTCCTGAATAGACTTTCTAGTGAGAGTGCTCAAGACAATCAAATGAGAGAGAACACTTAAGGGAATGCCAATTATCTTTCACTTCAAGTGGTGCCACAGATCCACATCCTTATATGCAGGACACACACATTTTAACTGACATTTCTAACCCATTTAGCGTCTGAAGAGTAGAGGAAATATTTTTGCTTGGTTTCCGGATTTTTCTAGCATAAAAGAAACCTCTTTGCATAATGGAAACTTAAGGCACATCTGTTATTTAAAGAAAAAAATATTGAAAAATATTCTTTCTCCCAACATGTAGTGATAAATCAACAATAAATTGCTCCTATTCCCTAACCATTAATTTGCTTGCCTCTGGATTAAATTAGAGTTTATTACTCTTTAGTGATATTCAGTTACGTAAACTCTTACTCCAGGAGATCAAACTCCGTTTAAATTTCTGCCAAACCCATCTTCTGTAGCTGCCACATTTATTCAGATTTAAACTTACTCTCAATTTGACATGTGTCCTTTTGCGTAGCCATTTTTCTCGTGGATTAGATGGACTTAGTGTTTCTGGATCCAGGTTATCATCTTCCTTGAAATTTACATTTTCGTACCTCATCACCTGAAATCATATTAGTATTTTAATAAACAGTGTGTGGCCTGGGCAGTCCTGGTACTTGGCAAAGAGAAAATGAATTACACTGCTGCTGCAGCTGAATGACACTGCAGAGCCAAAAGCACAATGGAATTAGAGAGGTACATGTCCTAAATTCCCATTAATTGTACAGATAAATAAACTGCTTTCACTCTGTTGACCAACTTAATCTAAAATACTTACTGAACAGCTTTTCCATTCACAATAGCTTGCACACTCCTTCAGAGAAAATGGTGAAAACATTAAGTTGGTATCAAGTGACAGTCACATTGTCTGCTTATGGTCTGTAAAGTCAGTAAAGCAGCTTAAGACCACAAAAGCATTTCTTAATGTCCTTTATGTGGCAGAGGTCAGACTCCTGACTCCATCTGTATTGATTTTCTATACGTCTACTCGGACGGAATGGTTCTTACCACTTTTTGGGTATTAACATCTGAAGACAATCAGAGTCACAGAATATCCTGAGTTGGAAGGGACCCACAAAGACCACTGAAGTGCAACTTGTGAGCATGCAGAACCTTGATGTATCACACAAGCCACATGTCCTTAACATAAGTATCACACTCTTACCAAGAAACTTGCACATCCAAGTCAGATTTCAGGACACAACCTACAGGATTCAGAATCTGGGTGTAGGTTATGCCACATTTCACCTGAAACCACAAGCCTTGAAATCTGTGGGTTCCACCCTGCAATCATGGATACTCATTTTGAATGAGAAATAGCTTAGTCTGCCTCTTTCACAAGCTGACAGAAAATTTCTCAACTTGAACGGCTGGTTTTCTGTGCTGAAGTTTTCACTCTGGGTGCCCTTGCTAGAAGAGTGGCCTAGAACCCTTTGAAAAGATGTTTTACATGAAGTGCCTTGAGTAAAATCCTGCTGCATTGAGAGTTACCAAAGCACTTGGCTTGCAACAAATCACACTAATGCTGACAAATCAGCACGTTTTTTTAACAAACTGGCATAAATTCGATTCAATGGAGGTCATGTGCAGGAAATACATGCACCCACAGGGCATTCAGCAGCCATTAGCCTTAATTTTAACCCCCAGCAAGGGCAGAAGGTCCAGACTGCTGGAACTAACCAGTCCTTTATGTAGTGCTGTAATCTTACTTATTGCTTTACAGGCACATTCCAAATGCTTGAAAGGCTAATGAAATTCTAAAAGCTGCAGTGCACATACAAAGCTAGGAAAGACATGACAATGCAACTTCATAGGAATGCACAAAAATAACAAGTAGAACGAAGCTGGAATGGTTGCTAACAGACAACTGGGCTCAGGAAGGGACTTAAAAGGAAAGATGGGAGAATGTTCTGAATAAAATTTTCTTATGGAAGCAGAACTTTCAAACTGCTGGTTTGCTATCAAGTGTATGCTAATAATTTATTTAGTAGGCAGATACACAGCCTATTCCTTCACAAAGAGGAGACATAATACAGGGTTGTATCTGGGGCATGGGAGGGGTGAGTAATGTATGCACAATAGTCCCAGTCACAAAGTCAGCAGTGCTAATGGTGGCTCACTGTCCCCTTCACCTCTCCAATAAATCCCCATCTGTCATTCCCACATGCAGTTGAATGTGATGCAACCAGTTAGGCATGTAACTGAACTAAAGATTAAAAGACTGGCCCTTGGAAAATGCAATTAAAAATCACAAGGTTATCTGTTGCAGAAACTAAAAAGAAAAAAGATCAACAACCTGTCTTAGAATGAAGGCCACAACATCTGTTGATTCCCAGTAGCTGGCATGGAAGAGATGTGGCAGGGCCACTGTTGGAAAGGCTGTCAGCACATCTGGACAATACAAGGCATAATCTATTCGTTTTGTTCCCCACCACTTTGCAGTAACTACAAAAAATGAAACAAAATAGCATAACATTTCTATATTTTAATAAATTTCTTGCTGTCCTTTTGTTTAAGCTACATAATTTACTTAAGTCTTCTGGTTTTTTAATCCTGACATTTAGAGTCTGTTGAAGGTATTTATCATACATGAAAGCACTGTTTTTACTGACTGCATCATCACTTAACTGTCTGCAATCTAAACAGTTCTTCTGGGTCCAAGTTTTGGGAACCAGAAATGACCTCTGGGAACCAGAAATGACCTCAGCATGATTCCCAGTGCTTCCTGGTCCATGGAAAATGTACAGTGAAAGACTAGTACTTCTATGATCATAATTGCAAATGGTTTCCAAATAGTAAATGGAATATCCATCTGTCTGACTATAGTCCACAACAGGACAATATAATGATTTGTAGGACTTCTAATTATGGGTAACGAATCTTATCTATATTGCTTCATGCCTGGAACTTACCTGTAAACCCCTGTAACTATGAAACTGTTATGACTATCTCTGAGTGGCACCTTAATATAAAACTACGACTTCACTTCTATTTATCTATTTAATTACAAACAGAAAAGGAAGATAAATTATGTTATACAAATCTTTCTCCCCAAATTTCCAATCAGATACTTTTTCTTTTCATAATAAACTTTTTCACAGAAACACTGTGGAGGGACAGGCTGTTGTCACACCCAACAGCACATGGCACCAGGCTTCACTCACTGTTGGTGAGGCATGCTGATGGCAAGCTTTCTGTTGACCCTGAGTTCTCACTGTTTGTGCTGCCCAAGCTCAACTTTCTTGTCTTCCCTTGTGGTTGATCAGATGTATTTGGAGATCCAGGAGTCTCCTGTGAGAAAGGTATGTTCAAAGAGCTGTTCTCAAGGAACAGAGCACTGTGGTTGTGGAGAGCATCACCTGCAGGTTACAGAAATGAAAATAACAAAAAAACCCCAGATGAAAATCACGGCTTTGGAACTAGTTTTTGTGTGCATGTTTTATTTATTTATTCATTGTTTTAAAATACAGAGCTAGTGAGTGTTTTATTGAATAACATCACATTTAATACCCATGGATGAAACTCCCTCCTTCAGAGTGAGAACAGCATGAGACAGCATGGCTGTAGGGAGAAAGCACACCCTCCTGCCATCAAAGTGCCCTGGCAGCAGAGTACTTTTGGCCAGGATCTTCCAAAGTGGTGACTGATGCTGGGAGGCCATGTTACTTCACACTCAACCCACTCACGTTAAAGTCATTTTCTAAGAAGAACTACACATCCCTAAGAGTCTGTGATACTTCTCCTGTCCTCTTCTTGACGTGAGAAAAATGACTTTAGAAAGAGAACCTTCAGCAAGGCTATCTACTGGTTTGCATGTTACCAAATGCAACAGAATTCTCATTTATTCATGCCATTCTGACAAAGCCAGAGTAATACCACCCCTACGCAATGAAACAAAACACAAGCTTCCTCCCNCATACTCCTCCTCAACTGAGATACAGGTTATACACCAAAGTGTACATCAAAAGCAGCTGACTCCTCAGTGTTGTTCTTCAGAGAATAAACCTCTTGGAGAGATAAAAACAGTGAACAAAAGGAGATCCAGTTCAATGCACATAACACAAAGAAACCAGACAGCCCTTGATGATGCATTGCTCTATTTCTGAGCAAATGTCAGTTCCATTCACACAAATAATTGTAGGATTGCTGTGCTCATCTTTCACATAGTCTTGGGTTGGGGAGTATGTCACACAACCCTTTATGTACTGGAGGCCTGGAACAAGTTTCTCTGCAAACTTTCAAGTCTTACCAACCAGTGCAATGAGTACCTCAATGGTGCACACAGGAGGCCACAGTAACAAGTTGCTGCTTTCAAGGATGCCATTAAAAAAAAAATACACTGGAAGCATAAGTGTCTATAGATTATAAGAATTGGTAAAACAATTAATCATTAAATTACAAGGAATAGCAGTAGAGCTCCCTAAAATATCCTCCCTTCCAAAAAGGAGACTTGGTCAGAAAGATTCTGGATTGTTTTGACATAAGCCTTAATATCTCAACCTCAAGAGACAACACAGGCAGCTGCCCTGCAACTGACTCAGAGAAACAATTCAATTCTAACACACTGTGATGGGTATGTAGTTTGGACAGAGTATGTTCAACTGCAGTTTCCATGGGAACATGTGTTTTTCATTAAAGAAACTGCAGTGAACTGTCCTTTGAAAGGAACCTTGCAGTGTAGCTATGTGTGGCTACAAGGGAGCTTGATGCAGGTGAAAAGAATGGAAGAATAATTTTACTAGTTCCCTTGTCTCAGGCTAACTATAGAGACCAACACAATCAACTGCTATTATTTATTTCACAAGACGAGGCAGTATTATATGCTTTTTGTAATGAAAGAAGCAACCTTTCTCATGGCACTGAGAGTCACTAAAGGTTATCATTTGTCCCACTAATCTTAATTTACAATCATGCTTGATAAGAAGTAAATAAAGGCAGATCATTTTACAGAGTCTAATCTTGGATAATTATGATATTTACAGCCAATACAAAGAGTTATTTAAAGGAAGGTTCAGCTTTTCAAGACAGAGTTTGTGCCTGCCTAACCAGCAGGATTTCCAAGGTCACAGGCTTTACAGTAACTCCTAGTCAGAAAGCAAACCAGGACAGACACAGAAGGTGAGGAGAGAGCACATATTTCCTCATCTGGACTGTCACTCACCTTAGCTATTCCTCAAATCAATTAATGAGGAACAGTCATATCTTCATATATTTCAGCGAAGCCAACAGCTAGAAACAAACCTTCTGCAACTCAAGGTCAACTTTGCTTTTCAAACTGCTTTGCATCCAACGTATACCATATTTCAGCAGATAAAAGAAAGGAATTATATGTACTCTACTGCACGGAACAGGTTCCCAAATACAATTCTTCTAGCTCCAACAAATACAAAACAGTGCCATTTTATTGTACTAGCCACCAACCTTAAACTCTGAATCCTGAGAAACCTTTTCAAATATCCTGCTGAAGCTTGAATTTATATCTGAATCTGCAGTAAAAAGAATAAATCTAATGTGCATGCATGTACAGATAAACACTGACAAAGTCCTTTTTTGCATAACATGACAAATCAAAGATGCTTCACACCTGTATCATTTTATCTTATTTTCTATAAAGTCAAAAAAGCACAATTCCGTCTACTAGCACCTTGCTCATCCATGTCTTCCTCTTTTTTCCACAGAAATCAGTCCACTTCTGGGTTTTTTCCTGGATTCAAACCGTTATTACCCAATATAACTATTGTTTAGTAGCCCACCTAGGAGAAGAGCAATCAAGATTGCTCAGTGCTCTGCTCTGTCCTAGTAGATATCCACAATAAACCACCCACAAGTGACCAACAAAAACAGTATCTGAAGATCTAGGCAAATCTTCTTGTAAAGATTTAGACTGCAACTAATTGTAACAACAAATTGTTTAAAATGATAGTCAAAGACATGGAATTTTGCAAGTGACACTTCAGCTAAAGCAGTGGTACCACCTTCCAACCACCCTAACAAAACTAGTATCACAAATCTCATAGATAATGATTTTTTGTTAGTACTCTTCATTGTTTCCACACTTGCTAAGTATGTCTGTGCTACTCAGTCCCAGGTGACTTGGTTTTAGCATGTCAGCACATTCGTATCTCAAATCCTCCTGAGCTGTGGCAGGAGAGAACAGGTAATGAGAGCAATGAAAACAGGCACTCTACCTAACTGGTGAGATCTCCCATCCCCTAGTGGGTATCTCTGGTACCGTGGGACACTGAATGGAGGAAGAAGATGGAATCTTTTCTCCAGCAGAGGTTCAAGTCTGCAGGCAGAGGGGTCAGCAGAATGAAAGAAACTGTACACTTGGCTGCAGGCAGGTCGGACCTGGCACACTTGGACGAGAATGAAACAGAGAAAGAGAGTTCAGTATTGCCCCTTCAGGATTTTCAAGGAGTCTGTACAGAAACATGGTTAACATGGTCTTCTGCAAACTCCAGATTAGCACACATCTGGCCAGAAGAAATTTAACTAAATTGTTTCCTATTTCAAACGTAAAGAGCACTTCACTGCACATGAGTTCATAGAGACACCACAATCTGAGATGCAGGCACAAAACAGATGTGAAGAGCAGCCAGAGAAACAGACAGAAGCAAGGAAGGAAAAGAAGTTTAAAAATCTTGTAAGTATGTTATTGAGCATTACAGCTGTGATGCTCAGCACTTCAAATATTTACCAGCAAAATGGTTTGATGGGCCTGTGACATCCAGAGGACTTAAACCTAGATGACAGCAGAAGCAGGGAGGTGACAGAAAGCACTTCAGTTTCTCCAGTCACCTTATGGATGCTCATGTATAGAAATGAGGTTGTCATACTGTAACAGCAAAGCAATGTTTACAATTTTTGCTAAAACTGTGCAGCTCCTGAAGGTTTGGGGCTGCAACTGAGAATGCAAATCTTAAAATCATTTACTCAGCTAATAAGACATTTTTTGACTAAACACACAGCACTGAAGCATAACAGATGGGTGATCACACAAGACCTGCTAAGGTCTGTAAGTCACTTTTCACCACACTTCAATCATACTAAATGAAATCAATTCATTATAGGTTCATTAAACTTAGTACAGTTTGTATAGGACTGCATTACATGTTACAGCAATCAGTTTATTAACTACAGGGTAAAGGCATGACTAAACTATTTATAAAATATATTTGAGAATACTATGTCTGCTCTCTACGAACTCCATGCAAGCAAGACGTTTTCAAACCTGCTGTGCTATACAATAAACTCCAGAGGCTACATGGCTGCAGTTTCTCTTATACATGGGTGAGTAAAGATTAGTTTTAGAAATTAGTAGCAATGTGACACATTGGAACTGTCATTTGTAAAGCTGCCTGCAGAAGCCAGGCTTACAGCTAATAAAGCCAAGCATCAAGTGAAGGCATTAGTTGGTATTCACTGAGATTGTAAGATTTTCCATGCAAATTAAGGGAGCAATGCTGCTGAGCTGAGGGCAAAACTGAAGCGTGGAGGCGTCACCTGGCCTGTTTCAGGTCCAAAAGTTTCAGCAAAGTATTAACGCCCTTTATGTTAATTTTGATGAAACATTTCAGTTGAAGAAAACCATCTCGATGAAATCTTTAGATAATTTGAAGTATTCCAGTTTTGCATCTGTAGGAAAGGTTATGATTTGAGAACGATTTCATTTTGCTAATAACCAGATGAAATTCTCCATTTTGTAGGTTTAGTATGGAAAAATGTAATATATGCAGGTAAACTGAAGTTATTTTCTTCTTAGTTTAGGGTTTCTGCCAAATTGCAGAGCTCTACAGCTGTTTGGCACCTGCAGTGCTGAGTGCTTCACTCCCCACTGTTGTGGCATTCAGCAGTATTGGTTCCCACTGAGCCCAAGTGCAAAACACCACAGCAACCACCCCAAGGCAGGACAGGGCTGCTTTGTGGATGGAACTAAACGTTCATGACCTATTGGGAACTAGGATTTACAGAGGGTAGCAAGCCTCTTCCAAGGAGAATTAGCACACAGAGAGTGGAAGGATGGTCTGTACACAGGTCAAATGATCTGTGCTTTAGACAATAAGAACTGAGTCTAGACAGTGGGAGGACCACAGAAGACAGTGCTAGAGCCTATCCAGAAGAACTGCTGAGGAAGCACTAAGGGACCAACATTCAACAGATGACACTTAAAAGGTATTTGGCAAGAAAATAAAAAAAAATGGAATGAAGATCTGGTTTTATACACAGCCTTGTTAGTGTAAAACTAAATACTCAGAAAGTAAAACATAACAAAATGCATCTGTTCTGCAGACATACCAGATAAACCTCTAGATCCAATTTTCTTCCCTTATATTTTAAAAACTGATCCTAACAAAACAAATAAATAAGAACATCTGAATTTTATTTCACATTTTTTATGTAGCTTTCTACCTTTCAGTTCAGTAAAGAGGGCGCCTGACTATTCTCAACTCACTTCCAACTATCTACATGGTAGCTTTTGTCTGTTTTCCTACCAACTGTGCCATAATTATCTCTTAAAAATGGGATTCTTTTATCGTATGTACCTCTAAATTATGCTTCAGTTAGGTTCTGCTCAAGGGCTATTGGCTAGAAAAAAAACTTCAAAGTCCTGAACTGTTGTCTCTTCTCACTATTGCAATGGATTTTTCTCCCTCGCTTGATACTGAATGTTCCATTTCCTATGAAGGTGCTGTGCTATCCAGAGCTCATGCCATGCAAAGAGACAAAGCATGTGCTGAATACTGAAAAGTAAAGTATGCTTTTACTTTAACTGAAAAATCCAGATGTGTTAGAAATGAAACTAAAAAATCCTCTATGCGTCTGATCACTCGGCTCTGTCACCAGAGAGGCAGAATGGCTCCCAGCTACACACCCCACACCAGGGGCCAAATTCACCCGTGATGCCAGACATGAACAAGAGGTAATGCTCACCCAAGTACACATGTTGTTTTTGGTATCATTCTCAAGGACTGGTCCTTGGTGAAGTGTGAGCTTCATGTTGTATGACATGGAATAGACGATTAATAGAGAGCAAGAGACACACTTCTGCAAACGGGTGAGCAGTGACATCCCTGGAACAACCCTCACCACCACAGCACCTGCCTACATCAACATTCCCATCTTTTAATGGAAGAAATGTACCTCCCTCTCTAGTCTTTAACTAAGCTCCTGTATTTACCTCCTTCTTGTATGAGTCTCTGTGTGTAGTATGAAGGTCATTACCCATTCTGAATTCTCATCCCAGGAACAGCTTACCATCCAGGCCAGGCAGAACAGTGCTCCTCATGGCCAGCACCAAACCAAGTGGTGACCCAAAGAGGAAGAAATCAGACACCTCAAATTCAAATCGGCCCAGGTTTACTTCTGAGAGACTGGAATCCACAGGAGGAAGGTCTGCACCATCTTTCAACACAGTTGAGTGGATGCTGAGCAAAGAAAATGTACTGAATCAACAATAATGAAGAGGCCATTCAGAGAAAAAAAAATTGCCAAAGAAGCTTAGAAAACTCTGGCACTTGTATTTAGATCAAAGCAATACACCTTGAAATTGTAGACTGATACTGCACCACAGCAGCCACTTACCATGATTTTCAGTGCAGCTATTCAGTAAATTTACTACCTTCAACATGCAAGAGTTTTCTACGATTATTCTCCAGAATAGTTATTGGTAAAGTTCCACAAGAACTACAAAGATTGAAGTTTACCTCCTCTCCCTTTTAGCAGTATGTAAGTTTATGCTAAAACTTCTGCTACAAATTCTCATCTACTCAAGCTGTGTAAGGACATCAGTATTAGAAGGTTACAGTCCAAGTATGTTACGTGGGTACATAAAAAGCACTGTTCTAATCTGTCCCTGGTCTGAGTTATGACACAGAATTTCACTACTTTTCAACTACTTGTTAGCGGTTAAATTCAGAGATGTTTACAGATAGCTTTTAAAGTGATTTAAACACTTCCATTTACTTTGTCTGCCATACATACATGAGGCAAACACAGATCACTTATCCCTCATTGACAAAGACTCTGCCATCATTTAATTCTGCTGGAGATGAAATACCTACATTCAGAAGCAGAAAAGTAGCCCATACAGCTGCTGTCCAGCCATGCCACAAGCATCTGGACAAAGAGCACAAGCTGGCACACTGAAACACAACCACTGTGTGTAGGGCAACAACATTTCTTTGGAAGTATGATCTCTGTAACCTCATCACTCACACGCCTCTGCTAAACTTCAGTAAATGAGACCATGGGCAAAAAGGTCTCAATGCTCTTAAGCCAGTTCCACAGACAGTAAAGCAAAGGCTTGGAACCTCTCTCTATGTACAGGGTGGGTCAGAGCATAACATGGTTTCATTTAATTCCTTTTTTTCACCCTCTTTACCTTACCAAGGAATTTTTTCTGCTGTCTGTAGCCTGTGTTTGTTCAACTGTTCCTCAACAACTTAGCAATAGCCTCAAGTTTGAGGAGTCCAAAATGTGAATGGAAAGTGCAAAATATGAATGGAAGGTAACACTTCCATCTGCTTGTTCAACTACAGCTCATGTAAAGCTGCCAGTTTAAAATCAGAGACACACAGGAAGTGAAAAAGGCTTGGAAGAAAACTGCATCTTTGTCTTTTCATTATCCTATTATCCCTCAAGTCTAAAGTGCTTTACACAAGCCAACATTGTGGTTTAAACGTAACACAGTATCCTCCTATACAAGAACCTACAAGTGACTGACCAAGAAAATATTCATGTTTTCAGCTGCAGACAAGCAAAAAACAACCATTGTGTCTCAGAGAGAAAACACTTTACAACACAAGAATACCCAGAAAATGCAAAGGTTTGAAAATGAAAGCAGAATAGTCAACAAATCAAATGGCATTCAGTCAAAGAAAGAACATAAAATTACCTTAAATTGCTACTAAGAAAACTGACAGACTTGAAATAAAGCACAGTAGTAAGTCTGCAATGTACTCAACTTTAGCAGGACTGAAACTTCAACACACAGTAAGACCTCTCCCTCTGCATCACTCCCAATGAAATAAAGGAAATAAGATGATGGATAGAGGAAACAAAAGTACAAATTCAGGTAAGTAAAAAATCAAATAGCTTAGAACAGGTATAAACAATGAGACAAAGGGAATGCTTATGTTCCTATCAAATCTGTATTTCAAAGGTTTCTTCAAGGAAAGCTAATTATATTAACTCTGCTCTCTCAACCCCCTCCTCATTTAAGTCAGAAGTTTATGCAGGGGGGTTTTGTTGTTTTAAAGCTGATCAGAATAGCTCGTAGAACAATGGGAGCACCTAAAGCAATTATCTCACTCTTTAAAGAATAATAAAAATCCTGAAAGTGAAGTCAGAGGGATCTTTAGGAAGAAATAGGTAATAAAAATTTACACTTATAAAATATTCATCCGTCTTGATTTGTATGGGCTGCACTGAAGAACTAGAACTTCATGCATTCATTTTTGCATATTCAAAACTCTCACAGCTGAATAAATATTAAATAAAAGACTCTCCACTTGTGAGTAAGTTCATACTAGACCCACTAAATCCATGGTTTTCTTTGAGGGGTAGACAAGGACTTCAAGCAAATGTCCAGAAACACATGACAAACAGCAACAGACTCTGTTCTGTGGTGCTAACAGGCTCCACTCAATGGCATTCAATGGCTATTTCTTTTACTCAGTCACTGAACAGCAGTTACCTAGACAGGAGAGCATGATGCTGGGTTACAGCATCACAGTCATAGATGGAGCAGTCACTCTGTTTCCGAGGCAGTGGCTGCCTTGGCTCCTCATCCTCCATGATGCCCGAGATGTCAATATTGCTTTTGCTCAGGTGTTTGCTGTCACCCAGACTGGAGTCCTCTGTTAAGAGGGGATTATCCTTCAGAAAATGAACAGAGCAAAAGGAAGATTTAGACAGACACCAAAACATGAGAGAGCTTATATGAAATGGCTGCATTTATACATTTGACCTCATTTTATAAAAGAAAGGGTGGAAGGGGTTAGATACTCTCTTCCACTAGAAGGACATGAAGACTAAATTTCCCAGTAAGATGTATAGCCTAAAAGCTGGAAGGAGAATCAGGAATTTGGTGTGGAAGGGGGCGCAAGGGGTTGAAAGGGGGAGTAACACAAAAGCCACATCCCTCATGACTTCATAATTCTTAGAGAATTATAAATATTAGGTAATCAGAAGGAGTCTTACCTGAGTGCACAAAATGCTCATTACAACATTAATGGTTTTGTTCATCATGTTCCATGGATGTGGGACCTGATTTTTTAAGAATGTTAGCCTCTGTGGGATGCAAGAGGAGACCAGTGGTACCATATCTTTAAGGTTAGCTATTTATTTATTGTTCATTTCCTCCAGTATTTCTGCAGCTTGCACCAGCATCCTCCCTGACATATCCCTGTTACCCTCAGGCTTTTATTCCTGCATCCATTCCAGCAGCCAATGCAGATGCTGCTTTTCATAACAAATGCCATTGGACTGAACAACCTCCCCATTCATGTGCGAGATCTCTGTGCATGAGGCATTGCAAGGTCTGGTTCTTTATAACAACTGTGCATCCAGCCTGGGGAACGAGAGGCTGGAGAGCAGCCCCACGGGAAGGGACCTCAGGGTCCTGGTCACTGGCATGTGGACCAGGAGTCAGCAGTGCCCCGGCAGTCAGGCAGGCCAACCGTGTCCGGGGGGGCATCAGGAAAAGCATCACCAGGAAAAGCATCAGGAAAAGCTGGGTGAGGAAGGGGATTGTCCTGCTCTGCTCTACACTTGGGGAGTCTCACCTGGAATGTTGGGGCACCGCGTTACAGGAAAGATACTAAACTATTAGAGATTGTCCAAAGGAGGCAACGAAGATGGTGAAGGGCCTTGAGGGGAAACCGAAGGAGTGGCTGAGGGCACTTGGTCTGTTCAGCCTGGAGAAGAGGGGACTGAGGGGAGACCTCACTGCAGTCTACAACTTCCTCATGAGAAAGCAGAGGGGCAGGCACAGACAAACTCAATGAGGGAAGAAAAGGTAGTTTTAGAAGGACAAGGGCCTACATCTCTGTGAGAGGACCCTACAGAAGGTCACTGGGAAATTGGCTAGACATTCCACAAGAAAGCAGGACTGAAAGTTGTTCTTTTCCTTCTTGCATGGATCTCTCTTCCAACACTTATTTGCATTTTCTCCACCGGTGCTCCCTGCTCCTGTCTTCCTGGACACAGCATTATGCCACTGCACTACACTGTTGAAGTGTCATTGCAACATTTCACAATCTGTAACAGCAAATGCCCAGTACCTTTATGCAATTTGCAAAAAGTGTAAACTCCAGCTAGATAAAATAGAGGAGAAAGAGTGCAAGGCTTACAGATGAGAACTGAGGCCTGATAGATCATGAGGCTTGGTCAAAGACATGGAGACTGCAGAAAACATGCTAATTGAGTGTGTTTGTCTGCAGCTATGGAAAAAAAAGTTCATAGGACACATGAGCTATGAAGTGAACCTTCCCACACAGTTCCACCTATAGTCTTCAACAGCCAAGAGGACCTCCTGACTTTGGTGACAAGTGAATAATTAGCCTTATTCCCAAGAGCCATGTTATTAACGGTGTTATTAACTCTCATTCCTGGAAAAATTTAGAATATGTCTCTTTGCTTAAGAGTACTCCCACCACACACAGCTCTTAACTGAACCGAGCAGGTTGGTGTCACTGAGCTCATTTCAGAGGAGATGTAACTAAAGAAATTAAACAATTTTGCCAGGGTCACAAAGCCAAAGAACAGAGCATGGGCACCTCGCACAGCGTCAACTCTAATTCACCTTACCCATTCTCCACATCCACTCGAGCCTGAAGATCAAACGAACTTCAATTTTCTTTCTTAATTGTCAAACACAATAATGAAGTTTACATGCTAACAATACATTAAAAACCTGTGCTTTTACTATCATAAAATCTTTTCTGGATCACAGGTAGAATTAATCCTCCCTTCCCTGCAAATGCAGCACTTGTATAGACACTCAGTGCTCCATTCAAAGCTCCTCAGGTGATTTGCATTCCCTATGAAAAAAGAGGCATTCTTTCATCAGTCACTAAAACTTACTTGTAACACATCTTAAATACTAGACTACCACCAGACAGTAGCATAAGGAATTCCAGACCCTACATGAACAAATAAAAGAAATATTAAAAGAAAAAAATATTTTAACAAAACCAGGAGCCTAACAGTCATTATGGAGAGAGGACATGTTTGCATCTACATGCATCTATCTAGTTAAGGATAGAGTAAAGGGCACTTGGTAACTCTACTTTTAAGGTTTACAGATAAAGTCTCCACTACTGATTTCTGTAGATTATAAAACTGAAGCTGACAATTTAATTTTTAAACAGCAAACTTTTGATACACGAGCAAAATCCCATCCTATCATGGTAATTTACCAAATCCTTAAATTTTCTCTGGCTTATATGGAGCTGATTTCCTCCAGGGAATGAATCTATAGGGCTTCAGCTGTGTGGATTTTTTCTCTTCACCTGGATGCTGCCGATGCTTCCTCTCCTGCTACTGTTCCGACTCTCGTCAGCTGTATTAGAATTATAGCAGATGGCATCAAAGCCCAAAATTCCTCCAATGCAGTCACCTATGAGACATACCTGAAAAAACAGAAAGATTTTTTTGGGAGATATAGCAAGTGTTTTAAAAGAAACAAAAAGCATCACAGCACTGCAGAGGAGTTCCTGTCTTACTTCACACCCTCATTACTGGTTTTTCCACCCCTGGTTCTTATTGCAGCTAAAAATGTGTAGCCACTTTCCTCTACTTCCTCTTATCTCCAGAAATATGCCCTATGCTAAGAATATCTGTCCCAGGGACTATTTTGACCAGCGGGAGTTCTGCCAAATGGACTAGAACTCTTCCAGCTACTTGCAGCCAGATTCCAGCTTGAAAAGTCCAGATCACTGGACAACCGGTGTCACAATGATTTCCAGGCACTTAACATTTCCTTCAGAGCCATACAGGGAACAGGACCTCAACAGATTGGTAGTCTCCTGTCAGGACAAGGGAACAGAACTTTAAAATGAGGTATTAAGCAGAGAAACGCACTCTTGCTTCCCATTTAATATAAATATAGAAGCTATCTTCAAAGTATGGATGTGGCAATTAAAAATGCATAGACTACTAAAATTGGGAATTCAATAGTTGAAGTAACTTTATGGCACACGAGAATCTTCCCAACAAGCCCATTTCCCTGAACACCTCCCCAGCCCACAGGAGATGACTCTTTCTCCCTGTCCCCCTGTCTGTGTCTGAGCATGAGCAACAGCTTGATACCAGGCTCCAGCAAAGCCTCTCTCCCCAGTTCTCAAAATGAAGCCATCATCCTGTCTGTTATTCCCAACTCCCATTAGTTTCACAGAAAACATTAGAAACCTTAACTCATTTCTAATCTTAATTCAGCTTGTCTACAACACTAAACTGTAAGGTACAGGTAGGGAAAAACCTCAAACTCAGTGCATCTCCATGTAGCACTCTTCCTGAATTTAGTACATTGCTTGTACTCCATTAAAATTATTTTAAAAAATTTAAGAAATAAAACGGAATATTAAAATACATTAATTAGCATCTATCCTAAAACATTTCTGATTCTAAAGTTGTATACAATTGAATAGTATGCTAATTTGGTCTCTGATTTTCAAATTCTTATGCTGTACAATGAAGTCCACAAAGAACTGAAAATAATATGATACAGGTAACCTTAATAAATAGCACATTTTGTATGGAATTGGTACTATCTTCTTCAATTTACCAAGGCATTTGTTGTCCTTATTACTATTTGCATTAAGGTAACGGAGTTAACTTGTTCCAGGTATTGCACAAAACAAAAAGGCAATCTCTGATCTAATGAACCTGCAATATAAATGGACAGAAGAGATCAAAATACGAAAAGAAAGATACACACAGGGTGGCTGTCAGGATATATATTTGAAAAGTACAGGATTTATTTAGAGGCAGAGTTGAAATTTCTACCTAAGCAGCAAAGCAAAGCACTGAAAACAGCACAGAGAAGTCATTTCCATTTTAACAGTGCTGGTAATTGTTGATGGTGAAAATCCTGTGCAGCATACAGAGGTCAAACAGACTCTTCCACATGAAGTTTTAAATTTAATTTGTAAAACACACCAAGAGGACTTCTTTGTAGCTTTGTCAAAGAAATAAACTGTAACACTACATTTTTGTTGAGAAAATTGTTTTCATATTATTCTGTAACTGGTATAATTCTTCTTTACATAATTTCACCTTTTGTAACGTTCTGTCAGTGCAGCTGGGCTGTTTTTATGCTTCAAGCAAGCCTAGTTCACTATGCATAGTAAAATTGGCTTCAAATCAAATTTTAGTCTAAAAATACTAAATGATATGTAACAGCATAATCTTATTACTGCCATGGAAAAGAATTTGTTTGTGTAATAAGACACATGCTTTCCTTTAAAGGTTACACTGTACTTTATATATTAAATGTATTTGCTTTCTATTTCTGAAGTGTGGAGGTCACTGCACTTAAAGGAAATGCATGTTTCTGGCTATGTAGATGGCCCCATTGCAAAAAAACTTCAGTAACTCACACAGGGTATCAATATCATATTTCTATGTAAAGCAGGAAGGTACTTTTTTGTAGTCTAACGATGGCACAGCAGGCACAGCAACTGACTTGTCCATCAGAATAAATCTGTGGGTGACTTCACTGGTGAGTGGACACAACAGAAAAATTCCACGACTTTCCCCAGAGTTACACAGGAAATCTGCAACACTCTTGGCAGATGAGTATGTGTCTTCTACGTTTCTTTACTGTCAATTGTTTTATTACTACTGTGATGGAGGCAAACAAGAAATAACAACAAAATGCTTGTGGGAGAAGGTATATGATCTTCTACCAGCTGAGTAAGTCCCCATTAGACAGAGCACAGGATTCCAGAAGTGTCTTTCTTGTGCTGAGCACTGAGAAGGTATTTTGCATAGATGATCCCAGGCTAACATTCATTCATCATATTTGCATTGTTGTCCCACGCTCAACTTAAACCCCTCAACACAATGGCTTAAAAAGAAACAGCCCTGTTCTGAAGGAATTTTAATTTGATGTAAGAGAAAATAGTCCTACCTGTCCATTAAAACCAGCCCCATCTGTAGATTTGAGAAACTCATTGTAAACTTGATTAGCTCTACTGATCACCATGGCAACTGCATCCTGGTACTGAGGGGATGAAACAGCCAGCAAAGGCAAGGCAGCCAGTGGGATGTGGTCTTCACTGCTGCTGAGACAGCTCTCATCATAGCTGTAGGGATTTAGGCTAGGGAAGGACACGTTATTATCAGGAAAACTGCAAGAGGCAGCACACAGCATTAGAGAATGGTAATTAACAGAAACGAGTTGGGCTATTGCAGTTCACAGTGAGAGAACACAGGAAGGGTCATTTTCTCACAGAATTCAAGTGCTTAAAAAACCCAAGGAGTTATTGCTTTAGTTGAATGAGATCACACTAGATCTCATTAACTACCTTCTGTAGTTAAACATACTTGGTGCAATTCTGCCACATACAAGTAGACATAATTTCGAATGGCAGTGACGTGATTACATTTCAGCCTCCTTTTTCCCTCATATAACAACTTGCTGCATCAGAAAGCAGGATCTAACCACAACAACAGAATATTGTTTCCTAGAACCCAAGTGCAACAGGTTATTGTTCAAAAGGATATAAAGATATTTTTTCCCAGTGTCCCATCTTTTGAAAAAATAAAAGAAAGCTGCACACATTCTGAAATCACAGTAAATGTTTGCACAGTAACACTTGGCAAAAAGGAGGTGAATTGATAGAAAATACAAGCTTAAATTTCATAGAACACCAGCTTTATTTTAGCTTGGATGAGCACCCTGCAGGCTTCTCAGTAAATCTGCCAATCACATCTTGACTCGATTTTTACTGATGAGTGGGGAAAACAGTTCACAGAGAGCTAAAGATGGAAAGCACATCAGTGTCTGACAGATTCTCCTACAGTAAGTTGACTGTCCTTTTGAAAGTAAAGGGAAGTCAGAAGTATTTTGGATATTTCAGCACATTCAAAGTTCATCCAAAGCCACAGACAGGCAACTTGAGCACTATTTTGTATTCATCTTCTTTGGGAACTTGGTGGGCTGACACAATATTTAAAAGAAAGCTGCCTGAAACTGAATAAGCCTGTGTCTTTGCTAAAACTTGCATCCTTGGGACTGTTACCAGGGTAATGCAGGAAGAACAGATTTGCTGGTGTGTTTTCATGTCCTGAGCTTCACTGGGCTTTCCCACATTTATGTCTGGCTGAAGCACTCCAATGATTTGGTATTTTTCATCCAAAATAGTGTAACAGTTTCTATGTCCTAGAGCTCAGCTGGTTTGCTAAGCTCTGCCAATTAACAGGGCTGCATTTTGCCAGCTGATCAGATCATCCAAATGCACAGCAGATATACAGTTAAGAATACTAATTCTCAAAAATTAAAACTTACCAAAAAAGCCTCAAAAAAAAAGCCTTTACTAATGAAATTGGCAGATAACAACTCAGAATGGGAAAGGGAGAAACACAGGAGGAAAAAAACCTTACTAAATTAATGTTTGAAATGGAAAAATATACTTGCATGTTTTCATAATAAAAGTAAAATGCAAACAATATTCACAAAAGAACTACACAAACCAGAGCCGGTGTTTTTGGTTTGGGTTTTTTTTTTTTTTGCCACAGCTAAAGCAATATAGATCAAACTGAAACAGAGCAATTACTGTCAAGACAACTGATCACAGTTAACTGGGTTAGAAGTGAAGGTCTGGGTTTTCAAATTCCAATGTATTTTATTGTAAATGCTTAGCCACAGAGAGCTCCATTGTTATAGGAGACACAAAGGGAAGAAACACCCAGATCACTGACAGAGTGTATGGAAGAGATGAAGTTGTATGTCACAGAGGACATGCTGAATATTAGTGCTGAAACTGAGACAAACAGGTAAAATATCAGCACTGAAGCTGAAAAGAGCACAAGTCTTGTTATCTTGAAAATCACCAGCTTGGAACACCAGACTTGCAAAAAGTCTGGAAACAGAGAGGGAAATCACAGCAGAGCAGCTGAAACCACGGAGTGTAAGAGCCTGACAATGTCAGCAGTATTAGAACCCAACACCTGCTTGATCAAAGGCAGCAGTGACTCAGACAGACCTGGCCTTCCCTGGCTCCCTGTTCTCCCAGGGGAGCAGCGACTCAGGGCAGCTCCAGCAGGGACACCAGATACTGCACATGGAAAGGGGGGTGAGAGGAGAAAGCAGAGGGGGAAATCACCCATGTGGTAGCACTTGTTTAGATAACTATCAAGTGAAATTTTTTTTCCAATTATGGTTTAGTTATCTGCACTCTTTGCTGATAGTCCTAGGGACTTGCTATTGCTATTTCTGAATGCCAGAATATGCATTTACTTCCTCCATTTTCAGGATAAAAGAAAAAGAAGGAATATCAAAAAAGTGTTTGCTTCCTACATATAAGTTTTGTTTTGGCCTTTCCTTCTCTCTCCTTCTCACTCCCTCTAAATTTGCAATAACTATTCTCCAGTTGGGGTAATATTGTAATTTAGGAGCTCTGCTCTGAGGTGTGAATCAATGTATGCTCATCAAATCACATGCTATAAAAAGCATAACAGCTGATCCACTCTGGGATATTTTTCTCTCTGAATAGGGAAGAAATGGCTTGAAAGTCATCTAGCTGGAACAAGAATGTGCCTTAGTTTTAACCCTTTTTTGTTCTTAGCCACAAAGAGCCAAATGTGACAGAAGATCAGTTATACATTTTAAATTTACACACGCTACATAAAAAGTATGTTTCTGATTTATATGAGAGACAGAGGAAACTGAAAGGTATGGGAATAGATGGGAAAACAACAGTTTAAACATTCTGAAACATCTACTATATGGAGTGATTTTCGTCTGAAAGACCCCTTTCCTTAAAGCCACTGTCAGCAAGGCAGTGAGGAGAACTGCCTAGGTGCATTCAGGTAAAACGCCCCAGTGGGATCCCTCTGAACCTGGGCACTGTGCACACAGGCACAGCATAATTCAGAACCCATGGCAAGGCAAACACCAGGCTGTACTACTCTGGCACACACTCATATTGCATCTTCAGAAAACAGAGGCTACATTCAAAGCAAAGAAGAAATCTTGTACTGCTTCTTAGTCAGTCATCTGCTCACCCTCGATGAAACATTACTGCATTTAAAACCACCCTTCCTCCACCACACTTTCCTAAATGGAATGTTTACCACAACTGCAATCTAGAGTTCTGGCTATGAAAGCTGCTGGCATGAAGCTGCAGAAATGTGAGGGCAGGGAACTGTCTTCCCTTTTGTCAGCCCCAAACGGGTACGTGACACAAGAATGTGCCAGTGCCATGTCAGTGCTCAGAGTGATTCTGAAGGACATTCAAACATCCACTACAGTGTTTTTCACTCTGGTGGGATACTGTGTGCTGCAACAAGGGGGAATAAAGAAACAAGAGGGAGAAAGTGGGAGCTGTGTTCATTTGGGCTACCAGCACACACTCTTTCTTCTGTTCTACCAGCTCTTCCCCAGATAGCTGAGACCTGCAGGCACTGCACTGTGGCATAACCAAGGGACACCGAGTTCTTTGGGTGCACATAACTCAAGGGGTAAAGAGGGAAAAAAGCATGTTAACCAATGGCCTCCCAAGGATGACCTCCCAAACACTCTCTGGTGTTTCATATGCTCTTTTATTAGTCCTCCTGCTTTACAGGGCAGCACTTTGGACATACACACACTCCTTTCCTGGTTGTTTCCATGCATTCTCACTTGATGCAAACAGTCAGGCACAACTTCCACCATCTGGTCTGCACTCTGATGCACCATTTGGTCTGCACCTCTTCCTCCTACATGCCTGTCACAGCTTTAAGACCAGGTAGTATTTCAGAACTTCAATGTATTCTTAATCTCCTCTCTCTTAAGTCTGTCATCTGGATAGCAAGCATCACCATTCCTGCATCTTATGGCCAAAACATGGTTGTAGACCTTCTCAAGTCTCCTGTAGGGTTTTCTGCTCTACGTGAGCTTCAAATGTAACCCTGGGCACTGTACTACAACGAAGACTATAAAAGCAACCATCACTTAAGGAAAGCCCCAGACAAAACCAAGAGAAGTTTCTCTTTGCTTAGAAAAACAGAAATCAAGAAAATCTGATTCTCTCCTCCCCTCACCAGAGTTCACCAGTTAATCCTGGTTTGCACTTGCAGAAGAGTTAAAGCAGTCCCAAGAGCACACGTTTCTTTCTCCTTTCTCTATCATACGATTTAAAATATTTATGTCAAGAAAATTATCTCTAAAGAAAGAAATGTTACCTGAAAACATTCTCTTATTTAATAAGTGAATTTCAAGACTGAAAGAGCAGGCAAGAAAGAGCAGCTACTGAAGTGGATACATCCAATGAAATATGTTTTTTAAAACAAATTCATCCACTTAGAAAAGGATGAAAGATCATTCCACATCTTGCAGTCAGCAAAAGATTAAGAAGGATTTACAACACTTCGTTATGAAAAAGATGGGTAACAGAAAGCCATTCAAAATCACAGTGCAAAGCCAAACATAAGGAAATGCAAATCAACTCACTTGGAAACAAGAGAGAAAGCTGCTGAACAGATTGCTGGGCAGGGAACAAGTCTCATTAAGATGTGGCCCAAAGAGGCAGGGAAATGGGCTCGGGTCACTTTCTCAAACACAGAACTGAAGGTGTTGATGTCTGCCAGCTTGCTGCTGTGGTCTCCACCTCCAGTGTCCAAGATGTTCCCTCCATGTAGGATCAAAATTAACACATGAGTTTTGCAGTTCTGGTGTTGAACTCCTTCCTATGAGAGAAACAGGGAGGAAGAAGGGAGGAAGTGATTTTATGGACACTGTTGGTGTACTTGGTGTCAACATTAGCAGTGATTTTTTTCCTTCTACTCTCACTGTGATCATTTTGTGGTATTTGTCTTCACTGGAGGGGTGGGTGGGTGTGTGTGCACATGCCCCATGTTCCATTTAATTCAAGTATGTCTGACTCAGATAGAGCTCACTATGCTCTGACAGAAAACCTTTGCAGCACAGATGTAGGTTTCAGATTAACAAGGATTATTAAAGCAGCTTTGTGTACATCAAAAGCTGCTCTGAGATTGGAGAAGAATGTCAACCTCCACAAGCCCAAGCTTGTGTCTGTCTAGGTATCCTGGTTCATTGCTTCATCTACTGTCAGGGTTCTCATTCAAATCAGCAAAGGTTCTAAAAGCCAAATTTCTTTGCCAATGAAAACATCCAGCAAAAGCAGATGATATAGTTATTTCAGCCTCTTGACACTGGCAGCTTCTTACTAAAATGAAAGATGGGGGTAATTTAGGGTTAAAAGATACCCAGACACTTACTGAAAAAGTAAAAAAAAAAAAAAATCACTGCTGATATCCATAAAACTGACCAATAAATTTACTGAATATGCACAGACAATAATCGCCTTTATAAAATAAACAAGGTATTTTCAACATGAGCCTGAAAAAGCATTTTTAATGTCTCACAACTCCACCTTTTTTCCTCTTTATCCCTTGAGAGTTATGTGCACTCAAAAAACTCAGTAATATATTAAAAGATTAGTTTTTTTGTTTTTAAATCTTGACAGCCATTTTCTTCTTCATTTTGGATCATACAATTTCTGAAGACTTCTAGTTTCTGACCAAATATGAACACACAACTAAAACAACAGTAATATTTCTTGTACTTGTCTAAGGATCATTAATTGCTAGATTGGGTGATTTACTAAGAATCAGGCAATGTTCTGGACAGTTTATTCTTAAATTCTGGAATGAAATCTGTAACTTTAGCACTTGTACAATGATGACAGAGACATGGCTGAAAATGAGAGAATTGTCAGTTATTCCATAAAGCCACCATCTCTGTTCAGCCCATAAATTTTAGTATCCTGTAGAAGTATTCACTGTGAAGGCATTTTGCTGACCTTTTATATCTCTTTATATCTTTTATTTATATCTGCTTAAATACAGGACTGTACAAACATTTTTAAGGTGCCACTTTTCCTTGCATTGATTTACAACTTCCCTCTCCATGTGGTTCTATTCCAGTTATTCAGAAGAGAGATTTAATTCTTTTTAAAAGCTAAGAGCAGTTCCTTCCACAGCCAATGCCCACTTGTAAAAAAGCAACATTGCTGGATGGGTCAGTGGAACAGAAAGCTTCCAAACAGAGGGAAAAACTCAAGTGGGTCAATATTGCTGAAGTCACTGTTACGAGAAGTCTCTCAGCTGGATTTAACAGTTATCTTTCACAGGAAGACCCAAATAGAATGAAATTAATTTGCCTGTCAGCAGTAGCTCAGTCATGACTGAGGCAAGGGGCTCAAGGGCTAATCAACTCAACACCTGAAATCAATCAATGACTCATAATTTTTGGAGGGCTGTAGGACTGGAATTCTTCAAAAAAGGAAAAGCAGACATTTCCATTACCTGTCCTAGGTGTGGACAGAGGACCTTAATCAGTTTGCTGGAAGGACCACAACTTGTTTAGATTCTTTCCTGCTTCTAAAAAAAGGCAATTCTGTTATTATCAATTTCATGACTGCTGTTGAATCTGCTTCACAAAACTTGCATTTCCACTCAAGTACTAAGCAGACATAACAATTTCTTTTCAGAGAACTGGGTCATACTTCCCCCTAAGTTAAGTATTCTATGTCTAAAAATCTTGTGAAGATTTTCAGTGATTGCACGTGCAGCTATTGAACAAGGGAAAGACAGAGCCATCACCCGAGTTCATAATTCCATAATACAATATGAGAGTACTTCCACATGTCTACTCCTTGGAAACCAGGACAGCTTGTTTTAGGAAACAATCTTACCTCATTGTCCTCATGTATTTCAATACTGCCTTGTGCAGGGAACCTTTGTTTTCTTAAAGAAGCTCTATATAATTCACCTGAAAGGAAAAGAGACATATTGGTCATATAAATATTTGTCTGCCACCTCTTCTTCAGACACCTATGGAGGTAACATTTCTAGTTTCAAGACAGAAAGCTCTGTTCACAGGAAATCCTATGGACAAACAGAACAATACAGAGGCTCTTCTATTCTTAAGACCAACATTTAGAACAGCATTCAGGTCCTTATATGGAGGTTTGCAGTATCAGTACAGCTGTTGTTGATCATCTGTGCCTTTCTGAAGCATCAGCAGAACAGGTCACCTGAGGTTCTGCATGGCTCTGCTCATCCCAAACAGCTATCTTAGACACTCTGGTATGTCTTAAATGGCACCAAACAAATATGTATCAGCAAGTGAATGAACCCTTTCAAGTTCTCCAAAGACTCTCAGGATGCAGTTCTTCCACAAACCTCTGTGACTACCTAGGGAACTTCCCCTGTGGTAACTGCAGTGCCCTGTTATCATGACACAAAACAGGAGTAACAGACCATAGAGCAAAGACAATTTCTCCTCAAAAAGCCCTGTAACCTGAAAAATGGGAAGTGACATTGCAGAGAAACACATTGCTTTGCTAATACCTTTTCACAACAGGATCACACATGCAACATCCTCAATTATAAACACACCAATGAAAGTGTCTTCATTGACTTTGGAGCGTGACCCAACAGACCCAAAGGCCCACTTGTCTGCTCTTTGGGCACACTGGCTGGGCAGCAGCCTGCTCTGAGCAGTGCAATATTCCTGATATCACCTTTAAGGCCATGTGACTGTCCACTGTCTTGCCTTGGGAAACAAAGGAAGCTTTTCTTTGCAGACAGTGTGGTCAGACATTGGAATAGCCCTCCTAGACAGGTGGCAATTCCCCAAGCCTGTTGGTGTCTAAGACATTTAGACAATGCCCTTAAGAATATACTTTAACTTTTGGTCAGCCCTGAAGTGGTCAGGCAGTTCAACTACATGATCACTGTAGGTTCCTTCCAACTGAAAATATTCTAATTCTATTCTATTCTATACTTGTATGGCTGGCTATGGAAAGGCTTACCCTCTGAATAAAGCTTCTCTGTACTCGAGGACACTTAAGTAGTACTATCCACTTTTTCTGTTTTGCACTGTTTCTTCAGTCATTGAAGAGAACTACTACAGGCTCTTTCTGGTCTCTTCATAATGCAGTACTTTTTCTACCACTGCATGTTACCTGGGAACAGCAGTAAGATGGAATTTGATTAGCAAATGTGGTGGTCAGTTTGTTGGGGAGGGCAAATGTGCTTTTTTCCTTTTACCAACAGTGATGGAATTCCAGACAAGATGTGAATCCTATCCCTGTAACAACTCTTCTTCCCTCTCATGTGGGGAAGAGAGAGGCTTTGAAATCCTTCTGAATTATGATACCAGAAATTTGTAATTTAGAATTTCAGCTGACTGCAGTGTTGTAGCCTTAAAATTCCACTCATCTTACAAAGGTTAGCTGTTCCCAGAGAAACTGTGAGGCCTTCCTCCCTCCATGACAGATACAAGTTTTAGGAGTTAAGGAGAGAGGATTGTACTAAATAATAACAACAAAGTAGATAACTGACAGCTTTTGGGATTTAGACACCTTTGCCTCTGTTTCCTCCACCATGCCAGAAGAAAATAAATACATCAGATAATGCTACAGATGACTCAGTTTACTTTTCCTTGGCATTTGTAGTTTGCACCCTCTTTGTGGTTCTACTCCATTTGTTTACAGGCAGTCTGCCAGACCCTAAGAGAGCAGACTGTAATTTTCACCTCACCAAGAACACTGCTTAGCAGGGTCTGTCCAGGTTATTCTAAAAGCACTAAATTTAGTCCAAAACACATTTTGAGCACTCTACCCTTTTGCATTAGGACTAAGAGTGAATTCTACAGAAGATTCTACTAATATCATTCCTTATAGCTGCTGGAAATTTATTTAGCCTCTGTGTCTACATTTCTCCATATTTAAAATCGAGGTGATTATTCTTGCCTTTTGTAATGGTTTTTTGACAGGCAATGATTTAATGTATTAGCCATTTAATACTTACATTAAAAAAAAAAAGTACAACAACAAAACCCGAAATACCAGAAAGTAAACCCAACAGAGACAACATACACCTATAAACCCTGAGCTTCCACCAAACGCAATTGCTTTTTGGAATTCTCTGCAATTTAATGCTGATCTCATTATTAAACAATTATGTCAGCAATATGTAATGTAAAAGTTCCGTTTTTTTTGGGAGATCATCAATTGATACCATTTAAAACATAAGGCTGCATTATAAAAACCAGCAGGAACTACTGAGCATTTTTATGAGAACCATGTATCAGCTCATTGAGACCCACCCTATGTAGTTAAATGGCTCTTAGCAACATGTGGTACCAAAACAAATTAATGTGAAATACGTGAGCAAATACAGAAAGCAGCATTTGCCTATTGCTTCTCAGAAGCTGAACTACAAGGAAGACAGCACACAGCCCTAAATTAAATGCAACCCCAATACAGAAACTGCTTTTCAGTCTAGCAGTCAACAGCCAGGAAGAGTGGCTGTCATCTAAACCAACCAATTTAATGACAAGGGAAGAGATTTACCAAGTATTTCTGCAGACAGAAACATTCACTGCTACTGCAGATACCAATGAGCCAGTGTGTCTGGCAGGGATTGTTCTATACTCAAATTCCCACTGGAACTGGTATATAAATATAGACACACACACACATATTTACAGTGACTTAGAGAGGCACTAAGCAAGCTGTGTGTCTGCCACCTTGCCTGAAGTAACTCATTGTCCAGTCTCTTCATGGGGAGTACATCAGATCCCAAGATCAGCACAAGAGGAGAGCCAGGTGAAAGGGCTCTCCTTTCACCAGTGAAACTGATTCACCAGTGGACAAGTGATTCAAGACCCCAAAGCAGCCAGGAACGGCATCAGTTCAATAAACAACAACAACAAAAGTAAGTACCCTGAATCTAGGAGAACAGAATTCCCGTGATCATTCCCAAACTTCTGAGACCATAAGGTACAGTTCAAACCCACGCTACGAATCAAGCCAGGTCTTCTTTTTGGGTTTTTTCTCCACAGACCATTTCAAATATCCCTAATACTTTGTCATGTTAATTAGGGAGAAATTTGGAGGGGGAGTGGGGAGAAAACTTGCTTTAGCTACAAAGCATAAATGGTGATAGTCCCCAAAAGGAAACTGCTATTTCCATGATCTCGCTCCCATGAGAAATGATGCTGTTTCTTGCCATCTGCTGTGCTATTACTAGTCAGTCACAATGATAAATCCATCATAAGGAGTATGTTCACATGAAGGCTGTGACATATGCTTTCTATTAAAAAATGATAAAGTACTGTAATACACTGCAGATGTAGTTTTGCAAACTGCACTGTTTAAAGGAAAATAATGGCATGCATCACTGAGCCCAGTCCTGCTCTGGAAGCCACAACACGAGACAGTATCTGTGCTAACTGCCACAGTTTCCTCATTGAATGGGTCTTACACCTACACGCTACCACATCTTGTACAGGAATACTACAGAGCACTGGAGAAGAAGAAACACACAGGGTTTAGCAGAGGATCTCGACTCTAAGTGCTCTCAAGCTCCAGTTATCAGATCAGGCCAGATGGGAAAAGTATGATTTCCAAAAGGGAAGGGGTTGGCACGGGGCAACAGCATGTGCTTACAAACACAGCTGCAGGAATAAAGAACAGACATTTCACTGTGAACTCCAGGAAGGCAACTGTTCCCAGAGAGAACTGTGATGAAGGGAAACACCCTCATTAACACCACGCATTTCTCTAAGTCAGTTCCTACTCTCTGGCAAGCAATGCAAAAGCACAGAAAGATCAACAGCAGAGCCACACGTAAAGTGTGCCTGAAGTTGGGCACCAGCAGCAAAAGGACCCTAGCAATGCCAGGCTTGGCACTACCTTTCATTCACACAGCACTCAGAAATGTTAATAGCAACACTTCTTGCACCTTGTACTGTCCTGTATGAGCCACTGTGTACACCAGCAGCTTCACTGTCCAGTGCTCTGCCTCTGCCACCCCAGCCAACACTAACAAGGCACTAAGGCACTAAATAATGTCACAGGCACTTTCTTGGTACATCTTTATAATCCACACTGAAAATAAGTTAAAATAAAACTTAAAAAAATCCTGCTCCCTCCACATGCATTTCTCTTCTCAATGTAACAGACCACTTGGTTAACAAGTCTACTCTATTACTACCTCTAGTTGCTGAACAGCCTCGGTACAAAGAAAAATGAGAAGAACTTCAACTCACGTTGTTTTTCCTGTAGAAAGCCAGATGAGCAAAATGCAGACTCTTCATCTGCAAAAGGAAGAAACCACAATGTAAACTGAAATTGCTTTACATGAACATCAAGCTCTTTACTTTTTCTACTGTGTTGCAGTAAATATTTCGCAATCGACCATTATGGTGATTTCCAAAAACCCCATTGGCTCCAGTGGGAATAGCTCAGTATATGACACACTTGACAACTGCTGTAATCTATTCATCAAAATGGTTAGTCTAGTAGCTAGATTTTGCTCTTCATTTCAAAAAAAGCATCATAAGCAAACTGTAGCTAGGAATCTATTTGATAACCTGCAGCATTAGCCACTGAATCACTAAACAACTAAGAATTGGCATAACTTTGTAGCAATACAAAACAGATTTTTATTTCAAATATTTAATTAGCAGCTTTTGAAACTCCAGAATGTTTCTGTTCTTCCATTCCCTCTCACAGTCCACCTGTCCAAAGAAATTTGCAAGTACAAAGGGATTTTCTCAGATCTAAATGAAAAACCCTAATATACAGGGACACAAGGATATGGAAATAAAGGCCCTTTCTATGGATGAAGTCCTCTTACAGCACTCCTTTGCCATCATTCTACCACTACAAAAACTGAAGTCCAAAGGCATCAGCCTACATCTACCATCAGAGATTGTAGGATACATGATAAGGTGAACTAACAATATGCTTAAGCAAGGAAGCTTTGAATGTGGCAGAAATGTGGCAGTTTAGGATAGGATGGCTTAAGAAAACATGCTTAAGTTATTGGCAGCTTGTAACTAACAGAGATGCAGGAAAAGGAAATCCATATTTGGACAAAAGCCTTCAGCAGAGGAGGACAACGGGAATACACCATGTTTGGAGTGGACACAGTGTCACCACGTCTGTGACTGGACGAGAGAGCTCAGGACCCTCAGAGGACTGGTTAGAAACTGACCTTGGGAACCTCTGGCTAGAGTTACACATATCTGACGAGAATAAACATTTAGAAAATATAAACCATTTTATAGTATAAAAATAATGCTGTATTGCAATAAAACGATTCATGATTCTTCAAAGTGTTTGTGAATCCACAAACGCCACCGAAACAGGGACAAAGACCCCAGCCTAAACACTACAAGAGGTGGGATGGGAACACAGGTCTCTCCTTCTCTAGTTTCCTTCTTCAGGGGCCCAGCAACATTTACTCTTTTTCTCAGAGTCTATCCACTCCTTGAGTATATTCACAGGCACAGCACTCAGCTGCTGGGGCACAGCCTGACTCAACAACAGAGGCATCGTTCTGTTACACGTGTCTGGCAACAGAGAACAGACTGACAAATGCCAAGGACTAGGGAGCCTGGTGGCACTCCACGATACATGAACAAAACAGGGCATGTGCTGCCATTGCCTGCCCCCTGATTTTCTTGTGTTCAATGAAAGCTTCTGCCCAGTGCCTTACAAAGACCATAGAACTTGTAGGCACTGTTTCTCATCTCATGATGTGTCAAGTTAAATGCTGTTAAGCTAAGTCCAACTCAGTTAATATATAAAACTAACAATAATATTTAACTCTTGATGGATGCAGCAGTACAGCATAAGAGCTCTGTAACTACTCTCTTCTTCTTCAGATGCCCCAGCTATCACAATTGACAATTTGGTTTCCAAGGGAGTAAAAAGAAAAAAAAAAACAGGCTTTTAACATAGAGCAAAGAAATCTTCTTTAGTCCATTCTTTGTGCAAGCAGTACTTGCAGTACACTGCTGTACTTCGCTTTTGAAGAATTAAAATTATTTGAATTAGTTACTTTCCAAATTTCGAATACAATCTCCTCAATTTTCAGTTCCTCAACAGGACAATTCACAGACTGTTGTTCTGACAAAGAGCTTGGGTCCCAACTGTTACCTGCTTTCAACTTATTATTATTTCAACTTATTAGGGAAGATACATTAACTTCAATAGCTCACAGAGAGAGACATTGTTGAGGCAAAGCAGCCATCAGTCACTGCCTTGGGAAGAATGTGTGAAGCTCCCAGGAATGTGAGCACTAAAAGCAAAAATCAGGCCTCCACACCAAGAGATTTAAGCTTTTTGGTATATCTTACTGTGCCTGTTTGGCATTTTTCATCACACAGTCAATTTAACAAATTTAAAAAAAAATGCCACTTCTCTGCCCTGGAAATGAAAGATCATCTGCAATTACTCTATTTTGCATGCTACTTAAAAAAAAACCCCAGCAAGCAGTTTTTTGAGCAGCATTGAAAACAGAAACACAACACTGGTTGTAAGCACAGTTATGTCAAACTTGGGAAAACAGAGGGAGAGGAAAGGAAGCAATATAACTACAGATGGTATGACCCTCTGGATGGGAATAGCAGCCAGGGAAACTCTAGGCCCAAAGAAACTGATGCAAGAACACATGCTGACTTCAGCATGTGGACTGGATCTTAATGCAGGCTGGAGAACAAAAAGGGAGGGACCACAAGGAAAGCAATGCTCTCTGCAGCAGCATTCGGCTCTCGGCTCAAAACTATCTTAGCACCCAGTTTAACCTTCCTCCCTTTTGCTTGCATTTGCCGAGCTGTGCTCTAGAGCATACAGCATCAGAAAATTAAATTATGGCAGTTGCACAATGCTGGTAACCTACCCTATTATAAACTGCTAGCAGTGATGATTTGCAGAAATCCAGTCCACTGCTTCTCTCTAAAACCTGCTGCTAGAAGTAAAATCTGTTCTCTGTATGAGCCATCTGATGTGTTTTGGAACGCTGATACTATTGTAGTTTCCATCCTCCCCTTCCACTATTCACTAAGCCAAATTTTCTATTTACCATTCTTCACATTAATAGGCAGCAGCAGATGCTATTGCAATAAATTTAATAGCAGCATAAACAGTACAGTCAGCTATGTAAAAATACCCTTTAATTGATTATATGAGTCCAGGAGGGCATGACAAGGAGGGGTATATCACATGCTGCTGGGGGGAAGGAAGAGAGCAGTTTGTTTATACAGAACAGTCACTGTGAACAAAATGAGGCAAGGCAGCCCTCAGAGAGAGACAGAGAAGAAGAAATACTAGTACAAGTACAAGGTAAAACTCACTATAGCAGTCATGAGGGTGTAGAGAGTGTTACACTGAGTGTTTTGACCATTGCATAAATGTTGGAGAACCTCTGAGATGCATGGCAGGTGCAGCAAAGCCAGTGAAAATGAGACCAGATAAAGAACTCATTAAAGACACCTCAGTCTGCACCACTCTTGCACAGAAACACTGGTTTCCTGTGGGAATTTAATGGATCCAACTCAACATAACTCATAATTTCAAATACTATGGATTAGTATTCACATTACAACTGACAAGCAGCTTAACAAAAAGTCTAAGCCGTGCAATGCAAAAAATGCAATACTGCTCCGTAGGCAAATGAAGAACTGTTTATGCCCTATGAGACAAAATAGTAATTACTTTCTCATTTGCTTTTCTATCTCTACCTTCCACCACAGCATAACCAGAAGTTTGAGAGGTCTGCGACAAGGACAAAGGCATTTTCATACGTGCTTAATGCTCTTGAATGCTCAATACAATTTTTGGGAGTTGAAAAGCTGGTTCTTGTGCACAGTCCACTCAAAACCAAACCTTCTCAGAACAGAAGAATCATTGTCATTAAGTCTTTATAGCAGCCTTGTGTGCACAAGACAAGAGAAAACATGAATTCCAAGTAGATCAACAAAAGCTATTGTGAATCCTAGGGCCATGGAAATGCAACAGCAGGACCAAAGGGTGCCCAGTACCCAGTGTGGAAGCAGCCAGTGACTGACCAACTCTTCCATGCAGTAATTCTCTGCTAAAAGCTACTAGGACAGACCCACTGTAAATCCAGTTTATTTACCAGGGTAACTCTTTACAATAGTCTTTGCCAGGGATCAAAAGGTACTGGCATCAAAAAGCACTGCAATTATGGCATGTCTGCTGCACATTTTCTGTAAAATGCTGTAGCAATGCTTGTTTCAAATTAGTGTGCAATACAATAGTGTAACTGTCTGATGCTCTTAGTCATAGAACAATAGAACTACAGAATCAGTTGAGCTGGAAGGGACCTTGAAGATCATTGAGTTCAACCCCCCTGCCTATGTAGTCATATGGTTTAACTTTAGGTAATGTGAGGAGCACGGAGTTGGGCCTGATCTTTATGTGCCCCTTCTAACTTGAGATATTCTATGATTTTATAAATTAGCTCACTCTACAGATGTATATTAAACTTAACAAAAACCGTTATTCTAGTCTTCCAGTTCTGTTCAGTGCCTTGTGGGTACCATGACAGGAGAACAGAGAGAGCAGCTGAGGGAATTAACAGGAAATTGCCCCTGACACTTCTTAGAAATGGGCTGCCTCACATATAAACCAGTCTTTTTTTTCCCCTTACAGTAGATGGAAAGATGAGATCCAAAAGATATAGTATCAGACAGCAAAAAAAAATCATCACTCAGCAATGCATTTGCTGCACTTAAAATCTCAGGAAATATTTTTTTAATGGGGACTTACAAAGGGTAACTGGAATCACACTGCATGCCATGAATTCAACAGCATTGTATGGTCTACTGAGCAACGCAAAATTTGCCATTTTAAAATAATTGGTAGAAACTGAATAGCTCGATCCTGGGTGGTAAAGAAAGAGCAGGAATTGCAGATTTCCATACACTGACTGAACAAAACTTGCTGAACAGTAGCATTTCCCAGCTCCAAGCCACTATTTTGTAATGGGGTGGATGTGAAAAATAAAAGTTTAATCTAAATCAACAATTCGAATGAGTCCCAGAAAGACAATACTACTGTCAGCACTATTTTCATCATCAAAAGATGAAAAGATCTGTGTAACCTGGTCTTGTGCAATGCGACCAAGAAAGGCCTTTCACTCACCTGATATGAAAATTTCCAGTTGTGAAAGCTGATCATGTCCATCTATTTTGCTGGTAACCAGTAAAGCAATCCATCAGTCTGTATGTGTAGCATATGAAGTACAGGAAAAGTGAATTTCACAGGCATTTTACAGTCAGTTATGTTTTAAACAACTAAAAATTAAATTGCATTTTGTCAATTGCCTAACTGAGAATTCATCCTCATTTGAAGCATTTTAATTCAATTAGCTGGACTTTCAGAGTAAAATAGTACCATATTGCTGACAAAAATGACTAATGGCTTTTAAAATTTAATTAGCATGTATTAAATCAATAGTCATCATTTGTGGCAAGCTGTATTACAGAAATTACATAGTTATTTGTTTGCTTGCTTGTTTATATTATTTTCTACAAAAATACCACATACAGCCTCTTTTTTTTAAAACAAATTAAGTTTCAAAACAAATTAAGCTTCAAATCAAAGAAACAGTCAAGGTTCATTGGGGGTTTGCCTGTTTCACTTTTTTTGTGTGTGCATGTGTGGATTTTCATGATGTTTACCTTCTGGAAAAGGCAGGCCAAGCTGGCAGGGCAGACAACCAGCCTGCCTGATCAGAGAGCTTTGGCTTGAACTCACAGGTTAAAACAGAGCACATCACCTTTGGAAGAAGGGACAATCAATGTGGGAGGACTACAAGGCTGTTGTGAGGTTATGCAGGGAGAAAACTGGAAGGGCCAAAGCCCAAATAGAACTTAATTTGGCTACTGCTGTAAAAGACAAAAGAAAATGCTTTCTACAAATACATCAGCAACAAAAGGAGAGCCAAGGAGAACCTCCCTCCTTTACTGGATACAGAGGGAAATATAGTGACAAAGCATGAGGAAAAGGCAGAGAGAAACGACCTTGAAGGCCCCAAAATCAGTGACGAAGGAGGCAGAGATGTGTTCCAGGTGCTGGAGCCCATGAAAGACAGACCGAGGTGAGGCAGCTGTGCCCTCACAGCCCACAGAGACCCACCTGCACCCCACGGAGGAGCCCCACACCACAACAGGCTCCAGGCAGAACCCAGGGCCCATGGAGAGAAGCTGGGTCTTCTGGCAGAACTTGGGACCCTGTGGGGGACTCTTGCTGGAGCAGTTCTTGGTGTGGGAAAGACCCACACTGGAAGGGTTTGTGAAGGATTGCACCCCATGGGAGGGACCTGAGCCTGAAGCAGGGGAAGAGCACAAGGAAAAGGGAGCAGCAGAGACAAAGGGTTAAACACTGACTGCAACCACTGCTCCCCACCCCTTTGCATCACTCAGAGAGGAGGAAGAGGTAGAAGAGTCAGGAATGAAGCTGAGCCTGGGAAGGAAGAGGAGATGAGGTAAGGCGTGTTTAGTTTTGTTTTATCTCTCACTACCCTACTCTATTACAATTAATTGGCAATAAATTAAATTAATTTCCTGAAGTTGAGTCTGTTTTGCCTGTGACTGTAATTGGAAGTAATCCCTATGCCCTTATCTCAATCCATGAGCTTTTCATTGTATTTTCTCCCCTCTTCTGCTGAGAAGAGGGAGTGATAGAGCAGCTTAGAGGAACCAAAAATAATTTTCCTTTAAGATATAAATGTACTTTGCATAGCAAAGGGTGGAATGATGAATCAGAACAGACCAGCAAATCTGTAAATATTCCAGAAGAATTTACAGTGGTTATTTCAGAATCCAGGACCTGAAACCAAACCTCCTTCAACCAGTTGAGGGCAATGGAGGATGTTATCACCCATCCCTTTGGCACAGTTTTCAGCTCTCACAATAGACCAACTGACCCTGTAGAGGCTGGGATACCACTCAGTCTTGGAAGCCCTTGTTTGAGTACTTTGGATGATAGCCTGGTTGATTTTTCTCTTTAGTGGGCCAGTGGGCATGTTGGTAGGACAAGAGGGAATCGCTTTAAATGAAGGTTTAGTTTGGATATTAGGAAGAAATTCTTCCCTGTGAGGGTGGGGAGGCCCTGGCACAGGGTGCCCAGAGAAGCTGTGGCTGCCCCATCCCTGGAAGTGTTTAAGGCCAGCTTGGGTGGAGCTTGGAGCAACCTGTCCATGGCAGAGAGGTTCAAACTAGATTGGCTTTAAGGTCCCTTCCAACCCAAACCATGCTATAATTAAGTACAACTTCTGGTGAAAGGCAGAAATTATGTGCTCCTGAGAACCACGAGTTGTGCGAGAATACACAGTCAAAAAAATCACAAATTGCACACATCAAGTTTCAGATGTTTTCTAATACTCTCACATATTACAAAGATGTGTATTTCTTTTCCTTAGAAGAAATAACGACCAAAGAAAAACATGCCAATTACCTATTTTCCCACAACTACACCCCAAATTCACATTACTTCAAATATCCTGCTACTGTGATTTTAATACATAATCTAAAAAAAAAACATTTAAACTTTCCTACTCACACAACCATTTTTCTGAAGATCACCTTCACATCTCTCCAAATTTCTAAGGAAAGCTCTGATAAGCTCTGATAAGAAAGATGCACAAGTACTTTTTACTTACTGCCAGACAAACTTTCATTTAGGACCTCTCCCACCATCACTAAAGACAAAAGCTCTCTTTCTACCCATGTCAAGGACAGTAAGCAAACCTTTGACAATCCAATCCTAACACACTACTGAGTAATTAAAATCAGGGTGTTGGGGCAAACAGACAAAGGAGATTGATAAAGATTGCATTAAGATCTCAAGCTTGGCATTTGCTAAATTCTGTAATCTTGGCTTTGCAAACTTAGTTCTGGAATATTCAGGAACTGTAATAATAGCTTGAATAAAAGACAGCTTGTCCCAACATTTCTAATAAAATGGCCAAGAATTGAAGCTTCCAGCCAATATTTGTTGGCTCACTGAGGACAGGCAGAAAAACAGACAGCCACAGACAAAACCAGAAACTCAACACAAGAAAAACCTTAAAGCTTTTGTATTTTATTAGATCTGATGAAAAAAAAAGGTCCAAAGTTGCAACGAACCTTGTACAAATTTATGCACAGCAGCTTTGTCTATGGCAACAACCCAGAAAATGCCAGCTGCTTCTGCTCACCAGTTAGGAGGCAGAAGTAAATAAAATTCCCTAGCATACACATTATCAGCTCAGGAAGGGCTAAGATCTACTAAAGCTGCAGAACAAGGCAATCTTTTTCTCACTGCAGGTCAATGAAAAAGAACAGTGCTCTGCTCTGTCTGCAAAGATGTGTAACAAAACCACTGGCCCTAGAGACTGCATGAATTGTACCTGCAACCAACACCAATGACCTCATCATTCTCTGAGAGCCCTAAGTAAATCCACCTGGGGAAGGAGTTTCCCTGAATCTGCAAACCATACTGCTCACGTCTTTCCACTGAACAAGAGAAGTACCCTGGGAAGAAGCCAAACAAAGACATCTTTCTCCTATCTACATAATGTTTTTAAAAAAGAGAATCCAGCTGAACTTCTAAGTGTTTACAATAAACAATTGGACTAAGGCTGAAATATCTTTTTATTGTGGCACAGAAGACAACATAGTCTTCCTTCCAATGTCCTCCTCCCTCCCCCTTTGCTTTTTACATTTGTATATGATGTTGCTAATCACAGACTTTTCTAAACTTGCTAATCAGTAATGTGGTCTTGTTAAGCTATAATAAAAGCATAGTACAATTATCTGCCCTAACAACAGTGGGATATGACCAATCAGCATTTGGCATATAATTCCATGAAGAGACAGATGAGCACATGTAGGGGGGAGGGAATAAATCAGATGTTGCTAATCAATAGGACTAAATGTGTGAGTATAAGATGGTAGAGGAAAGAAGGAAATGCATTGCCTTGCCTATTCAGAAGTCTGATGCATTTAGCAGGAGTGCAGCAGTGAGGATTTCTAACCGTGAGTGTGCATTCCAGCCAGGACTCCACCTCCTTCTGCAGTGCTCAAACAGTGAACTCACATTCTGGCTTAAGGAGACACAGTACCTGTAACGTTGGCTCGGACCTGGGCCAGCCCAGTCCTCGACAACTTCAGTCTTTGCCTGATGTCTCTGTTAGGAACAGGCCAGCAATGAAGTGTGACCCAAAAGCAGAGCACACTTGCAGCATGAGAATGGAGACACATCTGCACACAGGTCAGTTCAGCGGCCGCTCTGGGTCAGGGACAGGACTCAAAGCTTTTAACACGTGTGTACAAACACAAATGAAACAAAGGAAAAGAACAGAGAAAATTCCTTCTTCCTTCTTCTGCAAAACATCACAGAGAATTAGCTTAAATGAAAATAGAAGAAAAGTATGAAGAAGGATGGACTGTAACTTGGAGGACTGCTTCATTTGTTTCTGCACAATCCCCCATGCAACTCCGGGTCTCACATTCTCTTTGTTGCATCTATTCAACTGCATAATACAAACAATAATCCTTTCATCAGCCTTTTTCTGAACAGCAGAAACTCTTAATAGCAGTCTCTCACAACCCTTTCCTTAGTGTGCAACACAAAGGGCACTGTGAAAAAAAAACCCAAACAAAAGCACCCTCAGACAAAGGGTGCTAAAAGGAAAAAAAATGCATTCTAAATTTGCCAGCCCTGGAAGAAACAGAAAAATATCTGAATATCAAGGATAGGTGGGTTTTGGCAAGTTATTTAGAAAACTAACTCATAATTGATGCAGTACTTTATTAATTTTTCTTGCTACTTTGTAGCAGAGAAACTGCCATATTTAAAACCTGTGTAATAGCTATAGTGTAACTTAAAAATTGCCACTGAATCCCTGAATAAGTTACCAAGCAACGTAAGTGATACCACATTAAAAGCAAATGCAAGACTGACAATTTTTTTTCTCTAACTACCTATTTAACAACTGCAAATACATTGCATGTATTGTGTCTACTTGTCATTTAAATATTATTGAAATAAATCATTCTCATGGTAGGTAATAAGAAATTTGTAACTCAGATATCACTTTTATATACCTATATACTAAATTAAACCTGTTCACAGCTATTTTCAGGATTGTCTACACGTAGCAAATCCACAAAGAAAAGCCTTCTAAAATGGACAAGTACGTCAAATTCTTTTAAAAGTTAGATTAATTAACAAGCATCATTATGCCTGAGCACCACACCACCGATGGAGAAGCAAGCTAGGTCTTTCTCCCTGAAGTCAACAAGGTAACTTTAATTTTCAAACAACTAGGCAATTTAGGAGCCAAAGTGACAATTAAGACTGCTTATGCCTTTGTCCTAGGTCCCAGATTCTTACTGGTGTATCAGTGCCCATTTCCCACTCATTTCAGTGGCACATAGTTATATGAATATTTACATAAACTGGCCCCTAAGGTGTGTGTCCCCACAGAAATTCCAGATAACAATTTGCTGACTTTAAGGAGCAAAATAAGCCAGTGACAACAAGAAGACTCTCATACATTGAATACAAGAATACATGCAAAAATAAGTTTTAGTCTTGTAATCTATCTCATAGTTGTTGAGCTGAGTCCAATACTGACTTCCCACTGAAGCCAATCAATCTGTATTACCTGGCCTGTCAAAGCTTCTTCCTGAAGGAGATCATTGCAACTCATTTTTCAGCACTGAAATGCTACTTACTGGGCTATGCAAATCTTTTTAACTATGGGATGCTGTAAAATGACATTTCTGTAGAGTAATTATGTAATAGATGACAATTAATTGCTTCAGTAGTCAGAATTTCTTCTTAACTCTAAATATGTAATGCAAGCTAAACATTACCTTGATTTTCTTCCAGCTTCCCAATTGTTTCTATCTGCTCAACAAGATCATTTGAGTTCCACTGGCTCATGCCTATGAGAATGGCACTTTTTCCTTCCACTATCTCTTCTGTAGGAGGAAAAAGAAGAACAGAATAAACTGCTGTGACAAACAAGAGAAAAAAGACGAGGTGAGAACTAGTAATTGAGAGAGAAACAAACACTCAGCATAGCCCCTAATGGGAAGAGATAACAGGGTAGCATATGCAGGACTCTCCAGGAAAGCTTCTTGTCTACTCATACACTTTACAGCAAACCTATATGCTTCATATATTGTGTGCAGGAAAACCATGGAGAAGAGAGGACAGAACTGTTTCTCTTACACTGAGCAATCACTTACAAAGTAAGTTTATAATATTCACTTAAGAGTGTTTAAGTAGTTGGTTGGAACATTCAAAAGACAGAATAGAGGGAAGAGTGGACACACAGACCAGTTTAAGACTTTTCAGGAATGTTTTTTCCCCTTTTTGTACAGTTTTGTGTAGCACAGGTGGCTTTGCATTTTCATCTGGGGACACGGAAACATAATTGAATGGCACCAAGCCCACAGCACAGAGAACCATCTCTTTTATCAGGATCCCATCCAGGGAGTGGTGTAGGAAAAGATGAAAAGCACAAAACACAAACCATTAGATATTTGTGGATATTTGCTCCCTTTCTTAAAAAAACAAACCCTAAACCAAACAGGCTGTAGGAAAATACGTTCCTTCAATTTAACAACCGTTTGTCAAGAAGAGGGTGCATTAATCCTTTCTGAATAAATTTACCAAAAGCATTTTAGCCTGGTTGTATACAGCCCAGAATGGTCTTTGCACCCAGGGTGAGTGCACAGAAAAAAAAAGTAAAATAAATAATAACAATTCTTCACTCCTTAAGACAGATTCAGAGAATGAGGTCAAATTCTCTTACTGCCTTTTGTAGAGAATGGCTCTAATACGGGAGTAAACACAGAAGAATTTAGCCAGGACATTTCTGGCTAAAATAATCAACATTTTCAAATTAAAAAAGAAAGAAATGCAAGTTTGTTGGCAATCAGACCTTGCAGTGGACCTCTAAATGATTTAAAAATTTATGTTCTTTCTTGTTGTCTCACACGTATCTTGCTCATTTAGTGATCTTGGTACTAGGGACAGAGCAAGATGGATCCGTATAGAGGACTTCAAATCACTTCATAGCCACAACCACATCTTATCTTTCCCTAAGTCATACCTTTAGAAACAAACATTGATAAAGGTCATTTGTCATATTTATCAGAGAAGCTGGATCCAGCAAAGCCCCCTGAGGCCTGATGCAATCTCAGCTGCTCTCTGAGGCAAAGAGAATCAACCACCCAGCACAGCATTTTGCTCAGGTTTTTGTCACTTTCTTTTAGAGCCTGACTTATTTAAAGTTCTGTAAGGGGGAAGGGAAGGAGCCATGAGATGGCTCTGGACTGGCTAAAGGCAGCTTGGTGGCCCTGCCACGGCCACTGGGGAGGGACGAGTGTCCCATGGACATCCTGCACCTCTGTGACCCCACCAGCCACCCACGCCCTCACCTAATGCCCAGGGACAGGGCACCAGCTGCACGAGGAGCTTTTGCATTAACTGGCACCACGAAGCGAAATAAGGGAAGGTGAGACGGGGCCACCTCTCCCCGATGTGGGTGCAGAGGAGGAAGTTCTCCTGGCCTTCTCTGTGCAGGTGCCTCCTAAGAGACTTGCTTCACCCAGCAGGAAGAGGCTGGGTAGCATTCTGGCTTTGGGGCAAGGATCTGCCTAGTACTGGCTTTAGCACTTAGGAATTGTATCGAGGGGATGCTGAAGAACTGCCTCTTGCAGAGAAACAGGGCTCCAAAATGGTTTGAGCATTTAGATCTAGTATCTTCTCATTGCTTTCACTGTTATGTCATTTACCAGGCCAGACATTCCAGATGGTCTTACTGTTCAGCAGAAAGATGAAATAAGATTAGAGATCAGGCTGTTTCTCACCTCTGCTGGCTTTCCAAGTTGGACAGAATACATTAAACATGATCTGGAATACAATGGCATTTAGTTCCTCACACCAGTGCCTAGTTTACTCCAGACCCTGGCTCTATGCCCATTTGGAGGGAAGGCTGTGGATCACCTCCAGCCTTCTCATGAGTTTTAGGATCCCTTTTCCTCTTCCAGTTATGTTCCTCACCAACTTTGCTTCCTCTACTTAGAGAGCTTATTAATTATAATTAATAATAGGCATGAAATTCCACTATAAATACACACGTGCTTCCAAACTGGAGTTCTCCCATGTCTCCCTTTCCAGACAAAATAATAGGAAAGACAACACTTAAGGACAAACATAAGAAACTAACTTAGTCCAGCAGGACAACATTACAGAATATCCATATTCAAACTTCCATGGTCTGGTGGACAGAGATAATGCACATCAGTACTGACAGCTCCCACAAGCACCAACGACCTGGGAACTGTCTCACCTCACCCTGAGCTGGGTGAGCCCACAGCACTCCCAGCTGCACTGTTCCCAGTTGTTTCTGCCACTGTAAATGCCTGCCCATATACAGTGGTTGTTGGTTACCCAAAAAGCAGCCGGACAATAAAGCCAAAATCACATGATAACACACCTAAGTCAGCAAGACAGTTTCACAACTGAAATAAACTGATGCATAAAACTGAGTAAACAAGGTATCTGGTTAGTCTTACCTAGGTATCTGGACCTGTGAATTTTCACAGCAATTTTATGACTTGTGGACCACTACACGAAGGGATAAAAACATCCATCTCTGCTTTTCAGAATAACATTTCAAAGTAAATTGATTCAGGTGTACACAGATGGAAGGGAAAGCAGGGAAACAATTCACTCTGAATTTCATTTTAGCTTTCAGCCTCAAGCAAATATCACCACTGGAAGGGGAAAGAAGCTCCTTACCAGACTGCATACAAAACAGGAAGTCTCTGCTTCACTGTTCCTAGCACAAAACAGATTATCACATCTCTACACTCAGTTTCTTAAAGAGGCACAGAGAAGTGTCAGGAGTCAAAAGGAGTTGCCGGCTGCTGCATCCCAGAAAGGCAAAAGGTCTTGACAAGCCTCTCTCTGCCATGCTGGATGAGGGTCAAACTATTTTTTCCAATGGAAACCCAGACCAAGGTCCTCCGATTTCACTGACAGTCCTGACCTCTATGAACAACCTACATTTTCATATGCAATTTCACTTCACACCCCTGGAGTCTTCCCTTGCTATTTGCCTCCTTTGGCAAGTAAAAGCATCACACAGTTTATCCTTATTATTTCATCCTACAGTTTCTTTATGGGAAGACAAAGGGATACACGTTGCCCCTTACAAGGGCTCATTTATCCTTCTTTTAGTAACTGTTCCTGTCCTTACTTCCCACTTGCCTTGAACTCTTATTCATTTATGCTCCAACTTTCACAATCATATTAACAAGAAAGTAATGCTTCAAGTGGTTTAATTTAGAATTTTCTCTTTAAAACCACAACTGTGGACTCTTGGTTTAGATTGAAGCATTTACCTTCTTAATTAACAAAGTAAGTTGTATTTAAAAAGCACAAAAATCTAGTGTAGCTAAGAGCCCCCCAAACATTAAGCCTAATAAAATACATTAACTTTTAATCTCAGGAATTTAAACTGTTCTCTACCTTTAAGGCCCAAATATTGCTGATTATGACTGTTCTACCATAAATTTCATATATTTAATCTTTGAATTTTCGTTTCATCTTTTCCCCTGAAATACCATCTACAATTCCCAGAAAAGGCAGACATTCTGGATGTGATGGATCTACAAGATTAATGCATGCTGTTCTAGTACTCAGCTGACAGGAACATAATTTCACTAGAAAGGATAAAACCATTTTTAGTTGGTGATGCTGTAATTCTCACCCCCTTCTAATTTAAAGGTTTTGGTGTCTTCCCTCATCCATCTGAGAATGATGGGTATTTTCAGTGATGTTTTGTGCTTAGTCCTTCCTGCTGTTCCCACCTGCTAACTGGGAGTAAGTAACAAGGAGAGTCTTGTTCCCCTGAGCCTCACACCAGCTCCTCAGTGCAGCTGCACAAATACAAATGGACAAGTTTTCCAATTAGCAGTAGTGCAGAATGAAGACAGCTCTCAAGACCTCCCTAAAGTCTAGCAGTGGTATCTGGCTGACAGGTGGAACATTTTATCTACAGATAAAACTGTGTGATAATGGTTCTCTTCTGTAGATTTTGTTTTTCCGCTTTGTTCTTCTTGAGTGAAGTCTAGTGTTGGCACTGGAAGCCCAAGCACCAGCAGCTCAGCTAAACAGTGGAATTTCATATTCTGACAATTTTGAGATGATGCATTCAGCTGTAATTTTCATTTTCTGGGATCAGAGGTATGTTGTGGTTAAATGACAGTGTAGTTTCCTGCCTCAAGTATCACTAGTTAGCAACATGCTGACACTGTAAAATTCCTGACTAACTTACAGCTGGCCACATGGAAAGAAAGAAACAAAGGAAAGCTGGGCAAAATAAACCAGTAAAATATTACTTCTCTCTTTCTGTATGGATTTCACAAAACTAAGCAGCTAACCAGGACAGATGAATCAACCAGCAAAACACACACACCTGCTCCATTTCAAACACCAGTGCTTGATTCTCTGTTTACAAGGCTGCCAGTCAGAAATTTCTTTATTTGAGGAACTGAGATTTGCCCCCAGCTGTTTTTCATAATGCAAAAGCAGCCCACTAATGTTCTGTTTTAATTGTGCCCACTGCTGTGCCCTCTGCCTCCTACTTCAGACTGTCTGTGAAGTACAATTACACATGGGGAGAGGTAGAGTCTGGGAGAGCTTCCAGATTTTCCCATGAAGAAACTCCATAGTACTCAACACCTCCAGCTGCACTATGCAGCTGCAAGACCATCCAAGGTTGATGAAGCACTCTGTATAACTAACAGGGACTAGATGAGAACTACAAGTAAGAAACACTGCAGAAAAATGTTATGCTAGAGACAGAAAAAGGATATCAAGCTATCTCATTTTTAAGAGGTGAAAGCCACAGTCTCTGTCCCGGGCAGGTTCTCCTCCCTCCAGTACAGACAAACTCCTGTGTTTTCTCTGGTGCTATGTTTAATCTACTGGTAATGCCAACTACTGTAGCCCACACACATGCTTTCCAGCCACCCAGATAGCTTTGGAGTGTAGAAATGTTTAACACAACTGTTTTAAACACATGGCAGAAGATCCCTGAAAAGCACAAAGGCAGTATGGAGGAAAATCAGCACAGGCTATTTTCCTTTTATGTTTCCAATTATTTCACTTACTAGAGCTTACGATTTAAATACAGCTTAAACAATTTAGGTATCCTACTCTCATCAAATATCCAGTGAGAACAAAGTACTCTCTCTCACTCTCTTCATGCTTAGATGTCTCCAATGCACATTTAATTGTTATCCACACATGCAGTCTATCACATATTATTATCTCTCACTAAAAGTCTGTTATTAGAGGATTAACAACTCAGTAACAGATACTGTTCATTATCTATATATAGCAGTCACTTTTTATTTAAAGTAACCACTATAAAATTGATAGCTACTGTCATTACAAGCATTTCAGACTACATAGACTGCTTTTGACATTAAAACCTGAAGTATTTAGGAAAGCTATACTACACAATAACAATATACTTTATACATAGCATTCTGTACTCAAAAACTATGAGTATCATGAAATTTCTCCCAAATATATTTAAGATATAATATGTAAAATATTATACACAGTGAAAGCATTAGAAACTGAAACATTATTGCACAGACATTCTGATTTTAAAGTACTTTAAACCAAAAAAGAGAAATTAAGAGAATGGAGGCAGTAGATTGGGACTAAAAATATTTGGGACTGTCTTCTCCTTTCCAAAATCCAATCATATACAAACTGTTCCTGCTAGAGTTTGCCACTGCAGTAGGCAGGCAGCTAACCTACCTAACCTGGCTTTAATACCTGTGTTTGTCTCTTAGAAAGTCAAGTGGAAAAGGTGATGGAAGACTATGAGTGGAGTCCATCAGTACAATATACTATCAGTACATACATAATAAATACACATCAATACAATATACTACAAACACCAGAGGAAAGAGCTACTCTTGCAGAAGTTCCACCAGCCCCCTCGAGCACCTGGGTCTCTCTCTTCCAAAGGGATGGTAAATCACCCATCAGTGATGAGTGGATTGTGTGGAAAGTAACACACTTACAGGAGTGCCTTCTATTAAGGGTTGACCCCGGGGAGACAGAGGAACGACACCCACTGAAAACTGAGGCAGGAAAAGATATCTTGACATTAAGACATTCACAAGCTATTTACAATACAGCTTCTTCTTAAATTTTAATCAGCATCCTTAAATCAGCATCCTCACTTGAGAGACTTTTTGGTCAGCACAATAGAATTTTACATTACACTGCTGCCTTAGAGCCCAAAAATGCTGAATAGTGTTTAGACCTCCCAAACTTCCCAAACTTAGTTCATTGGCAGCATTTCCAAATAATATTCAGGTTGCTCAGCAGAGCATTTTAAAACTACTAAATGAAACTATTAGATCTATTTGCAGGAGAGGAAGGTGCAGCAAATTAAGAACAGTTCTTAATTAGTAGAGAGCTACTATAGCCTCTTTCATGAGTAAGAATCTTGAGAAAGCACATTGAGCCTGGATTGGAATATACACCATTTATTGGCTTCAGTTTTCTATGAACACAGCAATAGAGAAGACAGTGCCACAAGGCCCAATGTAAGAAAGCAAAACTAATGACAAAAGTTTTTATGCAGAATAATCAAATTCAGCTGGGGAAAATGAGACAGCTGTATTCCATGCCACCTCTTGAATCTTTGGAAAAGCTGCCAGTGAGCTTTTGACTACAACATCTGCTAGTTACACACTTAGGGGGGAAAAAAAGCCTTCACATTCTGAATCAGATGCCCAATGCACAGACAAAGAAATTCTGAAGAAGATATGTTTCTGGTAGGTCAGATTCTCATCTGCTGGACTAGTTTAAATCCAAAATAACTCCTGAAATCAGAGTTCATTTGAATTTAAAGTAGGTCAGAAAGTGGTGACAGGATCACCTGCAAACAGCAATACCACATTTGCATCTTATCACAAACATGACATCAACTGTTAACTTGGCTTCTTCTGCAGGAGGCCACAAAAAGCCTGAAATCACCTCACTTTTATAGTAACAACCATAATCAACAGCTTCCTTTTAAATACCACTCTAATTTCCAGCCACCTGCCAGAAAAGACTTCTCATAGCTTTAAAGTTGGAAAAATAAAATCTAGAAATAAAATTAAAAGATGTATATGACTCAAAAAATTCAGTGCCCTAAAATAGACCACATCTACCCACAGTCCATCTGCTTTTTACCCACTACCTGATACTGCCTCCTAGAGAGAGTCCAGAGTCTGCATGGAACTGGTTCTCTCAGTGCCAAGAGGCTTCCACAGACCGAGATGGATTTCAAGGCCATGAATTTTCATGAGAAGTGACACAGCATCTGGAGATTTTCAGTTTGCTTCCAAAACACAAGACATGTAGCCACCATTCTTATGGTGAAAAAAGCAAATAAAATATGTATCTACATACATATGGCACACACAGCCCCTCCTCCAAAATCTCAGTTACACATCCACATCAGCTTTGTATCGGTGACGATTTACATTGCCATAATAATGAAGGATCATCTCAGTACCAGCTGCAGTGTCTGTGTGCCTACCCACTGACAATAAAGATTACAAGGAACAAATGAGCTTATATACCATCCATATTTCTTCCCTCTCTCTGTGCAGACAGCTGGAACATCCCTGTGCTAAGTCTGTTCCAGATAAGACAGCTGTTTGGTTCAGAACAAGGAGAAAATAATCAGTATTCAGCAATGTATTTTCTGAAACACAGACTCACGTGCATGCACACACCGAGCTCGGAGCTCTTACAGCCCTCTTCAAACAGACATGGGCTGCTAAATCCCAGCTCACAAGAGCAGATCTGAGCTGATTTCAGGCTGGGCATGAGCTGACATTGTGACATCATCAGATAACATGTAGTCAGGCTTTTGTGCCTCAGCCTCCCTATAATTTTTTTAAAAACACCTTTTTTTGTCACTTATTTTTTTCTTTTCTGTGGATTGCTTTCTGATTCTCAGATAAACCTCTATTCTAACTGACTAGTTACTGTAAGCCTAGCTATATAGAAACAGGGAAGAAAAACCAGTATTTGATGCGTACCTGATGTCTCAGCCTTCAAAAAGGATCTGGGCTGAATACATACCTAATTAATGCAGGCAACAAATAATGGAACTACCACAGGACATCTTTTCAAATTAAGTAAAAAACATCTGCAACTCTTTCTGCATATCTGTACAGCCAGGGACTCATTTCTAATTCTGCTAAAGCAAGAGCATGTTTCTGAAAGAATGTGAAGACACAATCCATTCCACAGATTCCAGAGGCAGTAGGATCCATTACATCATTTTGCCAGACTTCCTGAATAAACCACACCAGGTAGTTTCATCTTGCTTTACCTGATAAACTAAACACAAGTAATTTGACTTTCTTAAAAAACATTACTCCAGTATCTATCTCCATTTAGACCTGCATTACTTCAATGGACAATTACAGTGTTCTAGGCAAGGCCAAAATTTGGTGCCAAGCCTCCAAATTCAGTTTTATTTTGAAAAGTTTCCTTCCCTTGTTTAGTTGAGGCTGTTGCCTACTGGAAAAGGTGGTGATAAAAAATAATCTAACTCTCATGTGAGCAGCTTGTATTTCAAGTTTAAATTTGTCATAAGTTTTACAGCTATAGGAAGCAGTTTGTAGAAAAGAAATTGGAAAATAAGTGGTTCACCATTAGATAGTCACCGTCAGAGTAACTGGCAGATAAACTGAAGTCAAGGCATCCTGGATCCAAACCTGTACTTTGAATATACACAGTAATAATCTGATTAATATTAATTATGTCTCTGCGAAACCAGCTTGTTTAGGAAAATAATACTACAAATTCGGCTTCACAGAAATAAAGTCTGTTACCAGTGAGGTTGATGCACAGCTCCCAAACCACTCAGAGCATAAAGCTGATTCCTCCACAAAGTTGTTTCACTTTTACTGCCTACCTCCTACCCTCTGCATTTTTAAATTAAGTCAAAAGCTCCTCACATAACTCCTTAATGCTGCATTTTGACTCAATGCAATTTGACTCACTTCATGTGTCAGCATGAAAACACAAGAGTTGGTCGTCATCCATTCTTGCAACAATTCCACCCACAAAGAAAATTTAAACATGTTGAAAAACGAAGTTCACTTCAAGACAATGGACCTTCTAGGCCAAATACTGCCTTAAAAACACAAATTTGCATTTGCAAACCCACCATGCATCTCCAGACACAAATCAGCACACAGAAATTAGACAGAAACCAATGTGGTCCTATAAAATAAAACTAATTTGCTCAGAAATAGGCCTCATTCAAGAGGAACAGAATGCTGGGAATGGAGTGGATTTTCTCTTTGTACCATAAATATCAACAGAGGGAGAAACTGAATGACAATCTTAGCCATGCAAATGTTTGTGCACTTAAGACATCTGAATGTCTGCTGAATGTGCTATTAATGAAGCAACAAAATAAAAAACACTTCCAAATCCAAGCTAAGTTTCCCAAAAGACAGTTGAGTTTTCCCACTTTGGACTGTGTTTACTTTAAACTAGAAAACAAGTGTCAATAAACATTCAGGGGAACGAGAATCCCTCTCATTTTCATAGAATCATACAATTGTTTGGGTTGTAAGAGTCTTTTACAGATCATCTGGTCTGACACTTCCTGCCATGGGCAGGGACACCCTTCACTAGGTCAGACTACTCAAAGCCACACTTAATGAATGCAATTTGCTACAAAAGCCAAAGGAGATTCAGCCAGTTCATTCCATAACCCCTTACTGCTGACTGACCAGTAAAGACAGCTCAGTCTGACCTCAGCAGCCTACACTATGAAAGACTCTACAACTGGATTTCACAGTAGTAGCAGAATTAATCCTCCCTTGTTTGCTATTCTCTTCAGAAAAAGCAAATGAAACATGTCAGAAAAGCACAAGATTGGGTTCCTGCAAACAGAACCAAAACCAGAGCCCTGCTCTCCCACTGGAGGTGGGAGGTTTTGCATTCACACCATCTACAAACTCCTCTCCCACTTCAGAACAAAACTTGGCACGTTACAGAGCACGGCCAGACTCAAGGTCTCACAGGGGATGTCAGGAGTGCTGCACGTACCTCAGCTGGTCAGAGCAAGGTGTTAATAATGTCAAGGTCATGCATTAGATTCCTGTATGGGCCACTGATCCTTATGGTCCCTTTCAGCTCAGAATACTCGGTGATTAAATCCACAAGCATTCAGATTATTGCTCCTTGAAGAAGCAGAGGTCCCAGTCCCTCCATGGAAAGTTTTGTCAGAGTGGAAAACCTAAGCCATTGGTCTTAAAAGTTGGCCATTGGTAACATGGACATTCATGGCCTTCATCAGGAACTGTGAACAAGAGCACTCCAACTGTAATAGCACACACTGCCTGACCCGGGAAGAAGTTGGGCCCAAGAGACCCCATAAGGTCTGTGCTGGTAGAACCCTGTTCCTTCTGACACCAGACTCAGTTCAGGGCAGCTCACTCATCCACCCCAGCACCTCACACAGACCCTGTAAATTTAGGCCCATTCACAAATCCTGGAGAGAAGATCTGATGGGGACAATGTTGTCAGTTCACCCCAAAAGGAAGTCAGTTAGTTGTTGCAAAATTGGGGAAAGAAATGGGGAAGGGAGGACGAAAATGTGGACTGACCTCGTGCATCGAAGAATTCCTCATCGGAGCTCTCCACGGAGTCCCTGCAGACGCTCTGCACGAGCCGCTGGGCGCCACCGAACCGGCCCAGGCCACCTGGGGACACAGAGAGACACGTTAACCCCAGGACAGCTGGGGACACACAGGACACGTTAACCCCAGGCCAGCTGGGGACACACAGGACACGTTAACCCCAGGCCAGCTGGGGACACACAGGACACGTTAACCCCAGGCCAGCTGGGGACACACAGGACACGTTAACCCCAGGCCAGCTGGGGACACACAGGACACGTTAACCCCAGGCCAGCTGGGGACACACAGGACACGTTAACCCCAGGCCAGCTGGGGACACACAGGACACGTTAACCCTGGCAATGCCGCCGCTGCTCCAGAGAAAGGCAACTGCCCAACACAGTAACGACCACGTGGTGCAGGTGGCTCTGGATGACCACTCTGGTCATCACCTGTACCCGACTCTCCACAGCCAGCCAGAGCTCTCAGGATGGCACAAAAACACTTCGACATAACAAAAGTGATTAAAACCAGTTGTTAAAGATAAGCCTGCATTGCTTTCAGCTAATGCCATGACCTCAAAAGATAAATTCTCCCCTGTTGAATTTAGCTGGCAGTTCCATTCCAACACTCAAACTGCATACTGTTTCTAAAACACAAAGCAGCATTTCCCCAGGACATGGCAGTAGCTCTCATTTAAATTCAATTTCACTCCTAAAAGAAGTGCCATTCTATTTGGCTCACAGATTTGCAGACAAACTACTCAATTCTCACTCACTGAGCTGTTTTCATCAGAGAGCTTTGCTGTGCTGGAGCCTGAGGCTTTTATTTGAAACTTCCATTTGAAGACAGGAAGGCAAAACTGTGTTAGAATAGGTACAGGGACAAATACAGTCATGACAGGTTACATGGTCCCAGTGGATTATCATATTCGAACTAATTTGTAATTAGTAAACCAGACTTGCCTAACTATATCAGTTGTCCCTACATCTACAGCAACCCAACACTAGAAAGTAGGAGTGAAATACATTCCTTCTATTAACATCAAAGTCTCCCCACAATCAGTGAGGAATCAAACACCAAATCCACCACATCCCAACAACACAGCTGTAGAAAGGACACTCACTACCCACCAGAATAATGTTGTTGGGTTTATAAATTTCTGCAAATGATGACATCAGACCCTAATCTAATATCCAGAGCCCTTGGCCACAAAAACATTCTTCTTCTCTCAGTGGTAAAATAGCAACTCAAGCAGAGGACACACCTTCTACATTACTCTGTGGAAAACAGGCCACTAGGTCTCAGTCTTTTGTTCTTCATTTACCCCACCTATAGCTGAATTAATCAGAAATACAAGTGAATGGCAAAAGGAAGCGGATTTTAGCTGACCAAGAAGAGAGTAAAAATGAAAATCAGGTAATAGGATCTTAATAGAGTAAAAAAAACCCTTTGGTTATTAAGGAGTCAGTATTCATTACAAGAGTATGGTGTGTATTGGGAATGTGTCCAGTGCTGTCTGGCAGCTACTGGAGAATGCATACAGATGAGTGCATTTACTGTTACAGATTTCTGGAACCTTTTACTAATGACAGGGAACAGTAAACTGAATTATTCTTTACCAAACAACACTTGCTGTCCCTCCATTCAGATACATATCTATCCTAAAATGAGAAAGGAGGGGGGGGAGGGAAGGAGGGAGGGAGGGGAGGGGAGGGAGGAAAGGGTTCCAAGGACTTTGAAATTGGATGCAGAATGTGAAGGGAGGGCAAGGAAAAGTGCCACAAATGTCCAGGCATAAATTCTTGTTATGAGAAAAGCACTTGGGAGCATCAGTTTTATCATACTGCACTGGGAAAACATATCCACAGTCAGCAGCACAAATCTGTGTGATCTCGCTGCAGCAGCTCTCCACACCTACATGGATTTGCTGGCTGCACTGCACTGCCCTGCCCTAATATACCAGTCCTATACAGTCTGCTTCCTTCTGTGCCAGCAGATGAGCATTAGCCACCTTCAGAAGACTCTATTAACATTTCTTGATTGCATTAGACGCTGACATTGCCTGGACTCACTGATTTGATTTCCAGTGTCAACTGCTGCGTATTTTATTTTATTATTTTGCTTTAGAGAATGAAAAGACCGGACGACTTCAGATGCTTCTATGGCAGCAAACTTCATATTTATCAGATTAGTCAGCTGATTCTTAGCTGCCAAACTTCAGCAAGTTTTGCACCTCAGGCAGCAACTTTAATTTCAGTTGTTCAGTAACACAATTTCTGACGATACAAGGGGACACCTTGAAGAAGTGTTTTTAAGAGAAACCCACTAATGACCAAAAACCTACGTATGACCAATTTGTGAGTCACAGCAGCTGAGCTGGCAGCAGGTACAGCAGCTCCCCGTGGGCTGTCAGGGCAGCAGGACAGACGGACAGTGGGATACAAGGGGAACACTTCCTAGAAGCAGAAAGCAAGCCCACAGAAATGCAGGTGCTTTCATTGCAGGAGAAGCAGAAGCACTAAGGAGTTTTCTTTGCACAGAACTGCAGGTTGTGACAGTCACCTGTCACAGAGGGAGCTGGCAGGGGCTGGCCCTGAGCACACAGGCACAGCAGCAGCTGGGGAGAGGACAGGAGCAGAGCTGAATGCTCTAGTTAGGCTAGCACTAACTGTAATTAATTGTAATTAAGATTACAATCAGTGATTTTCTTCTGAAAAAAAAGTCTTGCTTTGTTTCTTCAACAAAGAACAGCTGGAATTTCACTGGTACTTTGCTGCATCATTTATCTGGTGACATAAGGTGCTGTAATGCATTAGTAAAATGCAATGTTGAAAAGCACTCCCTTGCTTTTTCCTGCACTAATTTTTTTCACATTTTAATTTTTTCTGTGGCTGATGCTATCATAGCTACCTGAAGGACTTACAGCAAACACTATTCCTACACGTATACCATTCCATCATGAATATATGTGGGTTTGTGATTCACCACACTTCACAAATACCCCAACCTCACAGTAGCTGTCACTGTTTTTAGTTAGCAATTTGTACAAAGTCACTTCTGAATGTTGTTGAAAAAGAATCCATTAAAGTAAGATTTTTAGATTTACATTATGCTCATTAGCCCATTTACCCATATTAGGTAAGAGCCACAGATAGGATCAGCTGCATCCTCTTGTGATAAGCAGCAAAATAGCCAGGATCTTACTGATCAAAAATTGCTACAGAAATAGTTCCATGTTCTATTATGTGACACTCGCCCTTCTGGCTGAAGGCAAGTCAGGCTGCACCTCCATGGATGGCATCCTAACTCAGATGCAAGGCAAGTCTCATCCCTACTGCTTAGTGACTATACATAGATCCAGCAAACAGCAGAAGAAACAGTTCCCACTCACAGATCAGCAGCTTCTAATGCTGTCCATCCAGAGAAGGAACAGCCCACTGTAATGCTGCAATTTCTGACATGTTCCACAAATAGATCTAAGGAGCAGAACAGCCATGGAAAATACCAATTCCACTTTCACCCACAAACACCAGCAGAGCTCAGTTTATCATAGTTCCATAAGAAATCAACAGCAACTGAAAAGTATATACAAGAAAAAGGAACAGTATATATGGTATATACAAGCTTCTCCTGGTCAGGTGCCTCATCTTTTTGACAAACTGGCAGTGATATGATAATTTAGCAGGGCATGAGCACATCTCATTCCATGTGATACAAGGGTGATTCTAAAAGAGAAAAAAAAGGAAGAAAAACACAAGAGCAATTAGTAACCCTACTGATCTGTAGCCAACATTCTCAGGACTAAAGCAATGGAAGCAGAAAAACAGTCAACAAGGGAAGTAGGGCCTAAGAAGCTCTGAAAAGCACACTAAGAAACAAAGGTCTTCCTCTGACAACTGAATAGCCGACGCTGCTGATTCCCAACTTTAATTTAATCACTTTCCTATATCCTTTTAAATGGCCTGGTGTCCAAAAACACACTTATCCTGTAAGTCCCAAGCATCCCAAGACAGAATGTCTCACCACTGGCACCCAATAATTCTGGTTCTGCCTTCTCCTCATCTTGAAACAGCTTTTAAAAACACTGACTGCAGCTGGAAGATAAAACCATGACTTGAATCATGACTGTTTACAGTAAAACTTCACCAGCAGGACCAGCACAAACACACTGAGAATGAAAGAGCAATGACTTCATTCCTGAAGTGTATTCGTGAGGGCAGAGGAGCAGCACAGTAGGCTCAGTGCAGAAGCACCAGTGTCACTCCAGCACGTTCCTCTCCTCCTTGCTGATGCAGGGGTCACTGGTCACTGTCAGGCAAACAGAACAGGCAGAAAGCAAGCAGGCTGATCCAAATGCCCCCACACCAGCCCCTCGTGCACTGGCAGCATCACTCGTGTGACAGGCTGGTCCCAAAGACCCCACAGCTCAGCACCACATCTGCCAGGAAGGTGCATTCAAGCAGCTTGGGGTAAGAGGAGCAGTTTTTGTTGGATGTGATTACTGCAAGAGGCTTTACTGGGAAACTAATTCAATACAACTCGCTTCATTGTCACATTATCACAGATTGCAAGCATTGCAGCAGGCCCAGCCTTTTCCTGCATGTTTTGCTTGGTAACAAGCATTTGCCAATCAAGCCTTGACATAAGCACATGCTGGACACAAGCAACCATAAAAAAAGCACTCCTGAATACTATCACCACATCAACCTAGTTAAGAGATTAAACAGCACACAGTGTTCTCACAGCTACTGGAAACTCAGTCTTTTACATAATAAAGTATTGAGGACTGAATTCATTTCAATAAAAAATAATAAAAAAGTAGACTCTGTTGATGGAAACTTGTTTTAGAACTGGGACCATCTTAAATTCAGGGATAGTTTTCCTGATAAATTAAAAAGCATAAGTCATTTTCCATTTGGAAAGAGACACTGGGTAGAAGGAATGACCTTTGCTGTTGCCACTGACTGCTGTTGCGTAATAATATCTCTTTCTGTTCTGCTGGTTTCAGATGCTTTCTGCCTACCCATTAGGTGATTTAACTGAGCTACCCACATCATGTTACCTAGTGACTACACAGTTAAGATTTACTGAAGGCCACTGTATTTCCTAGTTACATCTTTTATTTTTTCGTTACAAAACATAAAACTAAGATGTATGTTACAAGGATGTGAATTGAATTACTGGAGGCACCCTCAGACTCAGGAGCTCAGGCAAGACAAAGAGAGATGCTGATCCTTCCCTCAGTAATTCCAGAGTGAAAACTAAAGTACACTCAGAGTAAGCCCTTGCCTGTGCACAGACCACAAAAAAGACAGACCATGTACTGCCATCATTGATAGCAGGGCCCCACAGGGCTCGTCCAAAATCACACCATGGATCTGCAGCAGACTGGAACTGAAATGAAATCAGCTGAAGTTGAAATGAAACACACTGCAAGTGGAAGGGGCTGGGGGGAGTGGGAGGCCTATAGAACTGTGAAGCTAAAGGGGAAGAGGGAGAAAAATAACCATGGGAGGCAAGGGAGGTTGGAGAGAGAGAGCACGAGGCCAAGGGGGATAGGGAAAAGTGGAAGGTCAAATCAAGATGTCAAGTTCTCTTGTCAAAGGGCACAGCTGACAAAACCAGAGACATCGTTACAGACAAAAAGTCCACACAAACTGCAGGCTCCTTGTCAAGAAATGAAAGAGCTAACTGAGGGAACAGTTCAGACACCACTGTGCTCAGAAGTGGCCAACACAACCAACCTGCTCTCTTCCATTCCTCATTCAATGTCTTTCATCTCACAGCAATTCCACAGGGACAAGTCCCTGGTTACCTACTTTGTACATCCTTCCACTGGCAGTTTCACAGCAGATGGTAAAGACAGGCACATAGTTGCATATTGAGTAAAGAAAACAAATCAAGACATTGAGATATGCAAACCTTTAAGCCCCTATTTTAAGGTATCAGTGACATTTCCAGTCTTGCACTCTACGGGATTACTAGTGAGGTGAAGGAAGAGAGAGAAGGGTTTAACACGGCTGTTCAGACTCCAAACCCCAGGTAGAGCTTTCCTGTAGACGTGGCACAACTCCCAGAGTTGCTTCTTGGTGCTTCAGATGCCAGCTTCCCCTCAGCAGAAATTAATTTCACCCTCTCTCTCAGCAGTATCTTCACCTCCTCCAAACTGACTCCCCAAAATGGGAGAGGATATGAATATCCTCTAACCTTTTCCTGCAACATCCGTAGGTGGACTGCCTGCATCACAACTGAAAGACTCTACTTTCATAGTGCAGAGATTCTGGCTTTCTGAGGAGGATCTGGCATTGAGTCACTGCTCTCTGCTGAAAATTAAGTAGGAGATGAAAAGATACCCCACCACTCCCACAGGGATGTGTCAGGTAGTGATCTGCAGTTGCCTCTATGGTTTTACAATCTACAATCTTGCAAATGTCCAGGCATTTCTGCACAGGGACTACTCTAAGTGCTCTGGAATTGATCAGGTGAGATCTGGCTACCCAAATATGTTTAAAAGCCCTTTACAAGCACACCTGTCATTCAACAGTGATTGAACAGCAGATTTTCACTAGAATTATGGTCTTTCTTTCTCTTGGAGGTAAGGCTACAGCACTGGCAGGGGCTGCAAGGCAGAGTACAGACAGAATATTTCTACATTTGTGCATATTCCAGCTCACATTGATAAAGCTGGTAGGCTCAATTTATAAAAGTTACACAGTTCCCCAACTCCTAACCCAGACATGTTCTGCCAGACTTCCCTTGTGAATGGCCTAGTCTTGCTTTTCTTTACAATGAGAAGTAGTTACAACATCATAAAGCGGGCATCAAAAGACATTGTGATTTTGTCTAATAAAATCAGTGGGATCACATCCAAAGAGATGTACCATCCCTTAAAGTTCCTGTGCAAAGTTGGGTTGGAACATGCAAGCTACATATGCAGGCTGCATTACTCACATATCACAGAAAGCCAATGCAATGGCCCTTTATTTTCCCTTCAAACTTAAAAGGACTGTAAACTAATGCCAAAGAAAAAAACTATGAGACTTTTCCCTTATTTGATCATTTCTTCATCTTCCAAAGATGGGAAACAACCGTTTTTCCATCTTTTATTTGCACCTTCTGAAATCATTGATGCTTTCATGTTCCTGAGTGTTATGTGTCTGGGCTGCCACCAATCCATGCCTATTTTGGGGTAATAATAATTAAAAAAATTAACACCGCTGGCAGAAAAACCTTTGGGTTTAGTTTTAATAGTGCCATGCTGCTGTAAAGCTGTGCCCAGAGCTGGCACCAAAGACCAAGTGGGTGTCACACACTGACCATTCAGTCATATCAGGCCTTCACCTGCAGCAGCAATGGGCTCTGTGCGCGACCTGGCAGAAAATCGCTTTTGCATCAGCAAGCGGACCCTCGTTTGTTCTGTCATCAGCCATTCGCGCACACAGAGCACACGACCTGGTACAGGCGGCACCGACACGGGGCACCGGGGCTGCTGCTGCTGCTGCTCAGCGTTCCCCGGCCCCGGCCCCGGCCCCGGCCCCGGCCCCGGCCCG
>WEIV01025250.1:22584-50022 GCA_013390005.1 Calyptomena viridis | reverse complement strand
GGTCGGGGCTCCCGCGCGGTCTTGGCGGCTCTCGGAGCTGCGGGCGGCAGAGGACGGAGGAGCCGGACCCGCTCCCCGCTGCTGCCCCGCACCGTGCCCGCTCCCGTCCCCAGCGGCTCGGCCCCTTCAAGCCGCTCCTGTGAGTGGCTGCTCTGGATTTTAACAGATCAAATACCGTTCGGGTCTCGCCAAGCCCCGTATCAGTGCAGTGGTTGAACTGGTGCATCGCGCTGTCTTTTAAGTCAGCCATAGGCAACCTGCTTACAGCTTGCTGAGAGCTGAACTAGGGATGTAACAGGGCAAGACTTGATTTCTCCCTCTTCAAGAACCTCAGAAGCAGCGTATCTCTAAAAGTAAGGAAGCCAACTTCTCCAGATCCCTCAAGAATTGGGAGAAACTCACCTTAAGAAACGTCTTAAATTGCAGCTGTTCTTACAGGGACAGTGGGAAGAGGCTGGCAGAGAGCCTAGGAGGGCTTGTATGTTATTACAGTGTGTCAGAGCACCACCAAGTAAAGCACAGTGAACAAAAGTTTTGCCCAAAGCAGCCCACAATTAAAGAGCCAAGCAAACATAACACAACCAAGTCTTAAAGCAACTTACGGGCTCTGTGCCAATACCAGCTTGGGGTAGGTATAAAGATAAATGCATGATTTCCCCCGGGTGTTGGTAAGCAGTTCATTCAAGGAGCCAGAGCAAACACCCCTGAGAAGCCACCGAGTTAAGTGGTTTTGCTTGTGCCTTAAATGGAATAGCCACAATGCTCAACAATTCCCTCCCCCAGAGTCAGCTACAACTACGGCTCCCCTTGCCCCCAGCTCCGGGTGACAGTGCTACCTGCTGGACAGTTTGCCCACGAACCGCGTTGCCTCTGCTGTTGAAGTCCAGTTTAAAAGATTTGAGGATTGCTTTTCCAAAGGTGCTGTGGTGTCACTAAGCCACTGAAGAAAGCAATCCTAGAGAAAGATGGTGGGTATATGGAATCATAAAATATACTATGTTGGAAGGGACCCATCAGGATCATCAAGTGCAACTCCTGGCCCTTCACAGGACACCCCAAGAATCCCCCCATGTGCCTCAGAGTGTTGTCCAAACACTCCTTGACCTCAAGCTAGGCTTGGTGCTGTGACCACTGCCTGTCCCAGGGCCCGACCAGCCCCTGGAGGAAGAACCTTTTCCTGATAACTAACCTCGTTCTCCCGAGTCAGCGTCATGCCATTTCCTCAGGTCTGGGGGCAGTGCTGGTCCAGGGGAGAATGTCTGGAAGGCAGAGATGTGTTTGGACAAGTGCAGTAAGTTCCCTGCTCTGTGCCACTTCCAACTGTGACAGCTCAGTACAAGCAGCTTCTGTCTTGTACAGATTTGACTTGCCCAACATGAAGAACCCAGAGGTTCTTCTTTAAACTCCTCTCAATTTACATCACAAACAGCAAACGTACACCTTGCAGGGACAGCACACCGAGATACATCCCAAACTACTGTATTAAGATAATATTAATCCTTAATGGCTCTTTTGCACTGGATTAGAGGCAGTGACTGAAAAAAAAATCTTTCCACTGGCACAGCTGCCTGAGCAGGCAGTTACCTGCAGCCTCTGAAGGCAGTAAGCACCACAACACCTCCCTCGAGAAGAAAAGGTTAATTTCCATTGTCCTGAATGCTGAAAGCAGACAACTGCCAGAAATCTTTTCTTTCTCCTAAAGACTTGCAAAAGCTTCAGAGATTGCAACGAAATCCTTTCAGTACACAAAGGCACAACTTTTTTTCATGCATTACAGAGGATGTGTAGAATCTCTGCAAGAGTCATAGCTAAATAATAATGTGAGAAAAATATACTAAGCCAGGTAATGGCCTGAACTGGAATGCATTTAAAGATATTTACACATCCAAGAACCTGTTGAGAAAATAATCTAATTCTAAACATATTTACTTTTAACTCAGAACAATGGAGCAGAGAAACTCCTCTCAAGACAAAGGATGCTCCCCATGACTACTAGCTTTTCTGGTGTTGCAAGATATCTAATTATAGAAATCAAACCTTGTACAAAACATGGTTTGCAGCTAATTAATTCTGAAAAAGATCAACACAATAGGTAGCCTGTGCCTTGGGGCAGTGCAGAGCCACCTGAAGGTGGAAGCTCAGAGAAAAATGAAACCATCTGACACTCATGCCCCCCTGAAAATATCTCCTCGCTTAGTGATCCAAACCTGCTCAAACTGGGCATGGAGAGTTGCTCTAGCTGCACACATCAGGGCCTAGGCAGCAAAGCTGAAGGCTGCTTGTTTGGAGTGAATTCAAGGCTGGCTTCTATAGAGTTGTGCCTGCTGACACCAGGTTCAACCTGATTTAAGCAGCCTTCAGAGCCAAACCAGGAGACTGTTGAGGAAGGGAAATGGGAGGTCTGTCCTCTAGAGCCCATGTTATTTGTCCAAGTCAGAAGAGAACTGCTTATTTCAAGAAAGGGTGATGTGAGTGTGGTTTCATCAGCGAATGTGGGACTCAAGGAAAGCAGCTCTGAGGAGGGTGCAGTGACAGGCAGAACCTTTAAAGTTCAATTTCTGTGTCCTCCTCGAAGCCACCACAGAGCTTGAAAGGCAGCCCTGAGGAGCAGACACCACATTGAGTCAGAGAAAACAGCAGGCGACAGAGCAGCTCCCAGCCAAGTGTTGCACGTCAGCCACCCACTAGAAATGGGTTGCACTGCGCTGTTTCACTTGGAAAGACTGAGAAATTCTCTGGCAGTAGATACACCTGCTTTGTGGCTGCTCATGCCAGTGAAACAGCCAAAGAAGCTGTCCAGGATCCAAGAATAAGCCTTGAGATGGCAACTCTTGGCAACATAACTTCAAATAATTTGAGAGACCTCTCTGCACTGTTTATACGTCATCAAACTGCCAAAATAAAAAAGAGACAGGATATGTCAGAGAAGAGTGGCATTCTGCCAGAAATGGAAGGGAACAAAATCATCATCTGCAGGGGCACAACAGAAGACAGCAACAGATCAGCAACTGCTCCCAACAAAGACTTCCTGACATTCCCAGGTATAGGGAATTCTCTGGCAGGCAGGTCCATTGCAGGGTGAGGAGGCTGTGATGTTGCCATGTTGCTGTTAGCTCTGGTTAATCCCAGGTACCAGGAAGAGTACACTGACTGACACCAGGAATGCTCAGCCTTGCAGCTGAAGCTGGATGCAGCAATGTAAAAAGCCCACAACAGACACAAGGCAGGCAGACAAATGCCTGGACCTGGCAATGACAATTTTCCTTAACAATATGCCAGGTCTGTAGAAAAGCAGTATCTAACTGATGGCCCAGACAGCTGTCAATAGGTGCAAGAACAAGAGCTGAGAGAGGCTCAGTCCTCACCCCCTTAGTCCTCTCAACTGTCACTTCTTCATTGTCCCTCAACTCAGAGATGTCTTTCCTCCTGCCTCAAGTCCCATGAAAGGTCTGGCAGAGCAGGAACAGACTATGACTCATCAGTAACATCAGGGCTGAGGTCTTTTAAAATGCAGGCAAGAAACAATGGTACTTGGTTTAATTCCAGTGCTCTCCAGTGCTGGTAGTTACACGAGGAGGAAGGCATAAGGTATAAAAATAGACGGAAAGAAAGTTCATAAAAATTACAGGATTTAAGCGGGATTTCATAAATAATTATTTTATATCTACTATTTGTTACCACACTGTAGAACTACTAATCAAGACTGTTTTTTAATAAAAGGGATAGATTTGCTGACCACAAGGCAGAGCACTTCCAAATCCAAATGGGAGACAGCAATACAGCTCACAAAAACTTCTTGGTACAAATGAGAGCACATGAAAGTTGTGCTGTAGACCCTACATTCAAATATACCCATATAGCCATGGTTTTGCATACCTGGTAGTGCTGCTGTTCACTCCAAATACCACACTAAGGACAGGGATCTTAAAATTTTTAGACCAGCTGCACAGACAAAAAAAAAAACAAACAAGTGTTCAGAAATACATGAATCAAAATTTAAAGGAATACTATGAAATTGTAGCTGCTGTAGATTTTTAGGCTGTGACTTTAGAGCTGTTTGGGGAGCTTTTTTGTCACACCTTGACATGGAAGGAAGGAAGGAAGCTGGAAAAAAGGGGCAATGTCTTAATTCCCAAAATGTTAGAATAAAGGTCACGTCAAGCTTTTCACTCTCAACAATCAGGACAGGACAGTGACAAAACACCACACTGAGAGGGAAAGGAGGAAGAAGCAAGCAAACCTAAAGGTACAATTTTCATCTAGATTGCTGAAGACACATAGAAGAAACATAAGTTAATCAACATCTACCACAACCAAAAGTCCAAACCTGCCATGTCTACATACTGGTTAGTTTATGCTAAAATCTTTCTGGTTAGATATCTCATTCTTTCAGTATGGAATAGCTAAGATTTTGTCCTCTCTTGCACGCCCCTCTCCCCCCAGTTTAACCCACTGTTAAAGATTAAGCCAGACTCTCCAATCTATAGTATTACTGATATTTGCTCTGCTTTATTGAGTTCATTCTGATTTTTCCATTGAGAAAAGAGGAAAACAGTAATAAAACTGTGGGGTCTCTCCACTTCAGGGGATAAGCATAGGGCATTTGTTCTTTCAATGTGGAAAAGTCTATCAGTTTCCCAATCTTATTTTGATAAAGGCAGGCTGTTTTTTCTAAAGCATTGTTATAGTGGCTTAATGCATTGCTAGGAAGCCTTCTTCATGGACCCTGACTGCTGGTCCATAGCAAAGCAAAATGTTAGGAAAGATCAGCAGGAGGAAGGACCGTGATAAATGCAAGATTTGTTGCTGAGTATCATAAATCCAGCTCTTTTTGCTAAATGAGGGACTGGGTATTTGGGGGGAAAGAAAAACCCAAACCAAAAACCTGGATACATTCATAAGAGCAAAAATTAAGGCATAATCAGACAGCACAGCTCTCTGTGACAGCAGGCTATTTTTAGTCGTGTTTCCTCACTGAAATGCCAAGGGGAGAGGGAGAAACCATGACACCAGGATTTTCAGAAGCATCTGTGGAGCTTTCCTCTTCTGCAGTGCAGCAGCTGTTTGCACAGACGTGCCCAGCCTCAATTTCCATGGGCTTCCTCAGGCACAGATGGATCCCAGCCAAGGCCAGTGCTCACCCTGCACCCAGGAATGACACTGCAAAGAGGCCTGACTGTGCCACGAGGAGCACAGCTCAGGACACACAGCCAGGCTCAGGGATGGCTCCCTGCATGAGGGACTTGCAGGGAGCTGCTCACTCCAGTCATACCAGGAGCCAGATAAGGCAGAGGAGCACAAGTTGAGACTGGCTGTGCAGCCCCTCAGGCATATGCTCCATTCCAAAATCACCTTCATGTAAGCCAGGGAAATGGCACCAGTGCAACACAGAACGAGTGGGGACACTGGAGAGGCCAGTGCATTCAAAAAATGCTGATGTGAAATGTCACTCTGCTTCCCACTCAAACTAATAGAGAATATTTCTTCTCATAAAAAATATGAGCACACATTTTTATGAGCACATAAAAAACATGAGCACCCATGGCCCTTGTATTCACCAGCTATGTGGAACCAGCTATGTAATACATAGGGAGAAATAATGAGAGAGACAAACTTATGCCATCAACAGTTTTCTCAGCAAGCAGAAAAGCAAAGTCCCTAGACCTCAAGAGAATATATTTTAGCAGCAGCACTCCCTCCCTTCCCAGACACAAGGGTAAGGAGGGTTGTTGGAGAAGCAAAGGGTGATATTTCACGAAGGAAACAAATGTGGTACTTTATGACTTTTCTTGGACGGGCTGCAACACTCTCTGGGCAGCCTTCATCTTATGCAGTTGGTTCTGTTTTGGACAAATTTCAGGACACTGGAAGCTCCAGGAGCTGTCTGTGTGGAACAGCCCAGCTCAATCTCCTCTGAGCATCTCAGTTTGGGTCCATCTGAACAATGCTATTTATGTTTCACCAGTACTGTGGACGTTTTGTTCTGTGGCAGCTCAAAAAGGGACAGAAATCGCTACAGAAATTTAAAAAAAAAGAGGAAGAAAGGAGAAAGAGTCAGCATGTGGATTTTAAGAGGTTTATTAATAACTGACAGCAGTGGTGCCACCTCCTGTGGATGTAATCGTTGTTAAGCACATGTCCCTGAGGTGCTTAGAAATCCACATATGAGTCTTGACCACAGAAGCAACCACTCTGTTCTTTCTCCCCCTTTAAAGTTTACTTGCTCTCAGTCTTCTTCCAGCTCTCCCAGTTCTCTTTGGCTGTTTATTCCCTCAGCCTAAGTATTCAGACTGGCTGCAGAAGCAGAAGAGGGAAGCTAGAAGGGGTTGGAATGGGGGAAGGCAGAAGCAGCTGCCTTACCTTTATTTTAATTGAGGCTACATAGCTTGATATTCAGAACAAGCTTCTTTTCCTAATTGCAAGGCAACAGACAATTATAGAGAGTGTAACCTTCCATTTGAATTTCAGCCACATTAAGAAATGTCAGAGAGAAATGAAAGTTCCAGTGAAAACACCTTGACAGCTGCCTGCATTGTTGTAGCTGCAGAATTCACAACTCTGAAAACAACACTGGAACAGCTCCTTAATGGAACTAGATCAAGACATCAGTGACATTCAGTCCCTACTGATTTTAGCAGCATCCAAAGGACCAGCAAGCAGTGTGACCCCAGCTTCTGTGTGGGCCTCTGGCACAGCTAGATTGAAAATACAAATCTCCACTGAGGGAAAATGGGGCCAAAGGGAAGCACCAACTACAACCCTGATGCTGTGGGACCATATTCTCTGGCTTTTAAAGCTGGAATCTGTAACTAGACTTACATGTGTATAATGTGGTACAGCAAGAGTTTGATTGAAGGAAAACTCATGTAGATCCTGAATTAGCTCTGAATTCAGCATTTTTTTTGCCTACATAATTGCTTTAAAAGTTACACATGTCCAAAAGTATTCTGGAAAATTTGGGGACTGTTTAAAAGAACCTTTAAAACTAAAAAGTAAATATATTAAAAATCAGTCCTTGAAAAATACCCCTCAGCAGCAAAGACTTAGTTATTCAGTGAAATAGAGATCCCTTCCTACAGCAAAAAGAAGAAAGAAAACGACCAGTAAAGAAAGCCATTTTCTCCACAAAATGAGTGGAAGGACTGAATTTTGAACACCGGGTTACATTTCCTCCAGCACAGGGTAATACCTAGGGTTTAAAATTACATCCTGTTTTCCATTCATCTCAGTTGTGTCAAAAAGGTGTTTCAGAAGGCAGGCTCAGCCAGATCTCTGTTCCACAGCAATGCTGTGGTAGTAGGTGGCAGCTCCAGTGGCCAGGGGCTCCCAGCCATGTGCTGGGAGCTGTGTGAGCCCTTCTGCAAGAGACAAAGGCAAACACACAGGTGAAGCACAAGGACTGATGAGAAATGACCAGGTGGGACCACAGACCTGAACCTGCTGCTTTTCTCCCAGATGAGCCTGTCATCCCAAACATAAGTGCAATGAAGTACTTCAAGCATGTTACAAGAGAGAATGTAGGGTCTTCTGAGGAAGAATATACTTGAAAACTATTATGTTCTTCCAGAACATACCTTGAGCAGATATACTGAAGCAGACCCTCTATTTGGCTGATAGCTGACTAACATGTATCATGAAAAGAGCCCCTCTTCCCAATGCTGGTGAATCAGTTCTCAAAAAAAAAAGTCCAAAACAAAATGCCACCTCTTTCTCCTGGAAGGAGAGTAGTCCCTAGAGAAGCAGAACATGCAGAAAATTAGGTTCCAGGAGTAACCCAGAGACAAAGCAAACCAAAGGGGAGAAAGGAGTTCAATTACGTTCTTACACTGACATTAATGGCCGTTTAATTAGGTCCTGCATCAGTAGAGACAAGTAGCTCTCCAAAGCACTGGTAGAGCAAACAGCGTTGCCATAACTACCTCCAGAAGCACCCAGCTTTAATTTCTACAGTTAAATATTTACAGAGTACATTGCATACTTCCAGGAGTTGCAGGAGCTGCTCATGAGAATGCAAAGACACAGTCCTGTGTTCAGGTCCCACACACCTGGTTATTTATGAGGAAGCAGGAGCACAGCTGCCTCAGGGGACAGGTACCCATGGCACAGGCTGGGAAGTGACTGCAGTGCAGGCACAGGCCCACAGCACCTCAGCAAGGCAGATGGCAACAGCCACAGCTCCCACTGACAGCCCAGGCATCACCACACGATGGACAGGAGCCCAGGGCAGGGAGGGCACAGAGGACTCAGGGGGACAGAGCTGTACTGGGGACTTGCCTGACTACAAGGAGGGCTCCTGGCCATGGGCAGGGGCCCAGGCAGGCTGGTTAGGGCAGTTAATGCCTGTTGGTGCACCCAGGAAAAGGTTCAGACTGCCAAACTGCTTCGATAGGCTTCTATCAGCCATCACCTACACCACCCCAAAGCACTCTGCAAACTACTGCAGTCATTGGTATTTATTTGTTGGCATTATTCACACATCTGTAGAACCACTGAATCCTTTCATCCTGTTTTTGTTTCATCCCTCTCACAGCTCTGACACTGAAGAAACATGCACGTTCAGAATCCAGAAAAAAGCAGCCTGTAAGGATCTTACAATGAAATCTAGTCCAGATTCATAGAAGGGGATCCTCCTCAACAACAGGTCGAATCTGTTCCCAAAGACTTTCACCAATGAGAAACAGCACAGTCTCCAAGATAATGTATTCTTCAGTATCTATACCATGAAAATACTTTTTAAATCTGAAACTGTTTCTCATACTCTCCCATGACTTAGCTTTAAAGCAGTATGGACATGATGGGCTTTAAGTGCAAAGCCAGGTAACCTGGCTCATGAGATGCCAGTTAACAACTGCAGTGGAATTGCACATTTCAGCTCCATACAGAGTCTCTATTAACATACTGTGACAAGAATTATGCACATATATAATGTTTAGCCAGCTTGGTGCTGATTTGTCCTGTAGGAACAATGACAAGCGGAGTCACTTTAAGATCAAGCCCTGCAGTTATGAAATTTTTCAGCACAGAAACGTTGTAATTGTCTAGCTTGCCTGTCTAAAGAATGCATTACAAATTATCTTAGTTAAGAGTATCAAGTATGTATACCTTTATAGATGACCACATTACTTCAAGGTGTATGTAGTCTGACTCTTGTACTGTTGCCAGGTGCTCCCTTGCATGCTGTGTGCTGACTATTCCAAATGGGCTCATAGGGAAGTTATCTTAAAATAAAACTCTGTTCAGTCATAAGAAACAAGTGAGGTGTATTAAAAAATAAAATATCTTGAAAATACTTTCACAAGCTTATATACATATACATAGAGGCACTTTGGCTTTAGTATTTTTGGCTTAAAACCAGGCTTACCTCTATAATCTTAGAAATCAACTGTTTTAAATTACAGAAGTCACATATCAGCAAAGTCACACATCAGCAGTAACATTTACATCTTTACATTTGATGCAAATTTCAAGACAAATGAAATAGTAAACCTGACTTCAATAAAAACAAAATTATTTTTAAAATCTATGTTCTGATTAGAGGAAATAAAAATAATCTTAAAAGGTTAAAAACTAAGTTGAACAATATTGAAGAAAAAAATACATATGTCTATGTCAGGGACTCCATTCCAAAGCTGACAGGAAGACCCCAGGCAAGTCTGCAGGTGTAGCCAGTGCCAAGTGTTCACATTTATTTGTGCTGTGCCACAAGAATCCTTCCTTGGATTGCCACATCTCCACAAGAACTCATCTCACTGTATGTGCTAAGCATGGTGGTCAGGCAACATCAAGTCTGAAAAGGAAAACATTATAATGGTTTTATAAAAACCTGAGATGTATCCTTGATGGAGATCTGGTGCAGGGAATCTCACAGACTGGGAGGCTGAGGCTGATGATGTTCATGGAGCAAATGGGAAAGAATTCACTGCACTGGCTGCAAAAACTCTGACGTGAACACGGCTTCTGCATAGTCCTCACACACATCCTGCAGCTCTGCTGCCACGTCACACAAGGCTTCTTCTGTCAGCTGCTCTGCCAGACTGAGGGAGAGAAAGGGCAAAAACAGAGAAGGGAAAGGTTCAGAAAGGCAGATTTCAAATTCCAGTCATTCATGCTATTGGTATCAGTACTCTGATTTTAAAAGGTAGATACTTTCTGCTTAGACTCTTTTCCTTCTACTGCTTAGCCCAAGAAAAGATTTGATATGTGTTCTGATATGGGTTGTATAAGAGAGCAGAAATTCTACCTTCAGTCTGGTTCATAGCAAAGGGCATACTTCAGGTTTTAAAGTACTGAGAGATCTCAGTTGTTTCCTTTCTTCAAACAATTTTAAGATGCTAATTCTACTTTGGGAATAAGAGTGAACACACTATGGTGCTTATCCACAGGCCACTGAGGTAAATGGGAAGCTTTTTATTGATTTTAGCTGTCACTGAATCAAGCCCTACTGAGAGCAGAAAAGTTTCAGTGATGCCTGGACCACAGCACATGTTACAGAAGGAAAACTGTTTGTGTGTAAGTATACAGTTGTTTACTGGCCTCCTAAGAACTTCTCTGCAGTTCTGCACGAGCTCCAAAACACACACCAGTGTTCCCAAGCCCACAGCCACGGGAGCTGTGCTAGGAATCAGTCACAAAGCCTGCCAAGGACTGGCTGTGCTTGCAGTTTGGTGTCAAGTGGCAGCTGTGGCACCACTGTCAGGACGAGGGTCAGTGCCAGTCCCAGAGGGGCCAGCCCTGGCAGGGACTGAAGGCAGCACTAAGAAGGCAGGATGGCAGCACTGAGCACTGACGAGCCCTGTTTCAGTGGGTGGGTTCAGCAGATTCAAATACAGTGGTCTAACCCAAATTATTACAATGTTTGCCTGCTTATCCACACTCGGGCAAATCAGCAACCCACAGGACTAGCCAGTCATCTCAAATATTGCAGGACCTGTTCCTGTTTCCTGTTCCTGGAAATACCTGATGCAGATGCCAATCGAACAAGCTGTGTCACTGAATTCAATGCTACTAAATTAAAAATGTATGCAGAAGTTTAAAAACCCTTGGCAATTAAGCCTGATGTCCAATCTGCCAATACAGACAAATATAGGAACCCATTCCATCTACAACCACTGGGGTTAGGTTTTGCAATTCTTTCTTAATATTCCAGTTTTCTTCTCTCATCTCTTCTCCCATAGTCAGATGTCTTCTGATTTCCACTCTGCAGGGAAATTAATGGCCCCTCTATGCCAACTGATGTGCCAGTACTTCTGCAGTTCTGAAAGAACAGGGCTAGCAAGGTTCAAGTTCAGCCTGTGTTTCCATGCTTTCTTTGGGCTGGACTCTATAAGATCAATAGGTGATTTTTGAAATGTATCATACCTATTGAAAATGATTTCTAGGCAACTGTAGGTAATTACTCAAGAAAAGTTCAAGGAAATGATAACCAGTGGTGTAATTTAGTAGCTAAACCTGTTCCTGAGCAATCAAAACACTTATTCAAGCTTCAGTGCAAAGGTGGGTATTTTGGCTTACACTGCTCTGCTGCTTAGCAGACATTCAGCCTGAGAAACACTTTTTCTTTGCCAGAAAGTGAACATCAGTGTGACTGTAGTTTACTGTTTCTTCACATCTTCTATTTGTACTAAGGGATGGACATTCTACTCCCATATCCTTTCACTTTATCCAACTACCTTCAAAATCCATGAACACTGAGTACCAGTGAGAGCCAACTGCCTCTGGCTTTCAGTCTGGAATTTAAATGGTCCCTCCCCACTCCTCTCCTGAGTAAGAACAGAAAAACTGTCATCAGCTGAGACATTCACTTCAAAACCACAAAGACAGTTCATATACCTCTCAGCAATCTGCCATGGATTGAAACTGCCCACCATCTCATGGGAAATAAGCTTTAAATGATGCTTGTATCTGCTGTTATAATCCAAGATGCTCTCGAGCATATGGCTTGGCACAGAGAGAGGCACAGAGCACGCTTTCTGTAGAGAGTTCAAAGGCAAGGGCTGCAGAATGTCACTTCCAATCTGCAATTGCTCCTCTGCTTCTTTGTGTTCATCAATATCACTGGAAATACAAAATAATTATCAAGACAGAACCAGAGTTTCAAGTCTCTTTTTAAAGGGTCAGTGTAAAGAAAACACTATAATTAAGTCAAACAGATCTCATGCACCAGTTTATTTCACTTACTTGCTGTCAAAAGGTTTTTCAAATAAAATGTTCTTTTCTAGCTCGGTGTTTCCAATTAATTTGGTTATCTGAATTGGATGAGGAGATGCGAGTCTTTTAGCTGGTGATGTCATTTGTTGTTCTAGAATAAAGAAAATACCATTTAAAATTGTTTCTTTGAAAGAGAAAAACTACATCTCCTGCAGGTTAAGTTCTCACAAAGACTTTTACTTCTTTTAAGGGAAGTTCGTCAGGCAAGTAAAGTATTGAAAGTGAGACGTTCCTAAAATGTAAATTCAATATAGAATTTCCAAGAGCTTAATGTATTAAACCTGAACATTTTAGAAATGCTACCTTTAGTATAAATCATTTGTGCTGCCAGTGGATACTTCTAGCAGAGAGATAGAAAATACCACTGTAAAACTAGCAGTGTATTAAACTTGGCACTAAATCCAGGAGATGGAAAAAAACCATCCATAAAGATTTGGGCTAAATCTTCACCAGTGCTATTGTGAGATTTTACAACTTGTGTTAAACAACAGTTCCAGGAAGGTCTGCATGTGATCAGATACTCACCTTGGAAAATCAGTGTAGCTTCACTGCACTACTCAATCAAACAGTAGGATAAAGAACAGGAATATTGATAAAGTATCAATTTTAGAACTACATTTTAGAAACTACTCTCTGAAAGAAACACCTATAGTAAAAAATGTGTCTGGATGGTGCTATTTGATCACACATGACCTTGATTTCCAAACATCTGAGTTTGAAGTTACAGATTACAGGAAAAGCCAGTGGCATTAGAAAGGGCAGTTACCCATCTGGTCTCCCTGGGCCCAGAGGTGGGAGTCAGAGTACACGATGTGGGTCACTCTCCTGCGCACGGTGTCCCGGTGTCTCTGCATGGGAACACAACAGACACTCACCTACGTGACCGTCACTCAGGGGAAACAGGTCATCATCCTCCCTGGCCACAGCAGCCTCAGTTTGGCTGGTAACATAGCACAGAAAAGGGCTGGGGGAGTGACATCACAGCCCTTTATCTTGTTCAAAATGCCATACTTGAATACAAAACTAGCTGCCAGTCCCATGGGAACTCCTCCCATTTCAGACCAACAGCCCTCAGCCAAACAACTGAAAAGCCCCCAGTTGCTCCTGCCTCCCCAACAGTGAGTCCCAGTGGGTGTTCCAGTGCCCCAGGGACAAGGACACTGGGGGATGTCAGTTTCACTCTTCCAAATGATCAACAGATCTCTAGAGACAAATGGCACTAAACTCAGTAGTCCTAAGTCACGGTAAATTTCACCAAACTGCAAAGTCAAAATGGGAATTGAATGAAAAACTGTGAAAAAACTGATTGAAGGAAAATTTTCGAGAAAGCTCAAGTCAAGTAAATGACAACCTCATGAATATTTACATAGAAAGATGGATAAATAAGGGCAGAGATAACCACGTATTTGCCTGACTTCCTCATATTGCCCTGTGAAATACTTTGGATTGCCTGAGCTTACTGCCTCGAGATGCCCCTAAAATACTGAGATTCTATAGCACAAAAAAGGGGAAAAAAATCAAACTAATATTAAAATACTTTGAATCTGCGAGACAATCAACGTAATCACATGCTGATTCTCCTGTTCACATACAGTGATCTAAGCCACAAAGTCTTGAGGTGGGAAGCAAACTCAGGTCTGCCAAGTCTACAGCAATAGATTCATCAAATATTCTGCTCCTGTTCTTACACTGTTTTACTGAAAGCACAAACTTATTCCAGGTCTTTGATTTCATATATTGATTCAGTCAGACCTTGCTTCATTTAAGAAGGTAGATACCTACAGATATTACAGTTTATGGTGAGTAATCAAGAAATTGGCGCTAATGAGACCAACCAAGACAGAAAATCTTACTTCAATTTCTTCCATTCTTTGCAACATTGACTCCAGGCTATGAGTGTCAGCCATAGGCAAAGCCTCAGTCTGGAGTCTCTCATGCTGCTCCATGCTCCACAGTTCCTGGGCAGTCTCTTCCAAAAGCTCATCAATAAGCTTTTCACTCAGAATATCTGCATTTGCTGCAACCTGCTACTTAAAAAATCCCAAACCCGAAAACAAATACCACAGAAAACAAAGACAATACAAGAAAGGAAGAAAAACAAAACCAACTTGCATTAAGTTGAAAACAAAATGTGTGTTGCCCCTTTATAAATGTTTGGCAGCTCCCAAGGCATCATTAGCCCAGTGGCCTGAGCTTGCCTGTACTACCTGTGTTCTGTCTAACAGAGGTTCCAACCACTCCCGATTCTCCTTCACAGCTCTGTCTGCACAGTGGGCTGGAGAAACAGTTTGTGACCTGAACAAAAGAAAACAACAATGCCATTCTGAAACTTGGTATTACAACAATAATTTAAAACCCCCAAATACATAAGTGTACTTTTAGGGGGACTGTTGGGACTGGGGAGAAGTTTGTATCAGATCTGACACCAGTTATGAGATCTTCAAAGTAAGTTTTTTAATTTAAATTTTTTTTAATTTCTCCTCTGCCAAGCTCAGTTGGAACCTTCACTCCTCTTGAATTTTCCACTTCAAGCCTCTCTAGTCTTCAAAAATAGCACAGTAACATAGAGGGTTACAAAATGCACATTCTAACAACTGAAGAATGAAATAATGTGATTTTGGCTATTAGTTTGGAGAAGTTGCAAGAAACTTTAGAGAGAAAATTAATACTGACTTTAAGTTCATATAAGCCAGAAAATTCTGTTGAGAACCAGGGATCTTGAATTATGTTTCTGCTCTTGGCAAACAGAAAGTACTTGGCCCAGAGAAATGGGCTCCTTGTCTTACCCTGCACACTGCCTAGTACAGGTCCAGCACCTGGATCTCTTGCTTCAACTGCCACAAATACCAGTCCCAAAGCAAAGTAAATGTGGGGAGTCCTGGGCTAACAGGATGTTGAATATACCTTAAAGTAAACCAATCTGCACTCTAGTATTGTCTGGGACAAACGTATGTATTTTGTCCTTCTGGAACAGGGAGAAAATGTTCTCAATGCAGTGCTGTGAATACCCACTCTGCTTGCTGTGTTTCCTCATTGCCCTGCCTGGCACAGCTTGGCCCTGACTCCCAGGCAGTGACTCAGGCAAAAGCCTAAAGCCCTGGTTCTTCCTGGGCTTTAGGGAATGAGGCTGCTCCGGGCCACTGGCAGAGAGCTGTGCTGTGCCACTGGCCACCCTGGGCTGCAGCCAAGCCAACAGTGTCCCAGTTACCAGCTGGGAGCCAGCAGCATTCCCACTGGGAAGCAGGGCAAGGATGGGACTGAGCACGTACCACTTGGGTGGAACAGGTGGAGCTGGAGGCCTCGGAGGTGTGCAGGCAGTTCTGCTCTCCTTACAAGGTCGTTTGTTCTCTTTCAGCTGGAAAGCTCTAGTTGGCTCCTGAAATCGGGCTTGCTTCCCTCGAGCCTGTACCTGTCTTGACTTGAGAGACTTCGGCATTCCCTTAAAATTAACACCATCACATTAAAAACATATATTCCAGTTGTTGAATTGTTAAAGTATTCTGCATTTTGCTTCAGACTTTGTCTTGAAGTCATGCCTACTGGCTTTGCTGCACAGCTGACGTATGTGGAGGTTTCACAACTGCTTTAAAGGGAAGTACAGCTGTGCCTGAACAGAACACAGGCTTAATCCTGCAACTATTATTTTTGCAAAGTTGCAACTTTTTCAATGTTGCCCTTCATGGGGAAAAAACTTATTTTTAATTTTTCAGAATCAGACTCTATGCAAACTCTTAATAAATCCAAATAGAAAGTTTCCAAGGTAATATTTTATTCAGCCACTAAATGTAATGGTGCCACTTTTGTATTTGCTACAAAGTCACTTAGACTCCTCTCCTCAGTGTGAATTACTGAAATGCTTAACCTTCATGCCCACAATCCCCACTGATCCACAGGGATGGGAAGCAGTAAAAGTTACATATGCATACATCTACTTTACTGTGTCAGATTTGAATTTTCCAGTTGAAGGTGTTACTCTGAAGAAGGAATAAAAAAACACCCACCTATTCTTCTAAGAACTCTCTTGTTTGCATTACAGAAGCCTCTTGCTGATTGCAAGAAGGACTTAGCAGAAACCAGAACTTATATTGTGAAGTTTCATCATTTCTGTAATCAGTGAAGTAAGTCTGCCTAAATTATATTCTCCTACTAACATTAGCATGACATTACTGCAGAGTGCACTTTTTGTGACAGAGGATGACCAACAGGAGGAAAATACTTCAGCTTTAATTTCAACTTGAAAAAAACATGCTAATTTCAAACATGAAACTAGTTTCAGTGAACATTTTCCTTGGTAATTCTGTTATTCATTGTTTCTAGTTGTACAGTGTGTTTCCAAGGAACAGTAACACTCCTTTCTAAAAACATTTGCTAAAATAGTCATAATCACTAGCAATAACAGGCAGATGACAGTTTATCCTCCTATGTCTCCTGGCTCAGAATAGAAACACTGTGAGGAAGTGCAAAGCTCTGACAGTGTCTTACATTATGTAACAAATTCCAGAGCAGAAGCAGAAGACAACATAAATGATTTATCACTCCCATACCTGTTTTGCAGGTTTTGCAGGCATTAACATGCCTTTCTTCTTCAAAGGACCACTTTCAAGGACAGACTCTTTTTTTACAGCTCCAGGTCTCATCGGTGCCTCTGTGCTCCCCAGGAAAGTGGCATTTCTCTCTGAAGTAGGGAGGGCACTTTCTTCTTGGTATTTATTGCAAAATACAGGAGCATAACCGTTTGTCTTTTGAACTGCTGAAATATTTGCAACATGTCAATGTTCATCTGTATCAAAAATAACACATAAACTTTTAACTTTTGGAAGTTGAGAGGGGCAAGAATTGCCTTTACTTCTACCTATGCCTCTTTGATACCTTTGTTATGCTAGGTATAGCTAAGAATGAACTTTTAAGCTCTACCAGAATTTAAAGAAAAAAATCAAAGAAAAAAAGAAACAATCCAGCCTTGTATCTCCTGGCAAGTATTAAAGAAATTGTCTTCCCTACATTGTTCTGATGATCGGGAGAGTTGGGGGTTTGTGCAAAAGGTTCCTGAAAACAGGAATGAATTGCAAAGAATAAAACAGCCAGTGATCCCAGGGGTAGAGAAATTGCACCAACCAAGGGAATTCTGAGCCAAAGTTTCAGAACACATTTCAGTGTGAACAATTAAACAACCACAGCCTGGCTTTTGTTAGCCTGATTTGCTCACACATATTTCTGATCAACAATATGTACTACTACAGTATGTAATACTATGTAATAATATGTAATGTGTAATACTACAAAATTGATCTGCAGATGGCAAATTACATTTTTATCAGTTATTTAGTAATTCAGAATACAAACTAGTCAAGAGACTCCTGGCACGTGGAGGTTTTCTAGGCTCTTGTCCATGCTGTCCCTTTAAGATGAGAGGTTTGTTTTCTCTGTTTGGAGACAGAAGCTGCTTTCTGGCTGGAAATGTCTCAGTGCTCCTTGGAGTTTTGGCCTGAGAAGCTGAAATACATTTCTTCACTGGTTTTGGTGTTTGTTTGTTTTCCAGCAGTGAATTCAGATCCTGCACCAAATATTTAAGTTTTAATTACTCTCACAGTAAATCTGATGTAATAATGAGAAGCAAATTCAAGGGATTCTAAGCAGTTGGAACTTTTTCTAGTCTGGTTTTGGTGTTTTGTTTTTTTTTTTTTTCTGACTGTGATTACTCCTGATAGCTTGTTCATGTAGAACCTTTTTCATATTATTAACCTAAATCTTACTGAAAAGGCTTAGATTTTTGTATTTAAAATTGACTCCAGCAAACCACCTGCTTACAGAATGTTCAAAAAGAAATGGACATGGGCTACAGACCAAAAAAACCCTAATGCTCACATGACTATGGTAACACAGACATCTCTTCCAATGCTAAGTCCAAACTCTTTTTCCCTTCCTGTTCCCAGGCAGTTAGCACTGTTACTGTTCTCATAAGCAGTTTGCAACAGGAAAAATAAAAACACAGCTCTTACAGTTTTAACAGTATTTTAAGCAAATTAAAATATCTTATGACTCTGGTATAAATTGCTTTTATTTATTTATGCAGCAGGCAACGTGAATCAGAACTTTTCTATGATATCAACAACATGTATAAGTCATCAGATATCACTAACAAAAGCCATTTGAAGGACACAGAGCTTAAGTAACTCTTGTACCCAAAACTTTATCCTCTCCCTGGACCCACCACCATGGGTGAGGCTCAGATGCTCATCACTGATGCTAATAACTAAAGCATTCATCCCAAAGTAATAAACATGTAATGCACACCAATGTATAAAATGAATTCTTTCAGTCCTGAAAATGGCAAATGGCATTTTCAGTTCCTGAAAATGGAAAATCAGAAACTGGTGCTTTGTTACCACTATTGCTATCAGTCTTCATTTTACCAGGATAGCCAAGAAAGACAGGAACAGCATCAGTAAGACCAGCAGCAGGCAGCTTCTGTGTTTAGGATGCACCTCTCTTTCAGACTACCATTATTTAGGAGCATTAGAAGTACATTTATACATTAGAAAATATGGCCTTCATAAAAACACAAATAAAACCAGGAAGATATTCTGCCATTTCATGAACACTATCTCATATTTCACTACATCTTTTATGCTTTAGCAAAAACAAAATGTTTTTTCTTACCTCAACTTGCAGCAAGATATCTATGATAACTTCAGTAATGGAAGAATCCCCTTCTACTTTGGCAGAGCAGAGAGACAGTTGTCGAATGAGGCTGCCCAGCTCCTTGTAGTGGGCAGGAATGTGCTCCTCTGTTTGATCTGTGAACTGACTGGCAAAGGCCTGCAAGGTTCGTACAGCACCTCTGTGTGCTGCTGCCAACCTGGACACTGCTCGAGACTGAAAAATGGAAATCAAAGGCTTTCATAACTATAGTTCCTAGGAATACTTACACTATTGGAAGAATTGTTGCCAAATTTTTATGGAGAAACACTCAGGCTCAGCATAATTCTGATGCCTATTAAGCCATTTGTGAGACAAAACAAAACAGGCACTGAGGGAATCTAGAATGATTCCTCACAACAGTTCCCCTGCCAAGGTCATCTGGCTTCAGGTGAAACAGCCTGGGTATATCAGGTCCTGATGTTTCTGTGTGCCAGCACAGAACCCTGGTCATGGGCTGCACCCTCATGTGCAACAACTGCACGAATACAGAATATTCTCCATCCTCTGGGTTTTGTTACAGGAGAAAATATAAGTGATGGAAAAGCACGAGAGAACAAGAGGACAACATTAGCCAGACTGGTCTCAGTGCTGTCCTCCTGAAAGGTGCTGGGCAGAGAAGAAAATCAGGCTGGTAACACCGAGTGACATCAACCAGAAGTTTAAGAAAGCAGTCAAGAGTAGAACACATTGTTATTGCAAAAAGGAATTAGAATGAAGAAAGAATTACAAGCCACATAAAAGCAGAAGACTGACCACTTTCCTCTCCAATTTACTGCAGACAGATGAGAACTGAGAAGAGGGAAGCAGCACAGGCAGTATCAGGCCAAGTGAGCCATACTTCTGTGAGATGAGATGAAAGGTGTAAGATACAAAGAAAATCTTCCTTTTGAAGAGGGTTCAGCTGCACCCCAGACAATCAAACTCAATTATCCAGAAAAACTCTGTCAATAAGCCTGAAGGATAATTACACCTTACCTTTTTAGTGTGTTTGATTGTATGAGGACTCAGTTTCTCTAAATCATCCTGAATTTCTTTTACCTGTTTATCAAGAAGGGAAAGGAGGAAGTCAATCAGAATTAGCTTCATGTCTAGAAACTAACAATAAATCTTCACTGTGACATCTGAGTGAAAGTCCAAATTTTCCAACAGTGCTGCTTCAGCCATGAGAAAAATTAGTCACACCATTCAGATCTAAACTAGAATGCTACGAAGTTCAGAGCTAACCTGACCAAATTTCTCTTGTTTCAGTTTGTTTCTGTCAAATTCATTACAATAAACTAGCCTCTAAGCTTCCCACTTTAAAATGCTGGTTTCTACCTGTTGCTGGAGCACATACAGCATCCGAGCTGACCGTGCAGCTTGTTGCTGTCTCCTACTGCAAAGTCGCTGCTCCTCTTCAGGATCTAAAAGTTTTCTATCTCTCCCTAAAAAAACACAGAATGTAAAGTTTTATATCTCAGTTTAACCAGTGAAGATCCCAATTAAGCCATGACAACAGACATAATTTAGCAATAAACCTCTTCCATGCAGAACCAAATCAGGTATTTGCAGGGGTTCCTTTAGCAGTAATGCAAGGTAGTTATTGGAGCTCTAGATCATGTTTCTATTTAGAATTTGATTAAACAGTCTTATACAATATAGCTCATTAGTTAGAACTTAAAAAATCATGTGACCCCTTAGTTTTATGACAAAGTTGCAAGTAAAGCACTAAAGATTAGGAATCATTAAACCTCCTGCTTCTGTTACTCCAGAACAATCAATTGCATAAGCTAGCTAGCTATTCTAGATTTTATCTATTTTTAAAAAAAGTGGTTCAAAAAGATGGTTCTCAAAAATCCAGAAATAAATATGAATTCTAATCCAAGCGAAAAAAATGGGGGAAAAAAATCAACAAACTACTGTACATTTATATAACACAATTATTGTTTGGTGTTACACCTTTTTTAATAATTTCTTCAATTTTCTGGACATAGGTCCTCAATTCCTTTTGCAGATGTCGGACTTCCTGCATATTTTTATTTTCTTTTTTGTTTAACTTTGGCTTGGGGTCTGGTCCTGTGTCACGGGTGGGTGGAGAGTCCAAAGCAGCTGATCTTGGCCTTCCCTCCTTAGCTACGTAGAGATAAACATTCCTGTCAGAGCTGGCAGACTCCCCCTGGGAAGGCTGGGGGAGCCTCTGCTGGCCTGGCAAGTGAATTTGGGACTTCAGTGCATTTTTATTTCCTGGACCTGCAAATACTTCAGTCTTCTGCTGTTGTGACTTCTGGGTCCACAATGGTTTATTGACCATATTTCCAAACACTTGCTGTTTCACTTGCCCTTCGAGACGCCTCCGTTTGATGTCCCTTTTGGCCAACTGAACAGCCAAGTTCAGTCTCTCTTCAGATACAACTGAGAACATGGCAGGGCTTCTCAGGATGGGGACCTCACTTCCAGCTGGATTTCTCTGGTGACTGGATGCCTTCAGTTTTTCTATTATAATTGGACGGGGGTGAGAAAATCTGAGCACCAAGTTCTCTGGAACTGCAGGAACATTTCCATTAAACTGGAGCTGTTTGAAGTGTTAAAAAAAGAGGAGATGTTACACAGAACACTTTACATAAGTGATGCAACTCTAATGTGTAACAGTAAGGAAACTGGATCTTTTTTTGTATTAGCATGTGTCCTGTCATGTACTGGTCCTGGTTTGAATTTGTGCTGAACACAGTGTTAACAGCACACCAACATTTCCATTCTTGCTGAGCAGTGCTCTCACAGCTCAAGGCCTTTTCTGCTCCTCACCCTGCCCACCAGTGAGTAACCTGCATGTGGGCAAGAAGCTGGAAGGGGACACAGCTGGGCAGGCTGACCCCAACTGACCCAAGGGATATCATGCTCAGCAGCAAAAGTGGTGGGGAAGGAGCAAGGGGTGGCTGTTTGGAGTGACAGCATTTGTCTTCCCAAGTCATTGCTACATGTGATGAAGTTGCAGAAATGGCTGAATGTCTGCTGATGGGATGTAGGGAATGACTTCCTTATTTTGCTTCGCCTGTGCACGCAGCATCTGTTTTCCCTATTAAAGTGCCTTTATCTCAAACCACAACTTTTCATACTTTTTCTCTTATTTTCTTCCCAATCCCACTGGGAGAGAGTCAGTGAGTGGCTGCATGTTCAGCTGCCTACTGGAACTGAACCTCAACAGACATTTAAGTGTTTAAGGGTGTCGCTTTTGATGTCTTCCCTCACAAATGGACAGTGTCGAGATTATGTGTGACAGCATCAGGAAAGCGAGTATGACACTCCCTGGTGGGCTGTCTCGGGAAGCGGGTCACATACATCTTTTTTAACATTCGCAAATGAAAACCAATTCAGCATCGCTGCAGAAGGGAAACGGTACCTGTGGTTTTAAAGCCTTTGCTTCGTTCCTGTATCGCTGGGTGGAGAACGCAAACGCATCACCGAACACCCGCGCCGGGCTTGGCTCCATCGCATCGGCTCGANGGGAGCGGCCGCCATGGGCTGGGAGCAGGCGGAGGTGCGCGGGTACCCCGAGTTCGTGCGGGCGGCGCAGCGCTACCGCGGCCGGCCCATCTTCGCGCTCTTCTGCGGCGACAAGGACGCCGAGGGCAGGAGCTGGTGTCCCGACTGCGTGACGGGTGAGGCCCTCGGGGGGGACAGGCCCCGGAACAGGCCGGGCGGGCGTAGCAGCCCCGGTGTCGGTCCCGGCCCGGTGAACAGAAGGGGCTGCGTTACCCCCAGCGAGCCCGGCCCAGCAAACAAACAATGCGGCAGTTAATTCGATGTGTTGTACGCGCGAGTCCCGAGACCCCGCGGTGCCGCACGGGCGGGACACNACCGAACACCCGCGCCGGGCTTGGCTCCATCGCATCGGCTCGAGAGCAAACCTCGCTACTGTGCCCTGCCTGCGATCACAGCTGCGACCGTGACAACGACCAGGCGTTATTCCGGACCCCCCAAAGCAGTCCCGGCTCTGACGTGAGTAACAGGGAGAACGGGCCTAAGGGGAGAGCGGGGCGGCCTCTCCGCAGCCCCCAGAGCCCGCGGCCGCTCCCGTCCCGCGCCCTCACGAGCATCCCNACGAGTCCCGAGACCCCGCGGTGCCGCACGGGCGGGACACGGGGAGCGTCGTTCTCACTCGTTAGAGCAGAAATGGGCCATTCCTCAGAGACAAGTCGCCTCGATGTTGAGTATGCAATAAACTGCAAAGGATTTTTAACTGAAGCGGACCAAACATAAATCAGCAGCCTTGCTGGTCCAAGTAAATCCATGTGATTCTTTATAGTATACAACTACTAATAGATTTTAAAAATTATTCTCTAGCTGAACCAGTTGTGAGGAAGGAACTTCATAACCTGCCTGATGAGTCGGTTTTCATCTACTGCCTAGTAGGAGATAGAGCCTAGTAAGTAACTTTGCATGACAACAGTTGGGATAACTTTGCCATCAGTGGACTGCTGGTGAACTAACCGGTTGAAAAAACTGACTGAACCGCCCTTTTCTGTAAGGAATCAATCGTTTTTTGAGGTCTTCACCATCCCTAATGTGAACTATCTGCATGCTTGTTCTAAGTGGGTTGGGGAGGCATGAGGTAAAGGCCTTTGAATTATCTTTGAAGGTATTTTAACTTCAAAATGCTACAAGCTGTGCTTAACCCCTGTTTTCTAAACAGCTGGAAGGATCCCAACAATGAATTCAGGAGGAATCTGAAACTAACAGGAGTGCCTACACTACTTAAATATGGAACAGTAAGTGATTTGTTGTATGTTCTGGATGTACAGGCATTGAGATGGAGATATGGCAGGAGCTTAGCACTGTAAATGAACTAGTTCTCCAAGAACCCTCTCTTGCTCCATGAGAGCAGAGCATTTGGAACAGCCCCTGCTGTGCACTCCTCCTGCCTTGCAGGTCCTCAGGAGAGAACCACACTGCTCACTGTGCAATGTCTATCATAAACCCACAGTAAAGGGAATATGTACACTTGGGCTGGTAGTGCTTGAGAGGTTGGGAAAATTCTTAGCTAAATAATATTAACCTTCCTGACTTGCAGCTCCTCAACTTTTGAAAAATCCAAACAATGAGTTATGGGAGTGAAACAAGTTCTGTGCAGTACACTCAGCTCAGACTGCAGCTCAAATTTTAACTTGTTATTTAAATGAGCAGTTACTTCCTTAGAAATGTCTCTTCCAACGCCAGAAAACCCTCAGGAATGTTCTAGTTTCTTACCTCGATTGCTCCACCCCACTGCCCCCCTCCCGGGACAACAGTAGCTGGGTGTGGCTGATGTTAGTGCCTACAGATGGCTCTGGGCTAGAACAGCTTTGGGAATTGCCCCTAAAACTGGTGAATTTCCCTTGCAGCCGCAGAAGCTGGTCGAAGAAGAATGTTTTAAAGCAGAGCTTGTTCGGATGTTGTTTACTGAAGACTAAACTCTTCACTAGGCAATCACTGACGAAGATGGTAACTCAGTTACTGCAATGACCTTTCAAGCAATCATTGACCTTCGTTAAAATTTTCATGGTTAATTACTTCAGACTAATCAAGATAGGTATCATTAAATTCTGGGTCCAAACCTTACACTAAGGTCTTGCAACAAAAAACTGTATCTTTCCTTTCATGTTCAAATAAACTTGAGTCTGCAAACAGCCTCTTTTCAAAGGAGTTGAGCTCATGTTAAAAACTGAGAGCAGCCTGCACTTACTGAAAAAACCCTGATTTACACTTGATGTACACATAATGAGTAAGGGGGGAGGAGAAACACAAACTCCTAAATCCTCCTCAGTCTGACCACTTAACTACCAAGCTGATCAGATAAATTTTCAATCCCAAAGATGTTTAATGGTTTATCTATTCAGCTGTGATAAGTGAAGGCTGACAGTCCTAGTGTCACTGATCACATGTTAATGGTTGACAGGTGGGAGGACGGGGAATAAGACATGAATGCACCACAAATACAAAAATTAAAACCCTGGCAGCTGCCACCAGCTGTGTTCTTACAATAAAAACCATACAGGAATAAATGGCAAGTGCTTCCCCAGTACTGCAAGCAGTGACACATTTCCCCACCCACACTGTTCTCACTACATGGCCTGTAAAGAGGCCCCAGGGCAGCCACTGCTGCAGGGGCAGAAGCCAAGACAGAGACAGCTACAGCCTGTTTCCTTCTGTATCTGCAGTTTATCAGCACGCACTTACCTCTGCTCCACTCCCCACCTTGTACACTAATTTCTGTCTGTACAACAGGCTGTAAAACTGTCAAACTCCCAGCAACAATGACTACCAGGGAACCAGAAGTGGCAAGTAAAAAACTCACAATTTAGATTTTGTATAGTATCATCACTTCACCTTTGCTTGTCCTGCAGCTGTAAGCAGCAGTCACACTTTAAGACACATCACTATTCTCCAGGGAACAGGCCTCCTAGGAACAGTCTTTGGAGCTACACTTTTTGCAGGTACCTGGTTGGTCTTTAAAATCAAGAGCAATCAGTAACCATGGTAAGTAAAGCTCTTACAAAATTGTCCATGCTACAAAATAAACTGCATTAGATGTTTATTAGTCTTTTAAAGAGATAATGAAACAAAAACAACCACGTTCATTTAACAAATCCAAATTAAAGGGACACACATCCAGAGCCAAACCTACACAAGGGTTCCTTCCTCTCCTGCAAACAGCTCACAAAATACGCCTTTTCATCACTACTCCACCTACTTTTCATTTTACAGAGGTGTTATTTTGTTGCTGCTGCTCAGCCAGTGCCTGCTGGAGGCGCATCCTTTTCCGGGAATAGTGCTGCCAGTGGAGGATCTGTTGCTCATCAATAAATTTGGCACACTGAGCATTGACCAGTTCCTTGCGGAAATGTTCGTACTGGAGCAGCTCTAACATATGCAAACACTGAGGATACCTGGAGTAAAAATAAACACACTTTAATACAGGACACTAAATCTGGAGTCCCCAGTACTTCTGCAGATCATCATTTTAGTTTTGTCAAGTATGTACTTTACCCAATTGTGAAAGCCTTTCAGCCTGCACATATTCCACACACTGTGACTTGGTAACTGCAGCATCAGGCTGGGAAATGAGTCCAGTCCAGTTTATAAATGCTTAGAGGAGCCTCCCTAATGGCTCGATTTGATACAGCAAATCCATAACAATCACAGAACCTGTTTCCAGAGCCCATTTAAAAGAACATGACAAAAAACGTTTTCCCAAAAACAAGGAAATTTGCACACTTGCAAAAACACAAAGTCATTCTTTGTCTCACGTAAGCATCAACACTGCAAAATTAACCTTAGAATGCACTTACTGGGCCTAATTGAAGTAGTCCTGTCTAACGTTCAACAGCTTTAAACCAATGGAAAGTGCAGAAAGGGCTGTAAAGGAACAATCCACGCAAACTCGCCAAACACAGGTTTTGTAAGTTTGCCCATTCCTGCTATATCTGGACTGTTGGGAACAGGAACATCTACATTGCATATAAACCCAGCAGGGAGGCCACGAGTAAGGTAACAGGCAGAAACCAAACCCTGACACACTGCTGTACAGTACATAACAGGAGGTCAGTGCCAAACCACTACAATGCAGAAGCCTAAGGGATTTTATCACTTACTTTAGGTATTTTGCATATTCAGGTTCTTTCCAATAAAGTAAATATTTAAGATAATTTACAAAAGCTTTGTCTTTGAAGTAGCCTCTTTGTGCAAGAACTGAAATAAAATGACAAGGAATTGTCAATTACAGATGGGTGAAAACAATCTCCACACTTGAAGAACACATTCACAAAGTTAAAATGACGATTACAACCAAATTTCGATAATTTATATTGAACAAAAAACAGGAAAAATAAGATTTTTATGTCAACAAAATAAAATTAGTCTCATCCCCGTTACAATTTGTATCTTTCATACAATGGAACAGCTTTCTGAAACAAGAAATTTTTGACTGTAACATCAAAATTAGTGGGAAGTTCAGTACCTGAAACTATTCACTTTAGTAAAATTCTGTTTTCAGATAAAGGAACGCTCTTAACACTACTACTTAATAACACACTTGAACTTATTTTTTCTCCATCAAATAGATATTTTTGCATTTCAACCAATAAAAGACTTCGCATTTAAAAACCCCCACCTATTAAACAGATAAATTATTTACAGACTGCCTTTATGCTGTGAAAAATACATTCCCTTTTCTTTGTTTAGCCCTCTCTCCCTGTTTAGCGTTACCAGTAATACGAAACACCACTAAACTAACTCCTCACGGTACTGGTACTTAAGTACTCACAGTTGAGGTAATTTGGATTTGCCAGACATTGAACAAACTCCAGCTCCAGCTGGAATCGAAGTCGATTTCCTGTATCATCTGATACAAGAGAAAACAAGTAAGAATTGGACCCACACAACACATGTGAAAGTAATCGCGGCCGCAGTGTCATCAGGGACAAACGCGGCCCCGGGGCGGGCGAGGGCCCCGGCCGGCGACAGCGGAGCCCACCCAGGGCAGGAACGTGCGCGGCCTTCTCGGGGCTACGGGCT
>WEIV01025250.1:0-22501 GCA_013390005.1 Calyptomena viridis | reverse complement strand
GGGGCGAGAGGCGGGGCGAGAGGCGGGGCGAGAGGCGGTTTCCCGCGGTTCGGGCGGTTTCCCGCGGTACGGGCGGTTTCCCGCGGTTCGGGCGGTTTCCCGCGGTTCGCGGACGTTGCTCCTGCTTTGCGCCCTTCCTAGGCAGTGACACAGCGCTTCTCGGACAAGTGCTGGTTATTTCAATTGTTGGGTTTCCCGAGCGCTTCCCTCGTGCCGGTATCTCAGAAACCTGTGGGCGCTCAGGAACGGAGAGCTGAGCACAACAGACACCGTCCCTTCCGTGCCGCGGGTGGGGGAGCAGCTCCTGCCCGGTTACACCGAGTGTCTGTTCAGCGATCCCGATGTCCACGTAAATCCCGCACTGCACAAATTCCTCCCTTCTCATGGAGCTCTGCTGCAGCTCACGGCAAACCCCAAAGGACTCCCAGAGTTTGTACTCCCAGTACAAACCAGTGCGTTTTTAAACGACCAACGTTCAGTTTCGCCCCAAGAACGTCACTCACCGCCGTCCTGGGGCAAAACCAGTCACCCGCTGGTGCGAGCGGGACCCAGAGCGGGCACAGAGCGACATCCCCGGGGTCGCCGCTCCCGAGCCCGTTTCCGAGCAGGAACGAGGGCCACGTTTTGTCCCTGTGCCACAGAGGCCGGTCAGTCCCAGAGCCATCGGAAAGTGGCTCTGGGGTCCATGTTCTAGGCACGGTTTTTCCCCAGACAAACCCTAAACCGGGAAGAATAAAAGGAGGCTGAACTTGTGTTTGTATTTGCAGAGCATTCATTTTAGCTTTGTACCAGACAAGCCACTTTTCATGAATTCCAGAGCAGAAGGAAGTGGAGAAACTCAGCCCTAAAATACTGAACTGCTTTGATTTATTATTTTCTTTCTGGATATAGGACAGGCTTTGAGCTTCGGGCTTTGTTTTGTTTTTCATAGTGATTTTACACTCAGCCAGGGAGATTCGTCTCAACCTCTGCACGTAATTCTGCATTAATTAAAACACAATTTTGTTAGAGTAAAGCTGTTAATAAGCAAATGCTTATTAACATAAGGAGCAGGAAGCAGTCTTTACAGACATACTTGAAACCTGTCTCATTTCTTCCTTTTTTATTTTTTAAAAATTATTTTCTATTTTCATTTGTTGAACTGTTTTCAGCATCAGAGTTAGCAATTTTCTATAATACTATCTTTTCCTACGCAGTATGATTTTTTTCCTCCTGGGAATTGGATTACAAAAACCATCTAAAAAAAGACCTATGCATAGTTTTTCTTAATAAAATAGAGTTGCTTTTTTAGACAACATTTTAGTGGTTGTGGAATACTACTATTATTATATCAAAACATAACAAGTCACTCCCCAGTAAATACAGACTTTGGGCTAAAAGCAGAGATCAAATAGATCCCACGTGTCTGCATTGCTATTCTGGAATGTGATTTCTCTCCCAAGACCAACTTCAGAGGAGAGAATCCTAAAAAAGGATTGGTCACAGGAATAAATTACTGTGTAGGTTTGCCAGAGTTAAGTCAAACATCTCAATTCTTGTCTGTTAAAACTAGGCACAAAGCTGAAAATCAGGATCAAATATATTAACTAAGAACATTCTCTAGGAAAAGTTTGATTTTTTTCCTGTTTTTAAATGTCAGGTGAGTCAAACTTTTCGGGTTTCCCATATGACTCTGAAGCAGGAATTTCCCAATACTGTTGTGTAACTAGGATGACATTGCTGCCTCAGTGTCTCCTTTCATAGGGACCAGACTGCTATCACTGCTCCTGCCTGCCCAGAAATGGGAAGGTTTATTTCAACAAGTATCACTTGACTCATTAGAACTGTCATAGAGACACAGCCCTCAACTGGAGCCACTTGTGGGACCTGAGGGCACCGAGACAATAATATTGTCTGAGATGCTGATAGACCTTGAAGGTGGACACTGAGGTGGTGAGATGCTGCAAAAGGTTTGTCTGTGACAAAACAGTGCAGTGCATTTCCACCAGCATGAAAAGAAAGTCCAGCACTTTCATCTCTGAAAACTGATCAAGTGGAATGAAACAGTGAAGTTTCACCCAGTGTGTGAAACCCAAGACATTGCCTTTTGTTCACCCATTTACCCACTGCTTTGGAATAGGATGTAAACTGGTATTGACATGGACAACATGTGAAAGGATTCTACCCATAGAACACAAGAGAGACTCCTGCAGACTGGAGAGCATCCTGCTTCAAATACAGTTAAATAACAGAGAGCAGAGTATGCATTATGTTATATTTATAACAAGCCAGCACAAAGTCTGCAATTTTTTTATCCAATGCCATAATTATAATTCAATAGAAGCAAGATCATAGCTTTCAGTGACTAAAACAATTGTCAGAACATATTTAATTAAAGGCTTAACTCTTCCTTGAGTTCTCTTTTTTGAGGTCAAGAGACTGGCAGGTAATGTGCATTTCAGAAGCCAGACAGTCATGGTGGAACCACCTTAACCTGCAGATGCCAAACACCAACCCAGGGATCTGCAAATGGGGTGAAATAGTGTAAAGAGACTGGCTTATTGCAGACACTGGCACAGGTACTTCTGTGACTGTGGCACTCCTCCAGCCTCAGACAACCATTAGTATTCAGATAAATTCAAGATTAAATGTTGAGTGTCAGAAAGCATTTTTTGCATTAATAAGTTGGTTAAAAATACATCAGTCATCTTTCCATAGGACACCTGGACAACAGGTGAAGTTGAAATCAGCCACTTGCCAGAAGCAGCAGCCACTGACCTGCAAACACTGCTCTGGAAGGAACACACCTTCCCAAAGTATTGCTGCTGTTTGGAGCCCTTCCTAAGGGAAAGAATTCTGCAGGGAGCCAGGACACATGTGGGGCCTGATCTGTAGAACTCTTATCCCTTTGAAAGCCAAACAGGCCAGAAACAACTAATTTGCAGTAATGAAGGAATGTAAAACATACTGAGATACATAACAATGAGTTTATTATTCTGCAAGCTCGTCTATCTATTGTATAATGGTTACAGATGTGAATAATTTCCCCTATTTTTATTAAATTTTGGATTAGCATTACAGTTATGCACTTTTCCAAATAGTACTTCAATAATGATGTGGTTTGAGGACTTTCTATGCCATTTCATTTTTAAGATCTACTGTGGCACTGAGCAGAAGGGTGTAGGGAACACACCAGAAAGAATTAAATATAAAACTAAGGTCATCATTAGCGTGAATTTGAAATTAATGAAATATGCATCCCCTTTAATTTATAATATATTTAGGGAGTGTTTAGCAAGTAAGAAATAAATAGTTAATTTGGTGCTGAAACTAATAAGTACACTCACATAGACCAACACTACAGTCACTTTTATAAAGAAAAGAGCTGAAAAGGTGTGGTCTCCAATAATGGAAATATGATTGTGAGATTCCTTCCTGCTGGCAAGTAAAACTAAATATTCTGTACAGTCACCCATAACCTCACCCACTCAGGATGAAAATAACTGTAATTCTTGGTCATTAGAAAGGTGGTGCACAAATAGTTACAATTTCACAGATGCCTGCACCAATATTTAGCAAGAATATAAACCCTCTCTTTAGCTGCACACTGGTCAACCTGCCAGTGCTTAGAACAAGATTATACAGCATTTGGGCAAACAAAAGTGCTGAATTCCTTCAGGAGGAAATCCAAATATATCTCTCCTGGCAAGGCTCACAACATTTAAATGGCAGGTCCACAGTACAGTGTGTGAAATGATGTCTAACACAAACTGAAGTAACATGAAGTAACTTGGGGCTTGTGAGTACACAACAGTATAAAGCACACCTTGACATGTTATTTGCATTACATTCCACTTGTTTTCTGTATTGCAGTTAAAATTTTAAAGTATTTTGAGATTAATTGCCACAAACCCACGGTTTCTCTGGGGTGGTTTCTTCCAGCTCTCTTGCCCAGATATTAATGTAGAGATATTATTAATATCTCTGCTGGCAGTTTTTCTTGCTCAGTGAGAATAGCCTTTTGGTTTTTCAATCTCCTCCTTTTCCTCAGCCACACTGCCAGGAACAATATTCAAGGATACCATTTTCTTTTGCTGGGAATGCCAACATCATCTCCATTCCTTGCACAGAAAGGCTTGTTTTAGTATTTTTGGAAGAGAGAGGAAGATGAAATCAGTACCAAGCTTTTTCCTAAATCACAGCATACTCGTGGCAGCTGCCCTGCAAATTCCCTGCAGGATGCAACAGCTGTGCAGCAACAATTTTTCCAGTTGTCATTCACCTACAGTTGTCTTAATAAGTGCCATTAACAGTCCCACTGAACCTTTAATAGCTCCTGTGCAGAGCAGTTCAGTAGAGGGAAGCTGTTATTCACAGGTTGTTCTTTCCATCAGGGAAGAGGCATCTCCTGTGCCAGGAGCATTCAGAAGTGACAAGACATCTTGCCCATGCTTTGAACAGCAGCATTCCTGAAATCTGGAAGAACAGTCAAAACAAGCTTTATGCCTAAAATTTCTTGCCACAACCTGCAAAGTGCAGGAATTGCAGTAACATGGAGCAGCCCAGCAGTCCAGGTCTCACACACATCTTGGGTTCATCTCTGGGGAAGGTTCCCAGAGTCCATCATTACAGGCTCCTTCTGGCAGAGCTTTCCTGCAGCAGCACTTTGTCTGCAGAAGGTTTTGGTACTGTGCAGTTTTCTGTTCACTGAGACAACGTGGCTGCACAGGCTTGTAAAGTGTATTAACTTGGACCTCTCCTCTGCATGTTGTTAGTAAGTGCAGGCATTCATGCCTCCCAGTGTTTATCTGGGTCATTGTCCTGATCTTTTGGCTCCTGCTGTTATGTGGAATCAAATTACTGCAGGAAAAAAACCAACAAAACAACAAAGAAAAAGCAACAAAAACAACCAAGCAACCCACCCTCCCCGCAAAAAACCCAAACCAAAACCACTTACCCTTTGTAATTTCTATTCCTCAAATGTTCCTCAGGAAACAGAGAATCCTGACCATCTCCCTGACTTTCATTTATGGTGCAGCCCCCAACCCACTGGCCAATCAAACCGAATAGAGAGACAAGTAGAGTAACCCCACACAGAAGAAATGTATAAATTGGGAAATACCTGACAGGTGTTTCATGAAGGACACCTGCACCTACCCAAAGTATTGGTCATCATCCATTCAAGTTACCCCAAAATAAAACAAACAAATAAATAAATCGAACAAAGAGCTGGGCCAGCATCACCCCCAACATCTTAGTGGTTTATTTATCTGACCACTCTTGACACAAGGCTGAAGTTATTCTCCAATATGAGCCCCTGGAAGGGTGACTTTAACTGTGTATTTTCAATATCCTCAGGTGACAGAGTCAGATTTGCTCTGTATTCATCTGACTTACATCTTACATCATTTCATATGAATGAAAACAGTAACAGGTGAGCTCTGAAATGAGGCAGGATAAGACAATTTTGTGTTTGTGAAGGATGCTCCCAAGGAAGTTTATGTTGGTTTTTTCCCCATTGTTTGTTATTCAAAAAAGGAGCTTAAGTGTCCTCTGTTCTGCTTCCTCCTATTCCTTTCATTCCCCATCCCCTTTTTCAGAGGAAATTGTTTTTTCCCAATTGAAGGATAACTATGTTAGTGTAGTGCACAAAGAAAAAAAAATCCTGTGTTTCTGATTTCTGACTGTATATTCAAGGCAAAATATTGAAGGAAAATAGATTTCTTCCAGAAATAATAATTCATTAATTGAAAGGTTTTGTTCACTTTATTTCTGATGGAAATTTGACCTTTAACCGCCTTTCTAAAATATTTGCTGACCCAACACATTATTGTTCACAAAGAATAGCTCACAAAGGAAACTACAACAAACTGGACTTTGTGTCTAGAACATTCAGTTCCTTCAAGAAAATGGTTTGTCTATTAAAAAAATGTTTTATGAGTACTGTAATGAGGTTCACACTCTGGCCTGAAACACCTTATGAAAACTCACTGGAATGCCACGTGCCAAATAAGACTGGAAATTATTTTCTTGTGGGTAAAGAAGGCACTGAAGTAAACTGGGGAAGGTTAACACCTTTTCTCTGACAAAAGAAACAATGTCCTTCTTATGGCCAGAATCTACAGTCCTAGATGTAAACCTACATTTACACCATAATGAATGGGCAACTATTGACTTAGCACTCCAGAAAAACCTAAAGGGGCAAAAAATAGTGTCTGTATAGTCAGCTCTGTTTTTAAAGAGCCAGCAAAGGTGACATGAAGCAGTCCCTGCTCACCTCAGAGCAGCATGGAACACCTGCCTTTGTTGTGCCCTTCCCTCAGCACCCCTGGCACACATGAGGGCCAGGCAGGGGCCCTGTGCCACACACCCTTCCCACAGCTGCACAGAGGAGAAGGGCTGGTCTGAGGCAAAGAGCTGCCACTGGGAGGTTCCTCAGGACAGAGGAGAAGCAGCACACTGCCATTAAAATGTGCAGACAAATCCTGAGCCCAGCTAGTGGCTGCTGGGGTGGTGGTGCAAGGCATGAAAGTGTTGGAGAGCTCTCAGTGGTACAATGACAATGAGCCCCGTCTGAAGTCACATGTTTATTTACCCACACTGGACAACACTGTGAAAACTGTCTGTCATTTGATCCAAGTGCTCAGGATTCATTACTACCCACTTCTTTCCATATTTAGCACAGACATTTGGGGGAAATAAAGATGTGAAGTGTGTAAAAATGTACATGATATGTCGTTACTAAAAAGGAAGAGGTGCTGTATGAAGGAATGACTGCTGGATTTTGAGTAGGACTGATTCAGGGATCTGCTTTTTTTTTCTGGGCTGATTTGCACCAACTGTCCAATTTCAACTTTGCAAATGTTGGTTTTGGCTACAATCAGGTTATTGCTCTTTCTAGTTTTAACACACCTGGGCTGGAAAACAAAGGCTTATTAAATCAAAGACTGAGTTCAAGTGAGATCAGAACTCAGCTGGAATGAACCACCCACTGCTCTGGATTCAGTGGATGACACCAAGCAACCTAAACCCTTTTTCACCTTGGGGACTTCTACGTATATAGAGAATGCCTAAAGGTTTTTCTTCTCCATTTCAGAGATCTACATGTTCAACACATGGGCAGGAATTACCTTTGTCCTCCCTTTGTGTGTTTTCCTGCAGTTTGCTTGTTCATGATGTCATTCACAATTATGTGACCATTCCCAAGCACTGGCACATGGTGGGAACAAGTCTGCACACAGGTGCATGACCAGGCAGGAGTCCAGATCTTGACTCTGCAGGTTTGGGAAATTCAGCACTTGTAGAAACAGCATTAGTAACTTGGCATTCTGAGAGAAGAAAGGAAAAGCCAAGGATCTATACAGAGTGAACAGAAAATAAGAAAGCATTAATTTAGCTCTGTAGAGGTGGCACTGCCAGCTGGCCAGCTGACACACCACTGACCACGAGCAATCCCACTCTGCCCATGGACAGGAAAATGGGAACTGTTTGCTCCCTCGGGGAGCTGAGTAACCTGCCCTGACAAAGCCCACGCTGTGGGTTCTCCCATGTTCTCTGGGGGCACTGGGGGTGCATGTTTGAAGTGGGGGCGAAGAGATTCCTTTATGCCACTACCTTAGGACCATCACAACTTCTCCACCTAAAACAGGAACCCTTTCATGAGCAACAAAATAAATGCCATGCCTGAGGAGTGTCTGTCATGACACGTGTCCTGCAGTGCTGGAAGGGCTGTAACTGAGCTCAGTCACAAAGCACTTGTCCTTGCACTGCCCATTGTAGGTAACGTGTTTACTCAGGGCACTGGAACAGGACACCACGCATGCTTGACGCTGAAGAAAAGCCTGTTTGTGCCTATTATACGGGAGAGTTTGTACAAGATTAATTCTTAAATTAGCTGAGGAAAGAGAAGGAGCCACTGATATTCAGGTCTGAAGACACTTAGAGCCGTGTCCAAACCTCTGCTCTGCACTGATTCACTACATGTGTACCCTCCTGGGTCTCACTGGAGCAACACCATGCTACAGTGGAGGCTAATGCAGAAACAAGTGGTCCACTGGGTTACACAGGAAACAATCCATACTGGAGAGGAGACAGTTCTAGGAAGTTTTTATTTGCCAGGCTCTAATTCTGCATTAAAATTAAATACATATGAATCACAGGATGTCATAAAAGTGTCTCAAAAAGAACCCTTTGCTATTAACAGTACAGAGAGGTGACACATCGAATACATCACAGTTACAATAAACCCAATACTCTTTATTACTCCACACTACCCTGGCCCAGAACTCTTGACAATAAATCACTCTGTGTGACTGTTGATGAAAATAGCATTTGCTTCCTACTTGCCCAGCGACAGAGGGAAGCTCTTCCCAAGATGAGGTGAGGGCAACTTCTCCCCTTCAAGAAACTTTCAGAATGTTCCTTTTTGCAAATGGGACAGGGAAGTGTCTGTCCTACAGCTTTTAGCTGCTTTTAGAGAAGTTTTGGTCTGCGTGAACTGAGACAGCCAAGCCCAGTGTCACCCACCCATGCAATCTCCACTGTATCTTACCTGCAATTGAGCAGAGCAAGCACCATGCAGTACCTGGCAGCAGAACCATATTCTCACATTGTGAAGTCCATCAGAAACCAGAAAAAGTCCCTTTCTCAAAATCCATTTCAGTACTTGCAAATCAGCATTGAGTGGTGAGGGCCAAAGCACAGAAGGTGCTCAAGCATTCCTGGTTTCACTTTCTTCAAATAAATACTGTGGTAAGTTTCAGGTGGTGACAAATATCAGTGACCAGGCCACTTCTTGGCACTAGAACTGTTCCTTAGATAGACTCTGCTAGTGGAACTGTGTTTATCCACATGCTCTATCGTTCCTTGGAAGAGGTATGAGGCTGCACCACATGCAGCCTGTCTCCTGGGGAGACAGGGAGCCACTGGAGGCACCCAGAAACAACAGTCAGTGGAGAGTTTATGGTGATTAGCATCTTGGAAAGAGCACAGAAGATAAAGGCACAAAAATCAATTCTTTACGCAGTCTTCTGCTCAGAAAAGCATCTGGACACTTTGTGGATAAATACTTTCCTCACTTTTAGATAAATGTAAATATTTTTCCAGTTCCATAAAGAACATTCACATTAACAACAAAACTATTAAATATCCTACACACACTACTATGCTATATGACAGACCTTCTGAACAGAAGTCTATGATTCTGTATCTTGCACCTTGCACCCCCTTATTTTGAGGCGAGAAATCATCACGGGTGCAGAATTTGACCCTTATGTCCTCACAACATCCTGGTGAGGTAGATAAGTTCCATGACATCTTCTTCAGGAGGGAAAAATAGGCAAAAAGAGATGAACGGACTTGCATGGGGCTGCACAGCCAGTGTGAGAGCAGAGCTCAGGTCATGGGCACAGATCTCTCCACTTTATGACACTGCCTTACCTCCCCCCCCTCCATCTCCAGGGCTGAACAAAAAGCATCCCTGTACCACTAACAAAACACACCCAGCCCAACACCAATCATTCTGTAGACTACTTCTGTTCCAGAAGTGGCAGAAAGAGGTGCTACAAAATGTTTTCCTCACAAGAGATGAATTCCAAAGCATACAAGACAACTTCCATTGCTGTCAGCCAGCACAAGCCCTAATATTTAGCCCCTAAATTTTTACCAGGTCATCAATTTCTCATGTCTTGACTCCACTCCAAAATTCCAGAGTTAATTAATAAGGCACATCAGGGGCTAATCCAGGAACTTTTGCAATAGGTGTGAAGTCCTATAGGCCACTGGTCATCTCCAGGCTGGCACTCAGAAAACATGAGTTGCCATGTGAAACCACATCTGTGGCTGAGAGAGGTAAAGGCCTCTGGCCCTGCCAGTACCACAGTGCAAGAAACACAGAGCTAGGCTTAATGCATCATTGCCTGAGACATCAGCTGAACCATGACCAGCACAGAATTATGCTACCTCAATCCTCAATAAAGATGTCTAAATGCAGAGAGATTTGGGAGTAAAAACAAGGCAAGAGAAAGCGTGTTGGATGTTGACTTGGAAGGATCCCAGCACATGGCTGAGGCCTGACTAAAACATAACACAACCTAACATAATGTACCCCTTCTTGCCTAGACAACAGTGATTTCTCTGTACAGTTGCTGACCTGTGAATATAAGGAATAGTTTAGGAATTTTCAGCCCCTGCCTGAGTGCAGTGTTCAATGCTAATGATTTACAAGTACATACCAGTGATATAATAGTTAAAACCATTTGATACAACAGCCTCCCCTCTCTTTATGTAAAGTTCAATAAATTCTAATTCTTGACCTTGATTGGAGGTACAGCTTGATCATACTTATGATTCAGACACATCATCCTTAGGGTTGTGTAACTGAACAACACTTTTGTCTCCAGCATGACTGGAGTAAGTTTGAGTTGGTTCAAGTCTGAACTGATGTAAAACTTGTGGAAGGCAGCAAACACCTGACACTGGATCTGAAGTGGTGATGAAACTCTATATAGGACTTTGGGCAAAAGGGAGTAGTATTAAGGGTCTTTTCCTTGTCTAACACACAAATTCTTCACTCTTCACTAGTTCGTTGTGCTGTTTGCCCAGGCTGGGAATGTGTCCAGCTCAAACATAGGTCTTCCCCACGTGTTGATGGCCAGTGTGACACAGAAGACTCCAATGATGTTCATCACTATTCCAGATCTAACCTGTGAGGACAAAAGTCCAAACCAACAACAATAACCAAACACCAGCACAGCAAGTCCAAACCAGCAACACCCAAATACCAGCACAGCAAACTGAAACAAGGCCTATTTGTACCTACACAAGAAAGATGGTCAAATATATCACAGAAATAGCCATTGTGCTCACTGCCTTATGCTCTTGCTTAGGTGAAGATATCAGGGAGCACACTGTGAAAAAAGCCTTTGAGCACATTGCTGTCTATATAACCATCTCAGAGCTTTAAGGCATGTACAACAAGTTGTTTGTATTAGTTAGAGAACAGCTTCTGCCCTCTGCAAGTCTCCAGTTAGAAAACCAGTAATGTTTGGGTGTTCCATCCAGAATCTGCCCTGTGTGGTCTGGCAGGCAATCAGAGAACCAGAGCTGAGGGCTGCTGATTGCTGCCTTCTGCTTTGAGCTCCAGTGGAGACAAGGCCTCAGACACTCTGGCCAAAGCCCCAGGACACTGCAGAGCATTGCCTGTGCTTTAACCCTTCAGAGATTTATCACTTGTTAGTTCTTCATTTCATTTGGGCTGGGCTGTATGTCTGCCAAAGCCTGTGAAGAAAGTACTGCTACTTCAGAGATGCAAACCTTTATCACAGTACTAACACTGCAGAAGAGAGGGGCATAAGGTGATCATTACAGCCCACAGGAGCTTCCTAGTACTTTGGAAACACTTGGCAAAGAAAATGAAACTGTCACCATATTTTAGAATAAAGGCAGTGGAGAGTTTCAGAGAAGAGACCAGGCAATTATAATCTTACCATATCCAAAACACGGATGTGGCCATAGGAAAACACTATTGCATTGGGTGGTGTTGCCACAGGTAGCATGAAGGCAAAGGAAGCACTGAGAGTCCCAGGCAGCATAACATACAAAGGGTGAATCTTGACAGATGCAGCCTGCAATGAAATGGAGAGAATATCACACTGGAGGTGTTCCAAAAGCAAAGCATAATGGATCAGTTGATCCCAGACTGCTGAGACACACAGGCCCATTTTGTTTCCCGGTATTACATTGCCAGAGAAATTGACAAACATTTTATTCTGAAATCCATGTGTGCTTAAAGATAACTTTACTGTCCCATAATACTTAAAAACAAGATTTGGTTCTTTCTTGTTTGCTTTGGTCTATGGTATAATTTGGAGTTCCGGTCAAATATATTCATCAATCTTTTCTTTGACCTCAGATCACCCTTTTGTCAGGGAACACAGGGATGGCACATGGAGTGACACTCTTAGATTTTACATAAACTCTGCAGGACTCAGAACTTTAGTGCCAACTTAAGTCACTAATAGCTCAGTACCTTGATTGGGGTGATTTTACGTTGATGAAATGGTCTAGAATAAAGCACTTGTACTTTCCAAATCAAATTCCAAATTATTTTTTCCTTTACGCTATTGTTTCAATTCTGCTCAGAAAGGGCAGCAAAACTCAGCAGGTTTTCCTCTGTAAATTTTAAAATTGTTCTGGCTTCCTATGGGAAATTACACATTTCTAACAGTCAGGCCTGCCACTTCGTGTATTTTAGCACAAAAACCTTAAGATGAATCATTCAAAGGCATAAGCAGAAAGTGCTGGATTTTGTTTTGCTTTGGGGTTTGTGTGTGTTTTTGAAGTTCTCAGTTGATGGTTCAAGTGCAAAATGCCCAGAAGTAACTGATGTTTGCTGATCTGTATTGAAAAAGTAACTCTTGCTTCCCTGTCTCCAGGGCCAAGGCACACACCTTACAGAAGGCATGACCTGGCTTCCTTTTCAGTGAGGAAACACCGGCACAAAATCCAAGGCAATAAATGTAATATTGCTTTGCCACCCAGACTGTGAGTTTCACCCTGATCTCCCAGCTGACAGGGTCCCAGGGTGGAGCCATCCTACCATGGATGAGAAGACAGGCAGGAAGAGGGTGACTGTGGCGACGTTGCTGGTGCACTCGGTGAAGACGGCGATGATCAGCGAGAGCACAGTGGCAATGGCCCACGGTGGGATGGATCCCAGAGGAGTCATCTGATGGCCCAGCCACGCTGAGAGCCCAGAGCTCTGACAAGAAAATAGTGGCTTTCAGTGAGGTTTAGAACCCCTGACTCACGAACAGGGAAGTCACATTATGTGCAACATTCCTATCATTTAATGCTAAATGAGTCCTGAATTATATAAACACCATCCAAGAAAGTACAATGATCTGTCACAAATACTAGAAGAAATTCCTTGTCAGCTAGGCATATTACTGAATCCCAGTTTTCTGATTCTTCTGGAAACCAAATACTTTCTCACATTTTGGTTACAAAATTATAGGTTTTTTGCTAAGCAGAAACAATTATTTCTGAGATGACTGCAGATACTTAATACATGACCCAGAAGCTTCCTGGCATGTTTTCCTCCAGTTTCTGAAGATTATGGTTCTGTATGAATGCTCTATTGTAGGAACACGGGCAGTAGTTGACTCAAACAGGTTATAAAATCTCTGACTTGATGGCTTCTAATGCTCTGGAGCTTTAAATAATTTGTGTATGATGTATGTAGATGAATGTAAGGCCCTAGAGCTTTAATATGCCCCATGGTTTAAGCCTAATTAGCCACAAAATTTAGATGTGAACATTAATTTCCCCAAAGCATGACACTGCTGATAGCTAAGGCTTGCTTTGATTTAGATGCATTTTAGCAGTGATGAAGGAAACAATATGTTTCACCTCAAGATTCTTTCCTGTTTGGGAATTCAGCTGCCTTTTCTGTGAATTTATGAACACAGGATCAAACCATGGGCTTATGGAACACAGCACATTGCCTGGCAATAGCCACGGACAAGAAGTTCAAAAAGCCCCACTGTACACAATTTTGGGAAATACCTATCACAATGGTTTTCCTTCTGACCACTTCAGTAGTGGTTTTGGTTTGAGTCTGAAGATATATAACCTCTAAACAAACCTCAAGTGGTTCTGAAAATCTTACAAGTGTTATCTATACTTCTATTTTTCTAGCCAGGGCTGGGATTAGGATGATTCCAGAAATAAGAAAGGATGCTCTTCTGGACTGTCCAGCCAGTGAAGATCCCAAACTACTCGGCAACGTCCAAGAGGTAAGATAAAGAAAACCTGGTCGCAGCACAAAAATTCCTGAAAAAGTCACAAACATTCACCTCTCCTCACAGTTTTTGCTAAGTTAGATCTGCTTCTAGATCTAGAATATCTCTACTGGGTTTGGCTTTGGGTGCATGCCCAGTAATACAGGACTAGATAACAAACCAGGGGAGTTCGTCTTTGAGTCAGAGAAAAACAGATGTCAGGACATACTGCGCTTGCATCAGCCAAAGCAAAACCTCCTCCCAGCAGCAGCACAATGCTCCAGGGCATCTTCCTCTGAACCACATTCCAGTCTAGCAGCGGGGCTGATAAAAATGGCTTTTTTATATCTGAAGTGAGAAATGAAAAGTAGAACATGTTTTAGGAGAGCGTCAGGAGGGAGTCTCCTGTTCTGTAAGACACCAGTGAGCAGATGCACATTACTGAGAAACCTGCACAGGGTGAGGGGTGACACACCCGAGCAGGGACCGTGGCCCAGTGGAGGGAAGTGAGCTGCTCTAAGAGCTGCATGCAAATCCAGAGCACGTTTCCACTGCATTAGCCGAGCTGCTCAGCTTTTTCACGACGTTACAATCCCTCTTTTAAATACCTTCTTCGGTCTGTTCAGGGTCAGACATGCTTGGATTCCAGGCTGTGAATTTGGGCTTATTAGCAGGAAGGATAAACAGCAGCAGGGCAATAAACACAGCAGGAGCAGAATCAGTGATATACCTAATGAAGAGAAGAGAATATAGCTTAGAAAATGGACATATTTCTCCTAGAAGAGGGCTGCCTTCCAGCATTCCAGTCACTGGTCTTTGCCATTTTGTTTGGGACTTACACTTGAGCAAAATGAGTCATTAGCTCATGTCTGAGGTCTCTCAGACCTGCCATAACACAAACACAGGAATAAAAGAAACGAGCTACAATACACTTTAATAACCAGATGACAACAGCTCCTAGAGCAGGATTCCTTCTCTCTGCTGAACCCAAGATTCAACAGTTGTATATCAAAGACAGATGTGTAAAGAAATGGCCTAAACGACAGGCCCAATGTGCCTTTTATGTTCTTAGCATGCCATGAACACTAGGCAAAGAAGTCATTCAAAGCACAAAATCAATTTTCCAGCGAGCTCTAAGGTTTTGGTCAGAGGTGATATTGCCACCAGAACTGACTGGAACTTGTACAAACAAAATACAAAGGTGGATGTCAGTGTGATTGAGACCAGCATTACAGAACTTTCTCTTCCTTTAGAAGGTTCAGCTTGCTCCATGTCCCAGTCTTCAGCCTTTACTGCAGTACAAGCTGTCAAACCATAGATCAATTGGTGATGTCATGCACAAGCCATTGGATTGAGCCCAGCAAACATGTGAATTCAGGTAAAGTTGGAATGAATGACCTCACACTCCAAGTGGAATGTAAGAGCAAGGGAATCTGATTTGTAACCAAGAGGGTGAAGGATGAAAAAAACCCTACAAACTTACTTTTCTCCTTCTGGGAAGAGCCTGGTTGCCCAGCCTTTTACAAAGCCTGGGTGTCTGGAAAACCACAAGAGCACCAGCAATGCAAACATTAGGAGGACATTGAATTCAGCATAAGAGATAGGGCCTAACTTCTTCATTTCTGCCTTCAGCACATTGTATGCAGCTTTTTCTTTGGCAGTTCTCTCTGTCCCACAGCCCCAGCTTCTTTTAAAGCTTTAAGAAAAATGGAGAAGGAAATACTGTAAGTATTAGCATATTAGAGGAATTTAACATGCTTGCTTTCTGAAACTGTCACTCTGTGACAGACACAGACTACAGCAGAGGCCAGAAACAAAGAAATTACAACAGTGTCAAAGTATTTCATGGGGACATGCCAGTTCTCACAGAAGAATGGGGTCAATGAATGGATGCCAGTCTCTGTCCAATTGGGAGTGACCCAGGATGAAAAACTCAGGTTTGAATCAAGGGTTGCAAACCAGCTATGCCAGCTGCCCCAGGGCTGAAATCCACAGATGTGAGCTTGAAAAACAAAAATTCTGTCTGAAACTAAAAATGTAAAAGGCTTTTGCCTTAGTGCACGTCCCATGAACACAAAAGGTTTCCAGACCTCAGAAGTTGCTGTGAAATAGAACTGCTGTGTGCTACAAAATTAGTAACTTGTCAGTGCATTTGTGTTACCTGGATGTCTCAGTAAACTGATCTGCACTAGCTTACTAAGGGGTTTACACAATACCATGTAGTCAAATACTCACTTGAGTCCCATGAAGGAGCACTGTAACCAAAGCCAAGCTAACACCAACATCAGGATCATGTTTGGGAAGGCAAATCCAAACCAAGAAGCAAAATTCACAACATCATCATTGTTGGGGTATAACCTGAAAAGAAAAGTGCTTTCTGTATGAATGCCAAAATATTTAGTAATCTACTCTCCCTTTAATGATCCTCAGTTTTCCCTGTGTTTTACTCTGATGCATACAGGAGCTCATGTTGGTATTTTAGGTCTCAGTAGGACAAGTGTGGCTGAAAGATCTGCTATACATTCTAGGTGCCTTCCACTTCCAACATGCCTGCTCGTTTATCCCAAGAGAGGATGTCCTTTCTTCTTCCCAGTTCATTGTAACAGGAGAGCAAGAAATGTCTTTCCTGAAAATTAATTTCCTGAAATTAATACCTGAAGTTCTGTTTCCTTCAACAGAAGGCAAAATTGCTAGTTGGCTTGAAAGAATGAAGCCAGTGTTTCAAGACCAGTAATTTTTGCTCTTCCCTGTGTCTGCCAATAATGATTGGAGGAAAAATATCAATAGCAAACTTCCAGCTGGGTGTTAAAAGCAACAGATAATGTAGCAAACGAAGTACTCAAAACAGAAGGAAACAATGTTGAGGGACTGATGTGCAGTCTGCAAAATTTCTGCTGCAGATTAGGTTCCATGTAAATCATCTCCTAAACTCAGTTTAGCAGTGAGAGTACAATGTAACTGCACAATTTCCACAGCCACAGCACAGAGGAACAGTATTATATGAGAGGATAAGCTACTTTTAGCTTTCTTCCATGTGCTTATGAGTAGAGTTAATCTACATTCTTCTGACACACTTTGTTGCAGCTCCTCCTCTTCTGATGTGCTGTATTTCAGTTGAAAAAGAGGATGCAGAAGAACCAATATCTCATAATCAACCAGTTGTCTGTTGATTGCCAGCAAGTATTTTCCATTTTCTCAAAAGACCTATAATTCCATCATCTTTTAAAAGAGGCTGTAGCAAAAAAATGAGGCCAAACATTTCATACACTTTCCTCAGTCTCAGTTCCTCAACTTATTGCTTAAAGTTTACAACTGAAATTGTCATCTAACACCAGTCAGTTGGTCACAGAAACAGTACAACAGTATAGCTAAAAGAAGCAGCAATAATTACTTACTGATTCATCTGGCCTTTCAGTACCATGTTTGGTCCTGTTCCAGTGAGTGTTGCAGTTCCTCCAATGCTGGCAGCATAGCACACACAAAGGGTCATTCCCTTGCATATTTGCTTCCTCATTTTGTTTTCCTCAGAGCATTTGGGATCATCAAGGATTTGTCCATTGCTGACAACTACACACAAAGAACACGACTTGCCTCAGGTAAAGTTAGGGAAGCAGAGAGTTTAGGACAGGGTCTGCAGGCTCAGTGCTTCAGTCTTTATATGCCATTTATTTTAATGAAAGAAACTGCAGATATGTCCCTAAACACTTCAGACTCATGTTCATGAGGAGCTGAAGAGGGAGGCTGACAGTCTGGATCTAGATCATCCAAGGATGTTGTCCATATCAGTGCCACAGTTCCTCAGCAGTAATTTCCTGTTTCACAGAGAGGTTTACAACCAGCCAGATACTGTAGTCACTGGAACCATTCCAATCCCACAGTAAGAATCCAAGTGGCTTTAACAGTTATGAATATGGGCAGGAAAAAAAACCCTGAAAACAAAATTGTTGCTTCGTGTAACTTAATCAATATGTCCTCTCAGTTTACAGTAACAGTGAAATTTTGCTGCTGTATCCATTGTTCTCTGAGGTTAACACTCTAATCTTGAAGTCTGGCTGCACTAATGGAGCAGTACAAAGAATTTATGGCAATTACAACCCATTCAACAATACCAAACGGTGTTTTTTGCACACATTTATTACCTCCACTACACTTGAGATCTGATCTTTAATCATATTTAATAATACAGCCTTCTGTAACAGCACAGCAGAGTGGTGAAGTGAGAGGGACTGAGTTTGTGCACATGGTTCAAATGAAGTGAAAACTACTGCAGAAACAACAGCATTGACAGAGGACCTCGAGGAAACAAGCATCAGGGTAAGATCACACTTGAAAGTGTTCCAAAGAGCAGCTGGTCTACTGTGAGTCAAATTACACCAGCTCCTCTTTTCCATGTGGTTTTTAAAGTAGTCCTCTTTCTTCTCCCCACCTCCACATACAATCTGGTTAATGAAGAGATATTTAGAGACTGTGTTTATGTATTTTTTTTTAAATATTCCTGCATGGTTTAGAAGCTGAATCCCTACTGATAATCACAAGATTAGAAAGTGGGATGCTGGGGGTTTGGATGGTTATTTCCCACGGAATATGTTCTTCATTTCCCTGAGCAGGCAGTTAAGGTTAGGGAAACTCTGGGAGAAGGACTGCAACTCGAAGGAAAGAACATAACAGTCTGTCTGGGATGTAGCACAACAAAATGGCAGCCACCAGAAGTGGAAGCTATTTTGTAAAAACTAAATGTCATGTATTTAGGGGTTTTCAGTCAGGTTACCATTCTTTTCCCTTAGAAAAACTACAGAGCACTCCTTTTAGGTTGGGGAGCTGTGAGTGCAGCAAGTTCAGCAGCATCAGCTCATTGGTGAGCAGGCCCTTACCATGCACTGCACTGGGATCTGACACACTCTTTTCCTCCAGCTCAATCACTGTATTTGTTTGCCCTGTTGCTTGTTCCATCATGGTCACATCATACTCTGTGTTGTCCATTTGATCCAAGACAGCCTGGACAATGGGAACCATCATGGCAGTGGTGGCTGTGTTACTTATCCACATGGACAGGAAGGCAGTGACTATCATAAATCCCAGCATGAGGCTGAAAAGAGAAAAACAGGCAGAGGAGAAAGGAGGAAAACAAACAGACACTGCTTGGCTTTGTAGCCACTGTAATTTGGAGAGCAGAGCCCAGATAGGGATTTGTGCAGCATCCAATAATAGAGAGCAGAGCCAGATTTCCTTCTAGGACAGCTCTGCCACCTTCACTGAAGGAAACCCAGTGCCCGACTCTGTTATAATTTTGTCCCCAATGGCAAGTCTCTACAATTTAGTCAGAAGCTGGTCTTGGCTAAAGGATAAATAAACTGTTCCTGTTGCTAGACTTCACCTCTGCAAACTCTGTGCAAGTGCAGCTAAAGAGGTTCTTAAAGGATTCTTCTTCTGAATACTGTTAAACACCATCCTTAGGCCTCTGCTAAGTTGACAAGAGGCAAAAAAAAAAGCAATTTAATACTCTTACAGTGCAGGTTTCACCCCAAGAATCAGAAGGACCTTCAGCGCAATCCTTTTGTGAAGATTCCACTGTTCAACAGAAATTGCAACAATCAGCCCTCCAACGAAGAGCATATTTGTGTCATTGAGGTACTGCAAGCACACCTGAAAGACACAGAAGGTAAGTCAGGGGCCCAAATGTTGCCTCTTGCTCACTTCACTAGTACATTTTGCCTTCCACCCTCTCAAAGCCACGGACTGGACCAGGCCCCATCCAACAGCGAGGCAGCTGCAGCCTCAGAGCTCCCTGCAGTTTCCTGATCCCTTCAGACCCTGGTGCTGAACTGTCTGTGCAGTGGCTCTTTCTGCATCATTGTACAAAAGGGCAGCAGTTGGGGCTCAAAGTATGGTGGAGGTGCTGGAAATGCTGAGCTCCAAGATGGATTTCTCAGCACTTTTAGCAAGCACACCTCCCTTTACCAGCTTGTTGGCCACTAGTGACCTGTGCTACAGAACTTAGTACAGCCTCTGCTCTGGACTAAGGCACTAGTACAAACAGCCCAGGATGAGCTCAGGACACTGTCTATCCTGTCAGAAGTTTGTCCCATGCATTTTGAGATTCCCCAGAGGATCTGTCAGCACTGCTCTCTCATGGGGTGGGTTATGGACAGACAAATTGCTGGCACTAGTGGAATGGTCTCCAGCAGGATCCATGCCCACACTGGACCCTCCCCTATACCACCTCAAGCCCTTCACTCTTAACATTTTGGGCAAATGTGTATTTAGTTCGGCAACTTCCCATACAAGAACCCTGAATATTAATACAGACTTGTTGGCTAAATATTAATGAGGGATCAGAGCACTGGATTTCCCTGTATCAGAGGTGGACTGAGCAAGTTCCTTACTGATTTAGAGCTCTGAACTCCAAGCAGAGGGAAAAATACCACTGGCATGAGGGCGGTGACAGCCAGGGGGATCACTTCAGTGCACCAGTACACAGCCATGATGATGATGATATATGCACATTTGGCCTCCTGAAACATAATAAAGAACACATTTGATCATAGAAAACTGTTCTGAAATATAAGAAACACATAAAGGACTCATACACTCTGTAGCTTAACAAGTTATGCTGAATGAGGATTTAAACTTGTGCTTTAGGATGAGGATTTAAACTTGTGTGTTCTGAAGTCACTTGTATAAAAAAGCTCTTTTTGACAAAGAAGACCATAGTGTTTGTCCTAATTTATCCAAACAAAATAAATGGTGTGAGAAAAGCAAACCTTCCACAACTAGGTAAGTGCACAATTTGCCATTCTTTGAGGTATGTCCATTAATTTTTTTTTTTTTGTAACTAAGCACATTAGAGTATTTAGTTACTTTCCCAAATCATACTGTGCCTACCTGCAAAGGGGATTCCCTAGATTAGAACTGCTGCAACTGGTCATTTTGGACTCTTGATCAGGCACTTCTGTAGTGCAGCCTTCCTTGGTTTGTACTCTCAAAATTGTTGGGAGAAGAAAGTATTCATTAGCTAACAGTGGACTGTTTGAAAGCTGAAGTCAATGTTCTGTAGTCTGGTATTTGCTCATATTTAGAGCATGTGTTTATAGGATTTTATCCTAATACAACAAATGGGACTTTATTGCTAAAATAAATGGTGTGACAGTGACATTTAAAAACTGTCGTCAGGTGATATTTATAAATAGGGCTGTGTTTTCCTTTATTTTGCTGAGAAGTTTAAGAACCAGAAAACAGCCTTTGTAAGAAATTTGATCCTTTTTCCATCAGGTTTCCAGAAGATTAATTACAGCACAAGTTTTGAAAAAAAAAATTCTTCAAAAACTAAAAGACATCAGACAGATCCTAAGGAACTCTCTTTCTTTATGCATATGAGGTGAGCTCATGATACAATTCATGCTGTGCTGCAGTAACTCAGGGTTAGAACTGGCTGTGGTTAATCTGTTGCCAGTATCAAAGACAGACAAACAACTGTAAGTGAATAAAATTCACTACACAGAAGGAACACTGGTTTTAGAGAGTAAATAATTTATGTGAAGTTCAAAAATACAACCATACTTTTAAATTAACTCCAACAACCATGTCCAATTCAAACAACCAAACACTAAGAGTTAAATATATGTTTGTGTTTATACCTATATCTATCTATGGTTTATGGGAATAGTCACAGAATGTTTCTTTGCTGTTTCTGTAAACACGAAACACAGTAACCTGCCTCCTCGCTGAGATTAAAAAGCAGTCACTGACAGAAATATTACTCTCCCATTGTGAAATACTGACATTTCTAAGATTAGACTGATGACACAATTATGCTTACGAACACTGGAAAACTGAAGATATACTTAATTTTGGGGGGAAATTATCTTTCCTAGTTTTTAACAAAGTAGAGGTTACAAGTCAGGAATTCCTGATTCTATAAAGCACCATCATTCAACCAAAAGGCTGGGCTGGCATTACTTAGACAACCAAAAGGGCTGATAATTTGGTTTATAAATGCACATGAAATTTTCCTGTACTTTAAAACAGACTGAGCAATACAAAGCCTGCTTTGAGCATTAGGATACCCTCCAAAGCTCTAGTAGGCTAAAATACTGCAAACAGCTTTCACATTTGGTCAAAAAGGCTACAAGACACTAAAGTCCAAACTCTTCACTGGGTTATTTCGATGTTATGCTGGTGTAACTCCATTGACTGCAATGGAGTTGTGCCATAGCTATCCCTGGAGTAAGAAGGATGTGAACTGGAGGCTACGGCAGTTGAAACCCTGATCAGTGCAAACACACAGTGGCGGCTCCCGACTGCACTGGGATGGGGAATGTCACCAGGCAACACGCTGGGAGTACCAGAGCCCGGCAGAGAGCTGGGGGATGCACTGCTGCCCTTCATCCCGCTGCCATCGCTGCGAGATACGGCAAGACGGCTCCAAACGTGCCGGCCAGTTAGACACGGATTTGTCTTGGCCCCAAATGAATTGCATCTAATTTGCAGATGAGTTGGGTGGGTGGGAGCCCCTGGGAGCACTTACCCGCGTGGGCACAGCGAGCGGCAGCGGCAGCAGCAGCAGCGGCGTGAGGCAGAGGGTGGCGAAGGAGCGGTACCTCAGCAGGGGTCGCAGGCACGTCGGGGCCATGTTCTGTGGGGTGACACGGTCAGGGCGCCGGCGGGAGCAGCGCCCGCCGCCGCCTTAAGTACACGGCGGGAGGGACGAGAGGGACACGGCGGAGGGCGACACGTCCCGCCCG
>WEIV01025249.1:15153-33187 GCA_013390005.1 Calyptomena viridis | reverse complement strand
TCCGCGCTGCCCCCGCCCTGCCCCGGGCACAGGGGTCGCTCCTGGCGCTCCCGCGGTCGCTCCCGGCGCTTTTCCAGGTCCTTTCTCCTTTGAAAGGCCAGGCCCGGTGCAGGTTCCCCGTTCCCCGGAGGCCCCGAAGGCCCCTCGCCGCCGGCAGGTGTCAGGCTGGCGCTGGCGATGGGTGCGGGCTTTGAGCCGTAAACAGTGTTAAAGGCGCCGTCACTGGAGGGGGAGCGTGTGACACATCCCATCGTTTGTCGCATGGGGTGGTTACGCAGTGAAATCCATTCTTGTGTTGGGTTTTAAACAAATCTCTCCTGCATCCGTGCTGCTGGCCAAGCGGCTCGGGACCCCGTTCCACAGAATTAGAGAATTGTTAGCATTGGAACAGGTCTCTGGAGATGATCCAGTCCAACCCGCCAAGCAGGGTCACCTGGAGCAGGTGACACAGGAACACGTCCAGGTGGGTTTGGAATGTGCCCGGAGAGGGAGAGTCCGCGCGGCAGAGAACTGGGCACTGTTGGGCGCCCCGCCACCCTCAGTGGGAACAGGATCCTCACGTTGGGGAAGCACAGCCTGCACAGCTGTCCTTCCAAGTGCTCCGAAAGCAGTGGAGAACATGCAGGACACGACATCCTCCCCCTGAGCCTCCCCCAGGGCTGTGAGAGCAAATCCCAGCCCGTGCCAGCCTGGATGCCCACGGACCCTGGCACACCGCGGGACTTCCACAGCAGTGGGGGTGCCGGGAAGCCCTGGAGCCACCAGGACCAGTGACATTCCTTTGCCAGCCACAACTGCCTGCCCGGGTGATAGGGCTCAGATGAACAACCTGGTTTTAGAAACTTTCCTCTTTTTAATTTTTTTTTCCCCCCATCGGTGAAATGAGGTGCAATATAAAAATTGCATAATGCAGCGAACCACGTTAGCCAATCTCTTGTTAATCACTGACTTGCGCGATTTGTGTTGAACAAAGGTAATCCTGTATAAAGGGGAAATGATGGTAGCAACAAACCAACAGTTTGAAATGTGAAAGGATAGCTACAGTAAAAACCTAATCATGTGGTTTATGAACACCTTAATCTGTTGGCCTACTGGAAAATGCAGTATGGAATACCAACAATATATTTAGATGCAAGAAGCTATTACAGATGAGAAAAACACCTTCTAAAGCAACCACCTCAATTACCTTAAAAGAAGCTGGAACTATTCAACATGACATTTAGAAAAGATTAATATAAAAGGGCACATGACACAGGAATATGGAAAGTGTTATGTGAATTTCCTGATGTTAAATATAATTACTCTGTAATCATATGTTCAACACTCACAAATGTTTAAGCATCTCTATTTGTTTGGAATGTGAACACAAACCAAACCCAAAGGTTAAATATTTGCTTATCACATTTATTGATGAATTTTCTCAGTTTGCATATTTTGATTAACAATAATCCAGACTACCATTTTTTCCTAGTTCATTCTGGGTATCAAAAAATCCCACTGACTGCTGTAAGATTCCTTTCAATTTCTACTGAACAACTCTTAGGACTTTTACTGTGTGTACTTGGCATGCAGTACAATAGGGTCACATCCTGATTACAATGTCTAGATAGCACTTGATCCCCCAAATTGTGTTTTGCTTAAATACAAGCAGATCACATTTGAGCAACAGCCTTTCAGAATGTTTTTCTGGACTAGGTGAACATGTCTTGATACATGGAGAAACAGTCTAGCACCACTTCACAGAGCTCAAGAGCAGTGCTTTGGTGTGGTGCAGCACAGACTGATGGAGATGGGTGTCAGTGTGCTGTGGTCCAGGACAGTGGACACTGGAGCAGGTGCTGCAGTGTGACTGGTGATCTGTGACTCCCATTTAATAAATCTGGGCCCTGCACAGTCTCTTGCTTCCACTCTCCAAAGCTGAACTGACACAACAACTGAACCTCATAGAATTTTCATTGATAAAGCAGATGGGTGCTGGTTTAGATCCCAGTTCAAACCCCCCTCCTTCACATTAAGTACAGAAGTTATCCTGTTCATTTCATGTCCTTCAGAGGCTGAAAGGGTAGCAATGTTCTTCCTGAGCTCGTTGGCAAAATCATACTAATCATTTTACAATAGTGGTCTCCTGCAAGACGTATTTCTTTGAAAAACAATGCAATTCACAGATATGTGTATTTTATACATGTAACACTCATAACTTTTTCCTCTCCTCCCAACTCTACTCGATTTTTCCATTTACACAAACATGAGAGAGTTCAGCATTTTCAAATCCAAGACCAAGATACCTCAAAATGAAGACTTGAGGTTAATATGTTTGAGATGAAAATTCAATTCTCTTCTCCTAAGATGTGCATACCCTTCTCTTCTGCTCCTCACTGGCACTCTCGAAAGTTCTCAAGCCCTCTGCAGCTATTTTATAAAACAAGACATTCAATCTGTCATCAGAGTTTCTCATACTGCTTCTATTTTATACTTACAGATTGTTTGATGCAATGCTGTTCTGTAGGAACTATTTCACTCTAGTCTCAACTGCTATATCTATAAATGAAAGAGAAGTTTGCCCAATTTCTTTTCAAATTCTCTCTCTACTGGGTAAAAATTTAAGAGTCTTTCTTAATAAATGCATTATCTGGTTCCCAATCCAACAAAGGACTTATGCTTAAAGATGCTATAAAAAGATGCTTTGAATTGATTCAAGGTGTATTTCTATATATCAGTTAATGAGAAACATCCAATAAGGAAATTATTGGAAACATCCAATAAGGAATATACAAGACTGGTGCAATATAAAGATTTACTGTCAGGATTTTGCAATGCATGTGTTGATCAAACAAACAATTTGCAGTCTTCTGAGGTGAGAGATATATGTATGCATGGTCAATCCCCTGTGCACAGGTGGACTACATAACCTGTCTGTTCATTAGATTATTCTCCTCAATGTTGTTTTCTGTACCCCAGGTGCTGAATGTAGCATCCTACCACCTTGGAATGCATCACAAATACCTCAAAAATCTTTGAAATGCCATATCTAGGAAGGAAGTTGATGTAAAGCTCCTGAAAGGATGTCATCATATAAATGAAGTGCATTTTAAAGTGCATGTAGTCTCATGTCAACTTTTTTTATTCACTGGAAGGTTGAATTGGAAATTTAAAAATTTGGTTTTTAATGTAGGCTTTGTATTACATATCCTCAGTCATTCTTTCTTCACACGAAAGAATCTGTTTTTTTTCCCATCCTGATTGATTAAAAAGCTACCAGTTGATTATGTAAGCACAGCACATGAAACACATGGGAGGAATTGCTGGCAGGATGTTACTGACTGACAGAGTGTGAGACCTTTCAGAAATTTCTGAAGCTGTGTGTGGGATTCTTTCACAGCAATTGTGAAGTGCATTATAGGAGTAAGTGCTAACAGACCTCACCAGAGCAGCTGAACTCAAAAACCTAATGTTTTATTCAAAAGTGAGAGTGAGCTCCAAGCAAGGGAGGGGGGAAAAGTACACAGGGAAACAAAATTCAAACTTGCTGTTCGAATTTGAAGCTTGAGCTAGAATAGCATGGGGCAGAGAGAGTTCTTGCCTCACCAGACAGGATTTTCACACTGGATGCATACATACCACAAGAGTTATAAGGATTTAGAGGAGCTTTTGAAGGACAGGGAATATCCATGGGAAATTAAGGAAAAGCCATCAGTAGAGCTGTGCTGATTAACACTCAGATGAGGATACAGCTGTAGGAATTGGAAAAGAATTTCACTCAAACTTACTTTTGCTGTACACGAAGTCATACTACCTGGAATATATTTATTTTCTATCTTTAATCTGCATACTGCCAAATCAGCCATTTTAGGGAACTGCTAGTATGAGAGAAAAATATGTTTCCTTAGTATAATGGAGCTGAATGAAGGAGCTGAAAGGGCCACATTTGAGGCTCATATATCTTTGGTATGGTTTTGTAATCTTAGCCCATTTTTTTTGACAGCATAAAGTGGAAAAAATTTTGTCTTGTAACTAAGAGGAGTAAATTTTCTCCTGAAACCAAGAACATTGCCAGCAGAGAAGAGAAATGTGGAAAATAATGGAGTTACTGCCACAGCTTATTGAAGTAAATACTCTCCTAAGTCAAACTCAATCATATTTGTAGTCAATATTTTAATGAAACAACAGTTTGAAGGAGCTGCAAAATCACATTTTCGTGTTCCTCTTACCAGAGGGATCATTTTCTTTCTCATAGTTCAAATGAAATTTGCTGACTGCCACCTAAAAATGTCATGCAAATGTTCTGGAGTAATTCTAGAGTGTGACCTGACAGAAAGAAAAAAGAAAGACTGTGGGACAGAGCCCAAAATTTTTATAGATGTTAGTGCAGTTATATTTGGGGATGAATAGGAGTTTTGCCTTTGCTTCTTAGCAACTGAATAGGCTGCCTGGTCTGGATTTAGTCACTCTTCTCAGTTTCCAACAGTTTGACAGCATATTAACTGCACGCTGTAGGTCAGTCAACTCAGGAATGTTTTCCTACCCCATCCTTTTCAAATCTGCAGGATAATGATTCCCTACATGAAGCATGACCTACTCTGCTGTCAGTTATTCAACCACATTTTGTCAACATTGTTCCATTTTTCAGAGGCAAAACCCTTAAAAATAAAGTTGAATAGAAGCAGTTATCTTTCTCTGAATTAGCAAAATAATCCTTTTCACCCTGGTCATTCTTTGCTGTTGTGTCTGCACTCTGCCCTTTGGCACAGGCTGTGCTGCACAGACACCCAGCTCTTCATTGCCAGTTTTGATCATGATACAAACTGAACATAAATTAAGTTTAAACCACCTTATTTTTATATTATTTTAATATATTAATATTATATATTATTTTTTAATAGAAATTATTGTATTAGCCAAGAACAAGTTTTACATTTTTACCCCGTTGGCCCTCTGGTAGAATATTGTGATAGAGAATATACAAAATATGGCAGATAAAGTTACATTTATTACCTCTTTGTAAAACTTCCATATGGACAAACTTATTTTCAGTACCTATTATAAAAATTAGAGATGCTTATCAGTTTCAAATATTCCTGGGAGCCTTGCCAAAAACTGTTGTCAATAAGGACATGTAGAAAAGAGAGACAGGACTATTAGACATTACAAAGTATATATTAAATAACTGAAAATATTTTGTGGTTTACAAATATGAGATTAATCAAGTCACTGTGATGTGCATAATTTTCTTAAGTTGGACAGACATTGCAGATTCATGATTAAGGGCACAGAATGCTTACTAGAATTGAGCTGAGTAAAGAGCCTTCCATTTAATGAGCAGCTTCTCTGATAACATCCAAGACAGCAACTCATGTTACCAAAATTACTTCTATCTATAAATCAATCCCCCATTTTTGGATTAATCCTTCAGGACAGGAAGAAAAAAACCAATCCTGAATGAGTGGCAAAATGGACCACAAACTAATAAATGAAAAAGCAACCTTGATTTCCCCACATCTCTGCATAAATCTCAACATTTGATTCCATTTTGTTCTCACAGTCCGTTACTTTTATGCCTCTTTTACCAGGGAGGTGACAATCTCTGCTGATTTATCTAGTCACCTTTGGAAAACACTGATAGTAAATGCAGGTTCCTTTTCACATAAGCTATTTTCCCCTAAATTATAGAAATGTAGAACAGGAGCAGAAAGAATCTGCTTTTTTCATGTTTATTTATATGCTATTTAGGAAGGGAGGAGCGTATTTTCCTGTCAATTAGAGAAAACCCATTAGGGTCGATTCAGGCATGCGAGTATTAATGACAGCAATGGCTTTCTTCTTATCTATTAATTAAATCTAAGGCATATTAAATTTCTGTGCACTTGCACATTCCACAGTAGTGTGGGAGCACAGCTGTAAGAGGCAGCACAGTGAGAACAGTCTCACCCAGCACTGCTTGGTCTGCACCTGGCACACACTGACTGCCTACTGAGAACCAAGAGTCTAAATAAAAATGCATCATTAGGGACCTGGTTATCTGTCTTTTAATTTAGAAATGAATTAATACCTTCTTTTACTACCTCGTTGTTGGGGACTTTTTTTTTAATAAAATATGTAAAATTTATATTTGAATTTTTGAAAGTCATTTCCACGTAGAAACAGATGGAAAGCCTGACTGCTTTACTCCACATGCAGGGAGTTTTCTCTTTAGCCTGATCTATTTTTACAGAAAGATTTATAAGTAACACCTGTACAGTTTAATATAGTTTTAATATCAATCAACAGGTCCAGCAGTAGGTGGCAGATGTATTATTTGCAGTAAATTTCACAATCTTTCTTTCTCATTTAATTTCACAGTAGGTTTAAAATAATTTACAGTGGAATTATTGAAAAGCAAATTCTCAACATAATTTAAGGGGATAATTATTTTTAATTCCAAATTGCTACATTGAAAAAGAACAGAAGAAACAGTAAGCAAGTTTTTCAGGAAATATTAGGCTATAGGAGATTAACTGACAAAACATGGTGACAGCAAATACTTTATAAAGATATAATTTAAAAATTAACAGAAACTTAGGTTTTGATTCCTTTTAGCTTCATTTTTTGTTAGATCAGGTATTTCAAATAGGTAGCTGTGTAAGGCTGATGATTATAATCTCAGACTCCACAATTTCAAGAAGAATACAATTTTCATATGGGAAAAAAATGATGCCAGAAATAAAAAGTAATAAAATCAAGTCCTATGAACAGAAATACAGAAAAAAAACCCCAACACACACCCCCCCCCCCCAAACCAACAAAAAACCCACAAACAAGCAAAAAACCCTAACAACCCCCCCAAAAAATGAACAGACTTTTGCTATGCATTTTAAGATATATTTTATTCTGGAAATTGAGGTCTCAGGATAGGATATTCCAGTATCTTTTGATATCTGAATGTCTCAAACCTGGTTCACCAAAAAAGAGCTCACATTTATTTATTGCATATTCAGTATTCTACCTGTTTCATCAAGGGCTTTGTTCGAATTTGTCTATGATGTGTAGTCCATTCCATGAAGAATAAATGGTTTCAGACATTCAGGCCTGTGTCTTGAGGTTTCAGATAAATCTTATCACTTTAAAGTTGGAGGAAAAAGACAGGAGGCAGAATTTCTTGTCAGACACTATGTTTCTAATGCTTCCAGGAACTATGTGAGTTCTTTATATTCTTCTTCTGAATGGTGGTTTAGTGAAAATAATCTAAGATAGGTTTCTTGAATATTTGAAAATCAGTTGAATATGTGAAAATTATCAGTTCAAATCAAAATAAGCAGCATAAACAGAGGAAAAAGGAAACAGTACAGGCATTAATAACATGAATTCTTCCTCCTATCATCATTTTTATGTTCTAATAAATTAGTGTCAATTTTGCAATAAAAATACCAACTCCTGTAACATAGGTGGTATGAAACATATAATCACAGAACAGTTGAAGCTGGAAGGGTTTCCTGGAGACCATTTAGTCCAAACCTCCAGCTTAAAGCAGGGGCAGCTAAAGGAGTTTGCAATGTCCATTTGGTGTCTGAATACTTCCAAGAGTGTAGACTCTGCAACCTCTTTATTCAAACTGTTCCAATGTTTGGTCAGCCTCACAGGTTTCTTTCCTTTTGAGCTTCTGCTTGAAAAAAATTTCTGTTTTTTTCAGTTTTGCCTGCTGTCTGTCCTCTTTTCTATGGTATCTACATCCTTTATCATCCCATAAAGTATTTATACGTGTTAATAACACCCCCCAAGCCTTCTCTTTTCCAGTCTGAACAATGTCAGCACCTCTCCTCATATGTCAGGTGCTCCAAACCCTTAATAACCTTGGCTGCCCTCGTGCACTCACTCCATGCCTGTCTTGTACTGCTGAGCCCAGAACTTGGACACACAACTCCAGATGTGCTCCCACCAGAGCCCAGTCTTCCTAAAAAACCCTTCCTATGGCATGAAACCAAGGTCAGGAAGGTTAACATCTCTGGAGTATCAAATGCTCTTTTAGCAATTAGCAGCTATTTTTCTTTACTGGAATGATGAACAAAACATCCCCACAGAAAAAACAGATTGACAGTTGGGAGGTGGGTGGCTGGAAGTTAAGAAACAACTTTGAAACAGGAATTTCTTCTGCCCCAGCTGGTTTACAGCTCTAATTCCATCAGTAGTCAAGCTTTCACAGAAAAGAGAAAATACTCTTACAGAAAATATGCAGCAAAGGCCAGGAATAGAGTTGTTGCATTTCACTACTTCTTTAAATTCATGTTAAACCATGCTACAAGTTTAGCTTTAACAATGATTTAGTAAGAGAACAGAACTGTCAAGATACTGGCAATTTAATTGAACATACAAGGTCAGGTGATAAACCTTTGGGATTTTCAGTAGAAAACAGAGAAAGACCATCTGTCTTTTTTCCAAGATTAAATACATTCTAAAGAGTTGTAAGCTCAGATAATAACCACTAGTCTAATAAAATGATGGATGTCCAGCACAAATTGTCTTTTCCATTGTGAGAGTTCCAAGAGGCCTTTGAGTTGGGGAGCAAGTGTCAGCTTTGAGCAGTGTAATTCTTAACTCTTGTGCTCTAATCGTTGTTCCCCAAACTGGGAATTTACTGCAAGACTTTTATCAGTGCTTTCAATGCAGCTCAACAAATCTATTGCAAGAAGGAATGAGGTGACTTGAGCATGAATAAGCAGTCTGAAACACGTAATTGGCTGCTGGACCATTACCATAACAATTATAAATGGCACAACATTAACTGGGAGATAATTTCTGGGTATGTGCTCTCAGAGTCATCAACACTAGACCTCCTTCGATAAATATTTAATACTTTAATTTTGATGATGATTTACTACTTGATTTAATATTTAATTAACATAATTAATATTTATGAAGACTGGAAAGAGCTGTATTGTGCCTTTATCAAATATGCAGGTGATCTAAAAGTCTGTAGAGGAAAAAAAAATGGCACTTGATGCACCAGAATTGTGGTGACAGAGAAACAGTGGGAGCCAAGTATGGAACAGTGGGATTTCTGCAGTGTTAGTAAATATAAGTGTGTGTACACTGAAGGCATGTTTTTAGGCATGATGTGAGTGTAGCAAAACACAGAAGGGTAACAGGATAGGAAATAAGAATATCCTAACTAAGAAGTAAGACAGAGAACAGTGTAACCTTTTTTTGGACAGTAAATGTCAAATAACAAAGTATAAAGATTAACTAAACACAGAAGAAACAAAAAGCAGAGTTTTCAGAAGTTTCAGGGTTTTCAGGCAGAGGCCTGATGAATCCCTAGGATGTAAACAGACTAAAATATAGATAATACTTGTCTTAAACCTAGACCTCACAAAACTAAAACACTAATCACTGGGAGTGAATAATGATGTCGTAACACACTAACAGTAGGAATAAAAATACCAAAAAAGCATTTCTATAACACAGCAATGTATATATGTATTTATATGTATATACATATGTACTGCAAAATGGGCATACAGAGATTTACGGTACAACTGCACAAATGGTGTAAAGGAAAACATCTGCAGGAAAATCTGCTCAAAACAAAAAGCATGTGGAGCAGGCAGGAAAGATGTCCAGGGAAACCAAATTTATCCCGCAGAAAAAGCAGGAAGTGTCTCATAAAACCAAGTGTTCCTTTAGAGTAAATAAGAAATATGCCTGGCAAAAGCCAGAATTCCAAGACAACAAAGTAGAAAGAACTATGACAAGATGCTGTGAGAAACATAAAACACTAAGGACAAAGGAATGGCTGCAGAGGGACAAAGATGCCTCCTTCAGTTGCAGCTTTTGTTGTTGAAGAGCTCTGCACTGATCCCCTGGGTTTGTGCACTGGGACCACCCAGGACTGGAGCAATGAGTGCTGGCCATGAGGTCCTGGGGCCGTGGGCTCTTTTACACTGGGGGTTTCTGAGATGGACAAGGAGTCAGACTTTGATCATGTGTTGATAATGATTGACAGAAATTAAGAACTCACCATTGACCACATGTATTATTACTGAATATCCATCCTATAAAATGTTGCTTTGAAGTTGGTCTTATTTATTTATTTGCCCTCTACAATGATCCCATCACCATGGCTTCTATCCCCCCAATACATACAAAGATGCAACATATCTATGCACACCTGCATATGTGCAGTTAGAACACTTTACATGATTATTTCCAAAGATAACATTCTGTCATGACTGAAAAAATCCCAAGGAGTGTGCCACCAGGTTTAAATAGTTATTTAAAAATCGTTAAAGCTAATGATCTTTTTTTTTTCAATTTTTGCTCCGAAGAAAAATCTGGACAAGGACAAGAAACTCTGAAAATATAATATTGGCAAAATTGCTAATTCAGCACCATGTAAGGCAGGTGGACAATAAAAGCTCCATTTTTCACAAATGTGAGCCCAGTTTAAAAACAATTCCTAACCACACCATAGCAAACTAAGTCACACTTGTAAGTGAAAAATGAAATGCAGAACATACAGCAGAGGTGAAATTTCATTAGCCACATTGTTATGAAACCTTGTATTACTCTAGTTTGCTTTTTTTTTTGTTTTTGACTGGGTCAGTATGTTGTCAAGATAATGTTTAGCCCCAACTTGAGCCAAGTGAAACTCACAGAATATGACATTTGAGCATTGTTGAGAGGTGAGAGGAACAGATGTCCTGATGCTCCGTGCATGGCCTGTAGCAGCATGAGGGGGATAAGGTTCCGTGCAGCAAATGCCACTTTTCTTCTAGGAGGGATGTGGCCATTGGCTCAGAAACAGAGCAGGCAGCATTCACTGGAAGAAGGGCTTCATTCACAGCCTGTAAACGTGACCTTATCTCATTCATTAGTCAGTGGTGTATGCAGGTGGTTTTTCATGCTCCTAAAACATGCAGGGTAATCCCTGTCTATAAAATACTTTTATATGCTTCAGAACACCTCCATTTGTACAGTTAACATTTCTAAGGTCAGTCTGTCAACCATAACATTAACTTGGTGAATACATAATAATATCTTCTGTTTTCCCTTGAATTGGCTGTTAATCCAATGGATGATACAAGGCTGTTCTCTCTGCTACGTATTCTTGGCTTTCACCCTTGGTAATGAAAGGATACAGCTCTTACCTGGAAGAGTTTTGTGCTGTTCCCATTGTTTAGCTTGGTATATTCTTCTCTGAAAACAGTAAAAAATGTGGGAAGTACCTAATGTATTAAGAATATAAAAGGCAAGTAGGAGTTGTGTATTGTACAGAAAAACAGAGAAACAAATAAGAAAGGAAAAAGCTGCTGAGTCCCTCCTCAAACATTATGCAAGAAGATCTAGTCTCTACTTATAATGAAAAAGGCTATGAAAAATTGTTCTCCAAATTCATCAATTTGCATGTCTCTCCAGCTAAATTATCATGTGGTCCTAACCAAAATCCAAGAGAACTTGCAAATTTTTTTGTGTAAGCTGAGTCAGATCCTAATGTCCTGCTCATGGTTGGTATGAATACTTAAAAATACTGTAAAATTTATTTATAAGCTTAAATTCATGTCCATAGTACCATGAGGTGGAGTCAGATGCTCAGATTTTTACATTATCAAGTCAAAAGATTTGTGGGGGAAGAAAAAAGTTTTATATTTGGTGTTAACAACCCCATGAAACATCAGTTTCTAGTGCTAGAAGTGACACTAATTTCAACATTAGCACTCTGTGACTTCCCTCTAGGGGTTGGAAAAAACCAATGATTTAATCTGTTCCTCAGTGGTCTACATTTGTCTCAAAAATTAAGACTGACTGGTCTCATGAAACAAATTCTCAATTAATGCTTCATTTTAATAATTTCCTAGAAGAGTCATTTTGCATAAGAAATTCATTCCACGAGATGTTGCCTTGTGAAAATGTGCTCTGAATGTTACTTCTAAAGATGTCTTCAAATATACTGATTGACAAGAAATGAATTTTATTACTTAAATCTATTTCCTACTCAAGTGTCTTGCACAATTTGGGTATTGGAATAAATTCCATCCAATACTTCATTTATGAAATCAAGGAAACTCATCTATTTACAGATTCTAACACCTATGGAAAGTACAGCTTACAAAAGGTTTTCTTGAACAAAGTAGCGTGGAAATGACAAAGAACAAGAGTTTTGGTGAATACCATAGCACATTTAATTAGCATTATATTTGCTACTTTAATAGCTCCAACTTCTACTTCCTATTTATGGACAATTTTACTAACACTCTATGAACAATTTTAGTAACATACTTAAAATGAAAACTTCTTAAAGGTGGCCTCTTATCCCTCTTCCCCACTCTCACCACTGGAAGATGCTCAGCAGTGTCAGGATTTGAGCAAAGCTCCCAGCCATGGCCTGGACAAGGAGGAGGAGGAGGGAAAGAAGGAGCAGGATAAAATGTGAAGAAAATTTAAGAACTGACAGCAGAACTTCGTGTGCAAAATATCACTTCATATTTCAGTAGTTTTACTTCTGTGTGTTTTAAAGGAATGTATATATATGAGGAATATATAATAGACTATATTTATATATCATATATTCGTATTCAAGCTGTTATTGTTAACATGGAGCACTTTCATTAAACAATCCTTTTTTGTATTTAAAGGTATCTTTCCCATGTTCCTTCACTAGCATATAATGACAATTAGAAAAGGGGAACCTTGACTAATGCTCTTAGTGAGCAACAGAATACTGTAATAAGAAATAAAATGTAATAGAAGTCATAGGAACAAATGAATATTCAGTAGTGAATGTAGAAGCATATATGCTTGAAAAACTAAACATAAAAAGTGATAAAAAATATCACTTTTAAAAGTGTGGCACATGGTTCATAACATTTCTACTTCATAACAGTCATGTTCAATTATCTTTGCTTATGTTATTTTTTTTGGCAGATATTTTATTATTAAGCAAATGTCTTAACAAGACTTTTACAGCTTGATTGCAGATGAAGATGGCTAAATGCACAACTGAATTTCAACAGGTAGAAACTTCATTAGCTGATAACTGTACACAAATAACGAAGGAGATTTTAACATACATTAAATTGATTACAAAGTACCATTGGGAAATAGCCTTTGCAACAACCACCTAAGGCATAGAAAATTGTGATTTCAAAGTAGTGAACACAGTTTTAATTGTGGGGGTTTTTCCAATATCAGGAGTTCAAAAAACAATGTGAACTACTACAGTTTCTGAAACATCTTATATAGACTGATCTTTATATACTGCTGTTCTGAGTTCACTCACATGATAAGAGGCAAAGAGAACAAAATGTCAGAAATTTTCTCAAGAGAGTAGAATTTTTTTTGCTCCATCCCAGTGGAACAAAAGTCTTTTCTTGCAGATCTGGAGATTCATGCACTACAGATTTCTTTTTGCAGTTCTATTCCTCTGAATTTATTTTTCTAAATCACTGGGGTTTTTTTACAATCTCTTTACAATTTTACTCCTAAAAGACCAAACCAAACAAAACCTCAAGAGGAGACCATGCCAAAACACTGGTCTCAGTTATGCTCTTCCTTAGCATATATTAGGACTTGATTGACATCCAGTTCAAATGTTCCAAGCACTTAAACTAATTATAATTCCAACCATTCTAAAATACAAACTCTGTCTTAAAACCATGACACACAATGAAATGATAAATAGTCTCAAAATTACTTGATTCTTCAGAGACTTTTCGTTTTGTAACCCTGATCTCAGAGAATGCTAAAGGTCACATGGGCCCAAAGTTGGGGTTTTTTTCATCATTATTTTCTCTCTGATTTCCACATACTTAAAGAAACCCCAAACGTGGTTCTTTTCCTTATTCTAGTCAGACTGACAGTCCCTCAATAATTCTACTCATGACCTCTTTCCTATTAGAAATACGTAGACATGTACGAAAATACATGGGTGTTTCTTTAAGCCAGACATATTTAACTTATGCTTTTCTCATAAATTATTCCCTTATTCTCCAAGTAACTTTTCAAGCAGTTTTCTAAACTCTCTTCAATTTCCCAAGTAAGTATCAAACTTGAAATGCTGATAGATAAGGAGCAAAACAGTCTTACTGGAAATATTGAACAGGCAACCATACCCATACTGACTTAAGATAACTAGCAAAAGGAACAGTGTCTGTGAAAATGGGATGAAACAGGAGAATAATCAACCTGATAAACCTGTGCCCTGACTGTTAAGGCAAACTGGCCTATTACAGAAATAAATCCTGTGCATTGTATATACTGAATAAAAGCCTATGTCAAGTCAATACCTTGTTGAGTTGTAAGTGCTCAAAATTTCAAACAGTGCTGGTCTAAAATGTAAGCTAGAAAATTTATTTTGTCTCATACAAAACTATGACTTAGGAACTAAGGAGAATACCACAGGTCTTACAGTGTGGAACAACTGCAATTTTACCTGAGAAACAAATGAGGGACTGAATTTGAGTCATACATCTGTATGATTCAAAGCACTGTTTCAGAGCACAGATGCCACAATTAATAAAAATGCTTGATATTTTATTCAGATGATGAAAAATAAGAAGTGCTGAACTCTTACTCTCAGATACAATTATGCAGTCAATATGCAGCCTGGAGTTAGGTAAGGAAATTCTTCCTCGTGGAGATACAAGTGAAGTAAGTGTTACAATCATACTGAAATGCAAGCAATTATACTGCCATTTAAGAAAAAGGGACAAAGAATAAAAGAAAAAGACTAGACTTTAAAATTCTTATATATTTTTAAGTGAAGAGAACCCCAAACTGTATTGTAAAAGCAATCTTATAACAGCAAATTTATCAATACAATTAACCCTAGAAACTGCTACTCAGAAGAAAAGGCTTTAAATACAGACACCGACTTGGTGTCCCAGGATTTCTTTTGTACATATGTGTTTCTCAAACACATTACACAGCAGCACATGTTCAATTAACCCAAGTGTGTTTCAGACCTGAGGGACTGCAGCCTGTCAGACATCCTGCCATGGTAGCAGACCTTAGGACTCAACCTGCCCTTTGTGTGTATCCATGTATTCTCCTAAGCACAATCATCTTTGTGATCTATTTTCCTTATATTGGAGGGTTTGCCTCTAATAAACTCACATAAACCATGCAGTACCTACACCTTTTGGAGGTAACACTGCTTATGAAGAGCTCCAAGTTTTACCTTCTCTTATTATTTTTCTTTCATTCTTGTCAGTAAAGTTACACCACATCCTATCAGATTAAGAAATTGAGGTGGTAAAACAATGAAATAGAGGTTCACTGAGCACCTTTATAACAGGAACTTGTTAGCAGGCTCAGGAGGATGATGGTATTCCCTTCTGCCATTTCAGGGTGGGGACTGTCTGAGAGTCATTTATATTTCATTAACAAGGGCCAGTGTCTCTGCAGGGGAAAACTGAAGGGAATCAAGCTATATCATATTATAGCTGCTAAGCATCTGTTACTGAATATTTAAGTCAGTTATATCCAAATGGTTGATTCACTACAGAATTTTGACCTCTTTTTTTTTTTTCTNTTTTTTTCTCTTCTGACTATATATACAAGAGCAAACATTCTCAAATGTTTTGAGGTTGGACATAATTTTTCTCAAGTGACTATTCCCTGATCTGCATTAGGGAATTCAAAATGCAAATGAAAAATTATACTATGGTTGATTAAACGAATGCAGCTACTGCAGAGGCATGCATTTCAAATCATATAGTTGTTCCTGATAATCAGAGCAAATGCTAATGTGATCAGTCACAAAAGTGATGCAATCAGAGCACACTGTTACACAGTCATTTTGTTTCCCTTCAGATTTCATCTTCTTCTTTCAAAAAACTTGAAATAAGAATGACCCATTTCCAAACTGCAGAAGAGGAGATATCTCCACTCCATCTTATAATAGATCAGTTACTCACTGACCTGACCTGTTCTGAGAAAGGTCTTTATCTCCACCTTGGCTACAGAAGCAGCTGTCAGAAGGGCACATTTAAACAGAAGTTTTATAAACTTATATCCCTCTTGACTCCCCACTGAAGCTCATATACTTCTTCCTTCAGGTATATATCGTGACTAAATAGTTGATAACTGTAATTCTTATTTTAGATATGGGAAAGAGAGGATTAAAGTCTTCAGAAAGATTTGGGATCAAACACTGTACTGTAGCCAAAAAAATTAAATCTGTGGGGCAGCTGAAATAATAAACAACCTTTCTACCTATTTTTCTGTCTGCCCCTTTTAACACCTGGTGATCGTCTCTGAAAAACACTGATTGACTTATCTATTTTGAAAATTAATAGAAAGCTCCTGCAATGCAGGTGAATCAGATCGAGAACAATATGCAGAATTTTAGTAAATATGCAGCACTTTACCCAGGCAATAACCATTTTGTAGAATGCTTTGAAGCCATTTTAAATGCAAGTTACTAATGTACACAAGATTGTGTACTACCATTTCTTTTATATTTAGGTAGTCCTTTAGCAGCTTCAGGCAGCCACACTCCTTTTTTTACAGAATTCACTGTGTTGATATGTTTTTGCTGTTAAAAATTCTAATTTCAGTGACTCTTGGACTAAAGATGCAATAGCTGAAATAACAAAAAACATGGAATTGCAGTCTAAATTTGCTGTAAATTTCCTTAAGTTTCAGGAACATATCTGTTAGGTTATGCCTTGCTTTGTGAGGGAATACTTCCTTATAACCATAATATTAGCAAAATTAGCAAACATCAGGAGACAACTGACAAGGCTCTTCTACAAAAATATGAAAACCAGCAACTGCAACACTAACAACAAAAATACAGAGACTCAGAATTAAGCTGCACAAAATCTGTGTGGGATTTGATGGTTTTGCTTTATGGAATGCNCTTTGTCCCCAACACAATCCTGGATTTTGAGATTCCTACAGCTTCAATGAACAGGTAGAAACATGTGTCATCTTCTCCCATGACAAAAAACCCTAGAAGTCTTTATATGAAACCAATATTCTTTAACATTCTATTAATGACACAAGTTGTGGAATTGAGATTAACTATTTAAAGGCCATTTNTGAAACCAGATTAGGTGAGTAAATCCTCGTCTGATTATGAACACAAACTTATAATCATGAATCAGTTTTGATTATGAATGCAGAACTATCTTCTATAATACAGAGTTTTGTCTGGGTGTCCTCTAATCCATGTAGTTCTCTCTTCTCCTTGGATACAAGACAGAAGTCTCTACCTCTCTGGTGACCAGAAACAAAGGCTCATCTTTATACCTGTTGTTTGTGCCAACGGAGAGATATTTATTTGTTGGATGGTCCCCCACCAGCAGTTAATGCACTTGTTGGAAAGCTTATTTTACAACAACACATAAAAGATGTCCTTAAATACAAAAAAACCCCAAACCACCAAAACAACCAATACTGTTGGTAATGCATCAGCTACAGGAGATAAATAGAGGTTTTTTTCTTTCACTTACGAATATTGTGGTATAAAACGTGTACATGTATTTTCACTAAATAGTAACAATTCCTCCATCAACATATGCAGAGAAGTATCAGAGGGACAGCACTTCCCCTTTAGAAATAGGACAGAAAACAAGCAGTCCATCTGAAGATTGCTGCATGTGTATTGGGGTAGAAAACAGGGAGCAGTGGGTAAATACAAAGTGTTTATATTTTCAAGGGAAGAGAGAGATTTTCGTGATGAACCCACTATGAACATCAGTAACAAGATAATGTTGACATTAAAACCTGATTTTTAACTTCACATTTAGTACCTATTGAAATGAGCAGAGCTTATGAGTTCTGTCAGTCTCAAGAAAAGACCAACCTGCATGGCTTCATATTTGTTTCTTTTGATTTTGAGCATTTTTCATGGCCTAAGGGCTGGAAACATGTTTGTTTGTAGAGAAGCACTTTTCAGGAAAGAAAAGCAGCAGCCATAAAAAACAATTAACTGATGTATAAATGCCTAGCTGTTTTGAAAGGTAAATCATTAAATAAAAAGAACATTTTTGGCAAGCTAACCAATTATCTTGGATCAGCAAGGTAAAATAAGGACTCTAAATGAGAGCAAGTATTTACC
>WEIV01025249.1:0-14992 GCA_013390005.1 Calyptomena viridis | reverse complement strand
CTATTTAAAGGCCGTGTTACATAAGTCCTGAACTGTCATTTCTGATTATTTAGTAATTTTATATAGATTTCTTCCTCATGAACTTGTCCAGTCTACCTTTGAAACCATGTAAAGCATTGACAGTAAATTCTAGAGACTTTCTGCCCACAGTATGAAGAACCATCACCTTTGTATAAGTTCAATTTATTTGGGGCATCCCAGTTACCATATTAGACATTGACCATCTTATTCCTACCCATCCTCTTCATTTCACTCTCGTCTTTGCAGATCTCTATTACATCATCCCATGGTAATTTTCTTTATAGCTTGAAGGTTCATTTCACACATGACAAATCACTTTTTAATCTATAAAAATTTTGCCCTCCTAGTTCAATTCAGAGAAAAAAGAAAAGGGAAGGCAGAGGAGGAAATGGATTTATAACTATTTTTCCATGGAACAAAACTTGGGTTTTGCATTTCTTTCTATTGACATTTTGTTTTGTAAAGGATGAGAAGGGAAAAATCAATACATTTTTATATGCAGACCTACTCATCATTTCCAATAAGTACATATAATTTATTACAATTTGTTAGTCAATAACTGGAAGGAGTTCTTGCCATACAGCAGCATTTAGCAAAGCAAGGACTCTACATATGAATAAGTACATTTGACAAAACGTTCCTAAGGAATAACTAACACAAAGGTTCTTTTGGGTGGTTATTGTTCTAAAATATGCTTAATATTGGCTGATATAAGCACAAAAATGACCTCACCTAGTTCTACAAAGAATTTGGTATTGCAGCTCCTGTAAACCAAGTTGCTCGAGAAGAGGAAAAACAAGAGTTCTTCTTTCATTCAAAACTAAGGTGTGCATTTAGTTATTCTTTGTTTCAGCTAAATATCCCTGCTTCAGCTTTATTGAAATGCAACAAATGCATTTAAAATGTATTTAAAAACCAAACAACTTAGTGAACTTTGGAAATTTCTCTAAACTAAAAATGCAGATTGTTTTTTCCTTTTCCTCTTCAAAAAGAAATATTTCAGTAGAGAAAATAATTGAAAGAAATAATTTCAAAAAGTAACAGTGTATAGCCATAATGAGGATAACTCACTAGTTAAGCAGCTGACACTTGGATCTCACTAGGATTTTAGACTTGTAAAAATCTGAAACATCTTGATTGTTGTTAAGTTCATTATCATAAGAACTCAGCAGTTGAACTTAGATTTGGTGGGGACATTTCCAGGATATTTAAATGAAAGGTTAGCTTTACTGGCAATTGTAATCTAGAATTTTATGATGAGGGTCATAAAACACTGGAACAGGTTGCCCAAAGAGGTGGCAGATGCCCCATCCCTTGAAACATTCAAGGCCAGGTTGGATGTGGCTCTGAGCAACCTGACTGGCTGAAGATGTCCCTGCTCACTGCAGGGGGTGGACTACAGGAGATTTAAAGGTCCCTTCTAACACTAAACCCTTCTATGATTCTATATAACAACAAATGCAAAGGGGGCACATGAAACTAAATCTATTATTTCTACAGCAGGAGAGGTAGCAACAAGAAATACATCACAGATGTGGTTCCAATAACATGGAACTGAGACACACATCTACAAACTCGAGAGGATTGTCCTCTGTGACTTAACTATATTGCCTGAGAAAAAACTTCACTCTGTTTAGTAGAGGAAAGGCTACAAATTTCCAAACTATCTGGAAACCTAAACCAAAAATCTGAAAAAAAAGTTGACGGTTATATCCAGTGGAAGGTGAAGTATTAAAGGAAGAGAGTGTGATTTGGGTAAAATGCAGGTTTTATACTGTGAAACTAAACACTCTGAAAAGTTATTACAGATGGTTCGTAACTCAATGCAATAAAAATATGGCATCTGTGTGATACAAGAGAGACTTGTAGAAAACCTATAGATCCAAGGCTTTTTCTACATAAAGTATAAGAGGGATTTACTACACAAGATGTCTTAAAACTGCTTTATATACCAGTCTACCTCAGAGTCATTTTCCAATTTAAAGAATATAAAGAAAAAAGCAGTATAGAAGATGTGCCATCTATTTCAGCTGCCCTGTCTCTGACCACTCCTGTTTATGGTTGTATCAGTGAAGATTGACATTATGTTCTGTTTCTGTATTTTTTGAGGGAAAAGTGCAACATTTTATACAACAAAAACTGCTGTGTTGGAAAGTACTTCTATCTATTAGTCTATGGAATCAATATGGTGACCATGATCATACTAAGCATCATTAAAGTGTTTATTTTTTGTAAAAGCAACATCAAAGTTTCCTGCTATGTTACCTGATGATTTATTTTAGGAGATAAACCAGCTATCTTATTCTTTCCAGTTGGTAGAGAATACCTATTTAATATTTATCTAGACTCCCTTAACGACAGAAAGAGAAAACCAGCAACCTCAGTGAGATTTATCCCATCCTGAGATAGAATGCCTGAAACATGAACAATCATTTAGAAGTGTCTACTTATTTCCACTGATTGTAAGGTTGGCTTAGATAACAGGCTGGGATGCAGACATCTACATTATAGGTACCTGAAGCAGAGTCCATGAATCTCAGCATTTTACACCAGGTTTTCTAATACAAAAAGTACCACCCATAAAAACCTCTTACTCAGTTAATCTTCATAAAATGCCTAAAACCCTCTGACAAGGTCTGTCAGTAAAGCCATCATTCTGTGTAACCTCAGCCTATAGCAGCCCCTCTAATCTGTTGAAGTTGCTGTTGTTCCTGTACGAGTCACAGAGCTAAATGGAGACAGTAGGTTTTGCTATGAAATCATCAAATCCTTGATATCATGATTTTTTTTGCTTTACTTATGAAAACAACAGAAAGACATTTATTTTACTTTCAATAGCATTACTTAGAAAAGGTGCTTTATAAATGATGACGCTGTAAAAGTTATAATAAAATTGTTTGCTTCTCCTGTAATTTTAATCTTATCCAAGATTAAGGCTTTTGTATGCATTTCTACATAAACTCTAATTACAGTAAAAGATAAAGTCTACCATCTCATTCTGTCTTTCCTGTTTCCACAGATCTTAGAGAGTCCAATGAGTTTCTCTGATACAACTCCCACTGGCAGTTTAATGACCCTTTTTTTCTAATACTACGTATGGATTGGATGTGAGCCTTCCATTTCATGCTGAGATTTTTGTGCAGCAATTTGAAGTCTTCTTTATTCTAGACAAAATAGCTCTTGTTTTTCCTTTTCTACTAATTGCAATTGCTATCAAGCTATTATTTGGGGAGTTTTTTTATTTTAAGTGAGTTGATGTACTATTCCTTCAATATAAGTGTTTTGAAAAACGCTTTTGGTTGAACTACAGAAATTTCCATTTTATGCTTTTGATTTTTATCCTTAATCTTCAGTTCTGCAGATCCTTTTGTAAGGGTTTATCAGAAGCTGAGAACTGTAGAACTGAGTGTCTGACATAGCAAGCACATTCAGCGTGGCAGCTGTCAATTATTCCCTGCTTTTTGTATAAAGGGCTCTGGTTAAAGCATTTTTTTCTGCTGTAGCCAAGTGTCTGTGTGTGCAGTGTGATAACAGAGGTACATGTCAACCAGTACTGCCCGTTCACCAGAGTCCTACAGGCACCACCAAAGATCCAGAGACAGGCCAGGTTAGAAGGGAGGGCAGGCTGAGGGGGCTGGAAATTCACTGCTGGAGCACAAGATAGAGTGCCCAGCAATGCAAGAATTTAGAAAATTCAGAGATACTTTCTCACATTCAGCAATCACTCTGGAGCACACGGGTGTTCTGTTTTGTATGCTGGGTTGGGTAGGCTGCTGTTCTTCAGCTTCTTTTCCCTTCTGACAATACCTATTAAAGTGTTTTCACTCTTTTAAGTTTTGTCACACTTCGGTATTCCCAAAACATCACTAATGCAAGGACACAAAATAATGTAAGAGAGATTTTGCAGGTGTAAGGATCTTGCATTATTTTGGTATTAGTGCATTATAAGTACTGAAACATGACAAGAGATCCTGAATACAAGGTATTAGTAACATTTTTCTATGCTAAAACCTTCAGGGAGAAAGTAGATATGAAAATAGCAGGGGCAGACAGAGTTTTCAACTAAGGGGTGACCTGGGATAACCTGAAGGGAACCAGTTCAAGTACTGGTAGCTAAAAAAAAGTCCCTTGAATGGGATTGTAAAGGTGTACTAAGCTAGACACCTAAATTGGGTATGTGTTAAAACTGCAAGCCATAAGGCTATCCTAACTCTCTACCACTGTACCTATAAATATACCTAGATATATAAAATATATAAATGTACCTAGATGAAATTGTTGCTCTGCTCAGGAAATATAGACTACCTTCTTGCAGGTTTCTGAGGGTGCAGAGTATTTTAAAAGCCAAGAGATAAAGCTATAGTCACAATTTTCTTTAAATTGAAAGCCAAACTCAGGTGATAAGAAAAAACAAAGAAGAGGCCAGAAGAATATGTAAAGTTCTGCATTCTTGAGACTTTCAGGCAAAATTATACAGCACAAATAAGAGAAGAGCTGTCACTGTACACACATTCCATGTTTCAGTTCAGATCACCTGCATGAGACAGTGCCATTAACAAATTGCCAGCTGTGGTTTACACCCAGGGGTTATACTGGCACATAGAACTAGTACATTGCATTTCTACTGTTTCAGGATTTTTCCTGAGAACTAGTCAAGAACTAAGAAGAAAGAAAGCCAGCAGATCACCACTGCTGTCTCATACAGGCTCCTCTGTGCAGGGCCTCAGTGTAATTCATGCTTATGAAAAAAAGACAAGTCTATCAACCAGTAAGATAAATACAGTTGAACTGTCTTTGTTTCTTTCTTGCTCTAATTTAGGTGGGTAATGCTGCCTTAAAGTTCAGCTGATTACTGATGTGGCTGATAACCTCACTCAATAGAGTGATAAAAGAGTGTTTCCACCAAAGTTACCATGCTACACAAGCTGCAACAATCCTGGAGCTTTGTGTATCTAGAAAATGAGCAGCCACAGAAATGCTACTGGTTTCCACATCAGACCTTCAAAGGAATTTAACAAACACCAGAAAATTCAGTCTCACTGTGCCAATTTTTAAACATAGCACATGCTTTTGCTTTTTCGTTTTAAGCAATCTCTAGAAAGGTTTTAAAGAGATCAGTTTCAACGACTCTCATTAATTGGTTCTTAAAGTGACTGATACCTCTGTATGTATCCTCACAGAAGTGATTCAAGGTTTGTCCAGAACCCAGCACGCAAGAGAGTAGGGAATGCACTGTAGTTTAACCTGTAACCAGGTTTGCATACAAGTTCTTTCAATGTGTTTGTTGAAGTACACATCAATCTGCCAGATTCAGTAGACAACAGGTAATGTTACCATGTTAAATGTTAGTCCTTTCACATGTAAGAAAAAAGAGAATGGATTTACATCTTCATAATAAATAGAAGTGTTTTACTTTTGTCTCATCATCATTGTACTATCTCAGGTTAGTGCTTCGGTTGACGGGTTTTTTCAGTTTTCATTTTGTTTTTTTTTCATCTTAGCCTTTTTTCAACTCAGTCTTACTTCTATTTATGTTTAAAATTCAAACATCTACTAAAAATGAGCATAGAGAAATGAACTCAGTATAGCAGCATTACTACTTGATTGTTAGTATAGCTACCATACATATTTAGTTTTAAAATTCACACTAAATATACTTTATAGCCTTTGAATAACTACATGGTAAGTTTCCTTAAAGCAAGAGAGACTGGGAAAACACAAGAGTTTACATCAAACTGTGAAAAATATTTTCCTAGCTACTGCTCCACAGGCAGTTCTAATGGCCTGGAAATTGCCTTGGGGTCTATTGCTAAATTCTGTTGTTGATGAGCTTTTGTATTGCTTCATTCTTAAGCAGCCTTTTACTTTGATTAGTCACTTTTCTTTCCTCAACAGAGCTATTACAGTCAGAATGAACAAAAGGTGATTTTCCAATAATTATATCGGATTTTTTTTCTCCTAAATTATAGCTGAGCTGTCTTCTCCAGGTGTGTGTGAAAACAGGAACTGAGACAAACTCAAATTTACTTCACTTGCAGAGATAATGGATTACACCTCGATAAAAGCCTGCCTGTAAGTATGGCATCAAGGCTACAGTTTATACAGATACTTTAAATTCTGTTAGAAAGTGATAGTAATATTAAAGACACTGTGCAGACATTAAATAATAGACTTTTTCCCACGATTTCTGAGATTTATTCTTGAGACTCTGAACCACTGAGTCACTGAACCCTCTCAAAGGCTGGTCTAGTCAAGTAGAAATAATATTTAAAGATTACCAAATGAAATACAGGGAAAACAGTTCTACCTCTACTTTACTACCTTGCATTTTGCCTTTTTTAAAAGGTATATCTTTCAGCTACAATTTAAATCCTTTCAGCATGTTAAAAATGACAGAGTGTTGCTCTGTTCAAAAAGTAAACGGTTATTTTAACAAACCTAAGTGAGACACCAGAGCAAGGTAGACTATGTTGGGAGCAAAGCATCCAACACCTGGAGATCAGAGGTATATTATGTAAAAAACTTAAAAAAATATATACAAAACAAATGTCTAAGGGGATATACGCATGCAAAACTTATAACAAGTATAACAATATACTTTGCATAAAAGAGATTTATAAAGAAATATAAAACACAAAGTAAAGGATTTGTTTTTGGCAACTAAAAACTTATATTAAAAAAATATAAAACACAAACTGTTTGCCAGTCCAGGGGAGTAACAGGGGGTTTTCTTTTTGTGGAAAAAAATATCTATACAGACTAATGCCTAAGGAAATTTAAAAGGTTATACAAAAAAAAAAGTAACTTAAAAGAATTATAAAGAATATTAAAACAAACTCAGGGTTTTTTTAAAAAGGTTATACAAAAAATGTAACTTAAAAGACTTATAAAAAATATTAAAACAAACTCACTTTTTTTTGTATAACCTTTTTTAAAAAAAATAACTTAAAAGAATTACAAAGAGATCTTAAAACAACAACAAAAAAGCAGTTTGGGCCGTCTGTAGTGCCAATGTCTCTTATCTTGATGGACTAATCTCCCAGTTTGGAAGATTAATCATCAGTAATGGCCCATCTGGAGAGTACCTGAAGGGGCTGGCAACCCTCACCAAAAACCAGGAGGGCTTAATTTCTTCCAGGGTGAGGTATGTGTTACTAATTCCATGGCTGTACTAGTTGTAATCTACAAACACATATCTTCAACATTCTTGTGAAAACAATCCTGATTAATGCAGGCAGAATTCCAGTAAAAATGCTATGTCCCATATCTATTTAAAACAACTCTTTACATACAAGTTACTTTTTAATAAAAACATAAACATGATTTTATTAGTAGAGGATTACTTACAATTTTGTTGTTCCTTGTAAGTTCTTAATTCTCAATTTATCGTTTTTCACAAGCATCTGTACATATGATCACTTATAAAAGACACAGTATGTATTTTGGAGTTTCAGTCAGTTTATTTTCTGGAAAAAAAAAGGTACTAAAATGAATTATGGCATATAATTATTCATGAAGGCTATCACGACAATGCTGAACAGGTACTCTCACTAGTGCAAGTGCACTACAACTAACACATGCTTCCTCCTTTCATTTGTGTGTGTGTGGCACAATAGAGCTAGAGATATGTTCCATAACTGATTGTAAAATCAAATGAATGCACAGTGGAGCACAATCGGTATAAAGAACATGAAGTATTGGGTTTTAATTTTTTAACCACACTCCAGATGTTAAAACTGCCAGGAAGCCTGTAAGTAGCTATTGAAAATGGAGGGCACGGCAGGTACCTGCGTGGCAAGAGCACTCAAAATTCAAAAGTAACTGAAATTAATTTACTTGAGTAAGAAATCTGACCACTGTAATTATCTGAAGTGTCAAATCAAATTCCAAATCAATGTTGTATATAATTCCACAGTTTAATCACACTAAAAGCTGTGCAGTGTTGCAGTACTGGTCATGCCTCGTATGGTATTTTTCTTAAACTGCACTGATCACATAGAATCAAAATCATATGAACACGAGTTGCTTAAAAGAGAAATTATTTAATCAAAGTGAAATTCACTGCTGATTGCTCAAAATTCACTTATGGGTCCAGATGTCAACATTTGCCCTGTTTCCTTTACAGTAGGGACCCGCGGGTTACCAGCCAAGCCCCCATCAGCTGCACAGACTGGGATGGTCATGTCTGAGCAGCTCCCAAGAGAGTTCACAGGAGGACCAGGTTTAGCAGAGGCTCTCCGGGGTTTCCTGCTTATTTACAGGACATTTGTTCAACCAAACTGGCACGCACAGACCAGCAAAGCCTCCAAGTAGATTCCCTTCGTGCAGCTGTGCAGCCTGTAAACTCCATGCAAACAGAACCACTATTACATTTCTTCTTCTGACTTTTGCTTATCCTCCCTCAGGGCTACTCAGACCCTTTTCAAGTTTGGAGCCTCAGCAGATGGCTGGAAGAGGATCAGGGAAGCCCCCTCCGTTTAAAGCCTCAAATCTTCTCCTGACATTTAGTACTTCAGCCCAAAACAGAGCATGGCTTTTCCCTGTGGGATTGGCTGGCAAACACTGTACAGTACAACCATCTCCAGGAAACAGCAAACAACTCATATGTTCACTAAGGCAGCACCATTTCCAGTCTGGTACAGACATTGTCAAAGCAAATTTGTGTTGCTGAATACTGAGCAGCAGGTGGTGTGCAAGGAATAGAGATTTTTATTTTATTTTTTATTTAAGTTTTAATCTTTTCTAATTTTGTCTCTGAACTATAATAAGTCTGTGGAGGCAGTGTTTTTGGATGTCCAATGTATCTTTAATATCTCAAAAGTGAGCAGTATTATTTTAATGCATTTCTATTTAACATGGTAGGGGTTTTCTTGTTTTGTTCTCCTATTCTCATACTAATAAGCATGTAACTTATTAATTTACTTTGTCAATCCATTAGCAGCTATGGAAGAGACATTTAATTTCAACAAAGTGAACATTCCTCAATTAAAAATCAACCCCCCAAAGAGGTGAACATAAGTGCTAGAAACCTGCTGCCTGTATATAGACCGAAGAGACCAGACTGCACACAGATAATATGTAAAATATTACTGGCAGGACTTGCCATTTATAAGCTCAAGTCCCACTCACACAAAGAGATGGATTTCTCTGCCAATTTATGTAACAACAGTCAGACCCGTTCTCTGCCTTAATTTATATATGTTTAGAATTTAACAAATGGTACAGGCCAGATTTACTTAATTTCAGCCTCAGATATCCAGAATGCTGAGTCCTTTGCTTTCCCATGGGTGATTGTTCTCCACATTTCTGATTCTAAGCAATTCCTGTGGGCAGAGACTCTCAAATCTAATTTTAAGGCAGTCTCATGACAAAACACTAGCACAGCCACTCTGAACACCCAAGTCTCTCCCCCCTGGTCTCAGTGTTCTTTAGTTTTCCTGTGCTTATCAAAACTGACAACTTCACCAATTCAATATTCACAGGCTTTTACAGAGATTACCAGACCTCTCCTCAGCTAGGATCATCAATAATACAAACCTGGCTGGCCACTAGCCATTAAAAAGGCCTGTCCCCATTGATTTATAAGGCAGGTTTGTTTCCTTATCCCTGCTTCCCCCAAGATTCCAGATGCACAAAACCATGTGCTATTGTTGAGCCCCTACCTGTGTTTGTAATCAGTATTGTATGTTCTACAATGATGCCAGAGGCTGGAACAGTGTGAAGTTTTTTTTTTTAGAAATAAACAAGCACCCAACGTTTATGAGTTAAAGAGTCTTTCATTTGCTAACCTCACTTGACCAGACTAATTGGCATAAAAATTACAGTCTCTGTGTTTAGCTCCATTTGAATAAATGTGAGCAATGTCAGCGTTAATTAAGTGTAGATCAAGAGCTATCGTTCCACTACTCAAAACATAAATTTCCCTCCAAAAGAACTGTAAATAAGCTGTTACTGCTTTACATTACACGAAACTGTAATTGGGCAAACCTTGAGAATCACAGAGCCAATGTCAAAGAACCTTTGACAAATCAGTTGGGATGAAGAAGGAAATAGATTCGTAGATCCAAATATGCTCATTTCTCCTTATTAGTAGTCCTTCATTAACAAAATAATTTCAAAAAGAGATCTAATGCACCCTCAAAATCCTGTCCTGGTTCTGGTTTTTCACAGGTGTCCAGACTTTTAAAATCTTTCACACCTGTGTTCACATATACAACTGGAATGAATTGAGAGGAGAAACTCTCAGTTCCAACTTTAACATTTAGATGAAGCTAAACTTTCACAACTCATCAGCTGCCATTGTGACAGTCATTGCCAGTTTTAAAGAATTCAGAATATGATTTTTCTGAGAGTTTCTTTTCTTTTCGGCGGGAGGGAATCTGTTCTTAGCCCTCTACCCTGCTAAAGTGTTAGAATCTTCCAATATAAACAGACTAAAATGGTCTTGCTTTTTACTCTTGCAAGTTTTTACACTGAAATCAGCAGGACTCTCTACAATGTCAAGCAGATAAAAGCTCCATCACAGTCAGATAAAAGAAGCAAATAAAGGAATAGGATATGAATGACATTTTCTAACTCTTCCCCCAGTATAACCACCTACATTCATCCCAAGTTTATGGGAGATCCATAGTGACTGAATCCCACTGCAGAAATGATGTGCAACAGCTTACAAAATGTGTCTCTTTAATGCAAATAGGCATAATACCTAAACAAACACCCAGACAACTGGATTTTAATGTCATTGTAACTGAATGAGAGAAGGAAATTATTCCAGGTTTGAAGTGAATTCTGGTAAAAGACCATAAACATAACTGCTCTGTTAATAATATTTAACATGTAAATGTCACTTTTCAAACTACTTTTTTTTTTAACATCCTAAACCATATTGAGCACCTGCAACTTTTCTTCTTTTAATATCATTGACTTCAATGTACTTACCAGCTGCATCGGGTTTGTTCCCACTTGTTTTGAGATTTTGAGCTGAAGATTCTGTGAGACTTATTTTGGTGTTTGCAATCAAAAGCATTTAAGGTACTTCAGCAGAAAATATTATGTAAATTACTGTAGCAGTTAAGTGAGTCATAGTAATTGTACAGTCATTGCTATGGAATTATGTATGATCTGAAAGTTTCCCTTTCCTGCTTTCCAAACACCCGGACCCTGCTCCATTTCCAGAGCTGGTTATTTTTCAGCCACTGGGTGCTGCTCTCGTTAGAGGAAACAAACATTCAGAACCCTGAAAAAGAAAACTCGGTGATTGTTTCACGACATGACTGTGTAGTTCCACTACTCACCATCTACTCAACTTTTTCCATTTTAAAACTTATTTTAAAACTCTACTCCAGGTTTAGCACAGAGATCGTTTCTACTGGTTTCTGTTAGTCTGGGCTGTGACAGATCATCCACAAGATGCTAAGAATGATGACAGGAAACCTGGTGGGGCTGTAACACTTTCTTGCATTCTTACATTGCAACACGTAAAACTGTGGTGTAAATCTTTATATTGAATTCACACATTGTAAAATAAACGTAAGACTGTGTTTAGCAGGGTTTGGAGACTTCTGTTTATAACCAAAATTAGGTTCTACCGTTACAGTTCTAAATTACTGATCGTAACTTAAACCTGAGACCCAAATGGGCATAGATCAGTGTAAACATATATATACATATATTCATGGATCCATATGATAATGTGTACACCTATAAATGCTAGATCACATGTAAAGAAGAGAAATATCAGGTGTATGAACTAAGATGTGAATTTGAATTCCACAGTCTACATTTGGAACACCTGTTCCTATGGGCTCAGACTGCGTGTTGTTACGTAAACGTTTCATATGTGGAAAAATAAGACAAAACACACTATAAATTGAGGCAATTCCTGTTAATATTTGCTTAATAACACACTCTGAATCCAGATCATAATCCAGAATTATCTCTAGTCTATACTAGCTCCTCTAAATCTATTCTTCATTTGTACAAAATGACAGAACCTGATTCTAGACTGAGGTGACACTCTAGGGCAGGACTTGGCGTCAACAAGGGAACTGTTATTGCCCAAAGAACTACAGTTTACACTAAGCACAAAGGAGGATAAGACGCATTTTCACGGGAGTTAAAAATTCCAGATTCTTTTTGCTTATTCCATTATTATAGATATAACCACACTGTAGTACTCTGGGATAACAGAGCTGGAAATACAGTGACTTTGTCCACTGCCACCCAGTCTAAAACTGGTACGGTTTGTTGGCTCCACAAGAGTTGGTGCATGTCACCAGTGAAAACCTGTGTGGTGGGATCAGGAGGAGAAAATGTCGCATTGCAACCAGCCAAGCATGGGGAGTAAGGAGAAACACATTAATTAAATATGAACACAGTGTAATCCATTTTGTATGGAACCCACATTGGGCCTCGTCCTTGCTACTTCATAGAAATAAGGGGAGGACGCAGGGCAGAAATCCAGGACACGGCAANCAGAAATCCAGGACACGGCAAAGAGTTTTCAGAAACACTGTTACCAGATTTTTGTCTCTTTTCAAGCTGCTAAAATGAATTAACAATTGGTAATGCCTGAACAGCTCTCTGATATACAACAGAAATATAACGTGTCTCTCTAATTCACTTTTGATTGATGTTGCTGAGCCTATGGGACTAGGAACCATACAGCTGTGGATGCAGACAGCTTTATTACTTTATTTATCCCTTTTCATTATGTTGAAATGGCAGAGGGAAAACAGGAAAGAGCTGTTTGGAATTCCTTTAAGTGCTTCCTTTCCTAACCTGTACATCCCACCCTGCAAAGGACTCCTCAGAGGGCTCTGTCCTGATCTCATCCATACAGCATTAAATATGTTTGAGAGCATGGTAATAAAATGAAGTAGCATGTCAAAGCTCTAATGGGAAAAACTCTTATTCTTCTCCTAGCTGCTTCACCCAAATACAGGACATTGTGGGGTTTGAGATTTAATCCCATCACCTATTTGAGGCTTTTTGTTTGTTTGTTTGCTTTAAATATACCAGAACTCCCCAGGAGTGGCTTCCTTACATCTCTCTAATACTCTACCCTCAGGCCCCTCTACCTGTCTTATTTGAAGCAAGTCCATTCTACTTTGAATCTCTGAAAGATCTATTTGCTACTTCCAGGGTGCTCTATGAAAAATAACAGAAGTCACGTCTAGAAACCAGAGCTTTTATTGTGACAGGCCCCCTTCATTTTACTGACTTCACTAGTCCCCAAAATCCAAATGGTTTGTATTTCCCAGTCATCACAACTTATCACCTGAAGTTTATGAGGTGTTTTAAAAAATAAGGTCATACTTCATTTTAAGGATTTTTATTGTTGTTTTTGCTTTTGAGTGCAAGAACATGAAGAAAATGAAGCAAGAATGACCTGATTCAATAACTAATTATAGATTCTTCAAAGGCTCATTAATGAATAAGAAAGCCTAGAAACATCACTGATCACAACAATTGCTGATGGCAACTTGTAACTCGAGATTTTCACCTCATCTATCCCCATTTTCCAGCATTTGCCTTCAACTCTATGATTAGCACACACACACCAAAAAAAAAGCATAGAAGAGAACAGGTAGCAGGGACACAGGAGAAGACTTTTTTCTTAAACAGTGACACCATTCACAGGCATGAGGGAAGTAATTTGACTCAGTTCTAGGTGGATCAGATTATCAAATTAAATGTTACAGACTAATATAAAGCCTGCCTAAATAATAATCTAGCAAATTAATATTGGTACACCTAAGATCCATAAATCCTACCATTTCAGAATTTTTTTACTCCCTGCTTTTTGGTCGGTCAAAACTGCAAATTATAATAACTAGGGAACATTTAGAGCATCAGGCATTCATTTCATATCCATTAAATGTAGTATTAGTGCTTCAGTCACACAGTAACAGTCCATGAAACATAAAAAAGGTGGTTTTCTTGCACTCCACTGACAAAAGAAAAGGTCAGGCAAAGAGGAAGAAAGAGGTTTTACATTTCTTTCTTGCAGAGAAGGCAANCATTTCTTTCTTGCAGAGGAGGCAAGCACACAAACAGAACACAATTTCATGTTTATTACCCAGAGGTAAAAGAACATATATAAAATGCAGATTTTCAGCAGTTGAGCTCTGTTTAAGCAGCAGTACCTCCACAAATGCTTTTGGGGTGGGGAGCTGAGGAGGGTGTGTGGACATGAGAATCTCTGTGTCCTGCACATATTGCTGGGTGAATTTATTATGATCCCTGTTACATTAGTGAAACACTGAGTACTCCAGTTGAAATAATGCTGCAATGGCATAACTCAAAAGTTTCTGTCAACCCCAGTGCTGTTCATTTCAGATAGCAGGGACTAATTCTTCTGCACTCCAGAACACTGTTTTTATTTCAAGTTAAATTGCATACTCAGACCTCTTCGTTAAAATGATTTCTCCCTTTTAAACTATTTTGATCTCCATAAGGTCTGTGGACATCTCAGGAAGCTGACTTACTGGAGGTAGGAGTAAGAGCATTGTTTTGAAAATGCAAAAAGGCAAGCAATTTATAGGAGCTGTTTCACCTAATCTCCCATTCCCAAGTGGAAAGATCCAATAAGCAACAGCCTGAAATTAGTTTGAAGTGATGTGTCCCACATCACTGTTGCCAACAGAATTGCTTGGTTACTTTTCTTAATCACACAAAGAAAATTCAAATCTCCCCAGACTTTCCTTACCAGTCAGCCTGAACCAAAGAAAAAATCATTTACCCTAACACTTTCAGAGATAATTAAGCAATCCCTTTAAAATTCTACACCATGTTGAAAACATCATATTAAAATACTACTGGAGAATTCTATTTAAAAAACAGGTGCTTTGATATTAGGAGTAGTCAAGCTGGATCTTGAGCTTTGTAATTAGTTCCTGAATCCCTGTCCTTCCTGTGCATGCCAGGCCACACTGCATTAGCAGTCTGCACACGTGGCTGTTTGGAAGGT
>WEIV01025247.1:47815-65408 GCA_013390005.1 Calyptomena viridis | reverse complement strand
ACTTCCTCAACCAAGATCAAGGCCTGTTTTTAATAGACATTTATTCACTTGCGTAATAAAAAAAACCCAATCCTGCTCTATAACTTCTTATCAATGTGCACAACAGATAAAAGGTAAAATAAAAAAGCTTGGTTTCAAAACTGATCTAAACATACAAGCCTTACTCTAAATTAATGAGTAATTTGGAATAATTAATGAGTAAATTAGTGGTCCATAAGTATTTTGAAATGTTTTTGGAAAAAATTTCAAAGAGCAGCTTAAGTCTGCTGCAAACAAGACAGATCAGCAGTTCAGTCAGGAAAGTCATTCTGGTAATTCAAGTAAGAAAATACAACAAACAGTTATACATTGTGTAAAGTTTACTATGCAGTACAAGAATATTTATGTGTGTGTATGATTTTAAATTGCTGAGTTATCTTTACTACTTTGACAGTTGCAAAATTTTTAAGCTATTCTTACATGTGTTTGCTGTATGTTGCACAACAAAAACCACTGAGTTGCCAGACTAAGAAAGAAGTAGAAACTCAAGTTCCATGTGTGTAGAAATAAAGTAACTGCACAGAAACTGATTTTCTAAATTGCAGTGTATTAATAAAACTTGTTTTACTCAGATGCATCTTCTTAGCATGCACCAAATGTCATGGGTTTTGCTGCTACTTGTGAACTCCTTCATTTGCTTTAAAATGTTGTCAAAGGAGCATGTTTTTCTCATTGAAAATAGAAAAAATGGAAGAGAGAAACACAGCACAGGAGTCAGTGGAAAAGAAATGAAGGCAGTATTTGGGGGAGCAGATATTGTCTGGCATTTCTGAGATGAAGTATTCAGAAATTTATGTGCTTTAACAAAACAACAGTGAAAAATTTAAGTAAGCCTTTTTTAATGTTTCTGACCCTTTCAGATAATTTTGTTTTTCTTCTGAGGAAGAACAAGCAGCCTGTTAAAAAGAAGGAAACTGTAGATGCTCTTTAAACGAAGAACCATTCAGTTACACAATAATGATCATTACAGAAAACAGCAGCTAATGAAGAAGTTACATTAGCAGATACATGGAAAAGATACAGCCTTCATCTGAATTAAACTGATTTCCTTGTAATGAGAAGTCTCAAGAATTAATTAATAAAACTAGCGTGTTTAGTTTTAAAAACCATTTTTCCGCAAGATTAATGTTATGCTTCTAAAAGAACATGCAAGGTATTTAGAAGCAAATTAGCAAAAATGTATGATGTTCAGACAAAATAATTATGATGCTTTTTCACTGAAAGCATGCTAACACTGAGTTCCAATAAATAAATATAAAGGATCTCCTTTCAATAGCTTTGCTATAAACATGTAAAACCAGATTAGAAAAACATCAAAAACACAAAAATGAAAACATGAGGAAGAAAACTTCAGTAAAATTAACGTAGATATATTTAAGGAGTAAATAAACTACAAGAAGCTGATAACGAAACCCAGTAACTTCACTGATAGACTGTATGTTCCCTGTATAGGTATTGTTTCTTTAAAACAGACCAAATTTACTATATTGTTTGATATCTACCACTTTTGTAAACTAATTTTTAGACTTTCATAAAGAATTAATTTTTCATTTACACGTATCTTCGACAGGGCAAGAGGAAATGGCCTCAAGCTATTGAGGGAAGATTCAGGTTGGATATCAGGAAGAATTTTTTCACTGAAAGAGTGGTTAAGCATTGGAACAGGCTGCCCAAGTAAGTGGTGGAATCACCATCCCTGAAAGTCTGCAAGAAACAACTGGATGTGGCAATTAGTGCCATGGTCTAGTTGCATAGTGGTGCTTGGTCAAAGGTTGGACTCAATGATCTTGGAGGTCTTCTCCAACCTTAATGACTCTCTGATATAAAGAGACAGCATCATATTTTAGGAGACTTCCATATATGAAAACAACACATATTATGTAGTCTCTTCACAGCAAATGCACGTGCATACAAGAAAGAACTGATTTCAACAATAAGGGGAAAAAATCCCCAACGAATACTAAGTCAATTATAAAAGCTCCACTCACTAAAGCTTCCAGGAATAATAATGAGCTAGAGGCATTAAAGCACTGTTTCCAGCTGATTTCCATTTATTCCCAATCTCTAATTACTGTATTTAGTTGCTACAGTACTTAGCAGCAACTATTTTCTCTGAATGAATACCGNATTTTCTCTGAATGAATACCGCCCTAGACAGAGAGCAAAACCTGCAGCAGCTGTGATAACAAATAATGAATGGTTTGAAAGTGTATTTAATATGTGAAGTTGCACTGTGCTCTCTGAATGCTTTACTTACTAATACTATAATAACCTCAAATTTCCCCTACAGTATTTCTGGATTCTTTGTTATTTTTTTTTGTTGTGCTTGTGCATTTGACATCTTTTTCTCTAGTCCTATTGCTTTCTTCTTTCAGCTTTCCACAAAGCAGTAAGGAAAAAAAAACTTAAAAATAAAAAGAACATTTTCTACAATTGAGCTATTTGATGACAATTCACAGCATCTATTTTCCTGCAACTTTTTTTCTCCCTCCTTCTAAGAAATCAAAGATTACGCATCAAGTCATACAGATATTCCTGAATTCCTCTGCCTCTGCAGGTTGCACTGTCAGAAATTTCAAGAATTTTCTTGTTTTGGCTGGGGTAGAGTTCATTTTCTTCACAATAGCTACGACAGGGCTATGTTTCGGATTTGTGCTGGAAATGGTGTTGATAACACAGGATGTTTTTGTTTTTGCTGAGCAGCACTTGCACAGATCCAAGGCCCTTTCTGTTTTTCATTCTATCCCACCAACAAGGAGGATGGGGATTCACAAGGAGCTGGGAGGGGACACAGCTGGGACAGCCAACTGCAACTGACCAAAGAGATATTCCATACCATATGGCATTGTGCTCAGCATATAGGGCTGGGGGGAGGAGGAGGAAGGTGAGACACTCACAGGGATAGCAAGTAATTGTTATGGGTGATGGAACCCAACTGTCCTAGAGCCAGACGAACACCTGGCCCCCAAGTTCCTCACTCTGACTCTCCCAGCGTGGGGGAAGTGAGCAAGTGATTATGTGGTGCTTAGTTGCTGGCTGGGGTTAAACCATAACACAAGGTAAAGGGGAATATGAAACACAAACCAAACCTTGCTGACCTTTGTATCCTAGCCACAGAGCAATGCAAATTTTTCATGTCTTCCACAACATACTTTTACTGTTAGAAGGACTGATTATGTCTAAGTATGGCTTTAGCATTAAAGCCATGTTTATCACTCAACCCCAACATGCTTATTTGTAAAAGCAACATACATAAACTTCACTGCTATCTTGTACTTGACTCTCCTCAAAAGAACTCTTTGCTTTTTGCACTTGGATTATCCCTTTGCCTTTCTCCCTTACTTCACCAGATTACTGCTGCTTCCCTTCAGCCCAGCTTCAGCTATCAAATGAAGGTCCACACAAGCTGCTGAACAGAATCTGTATTCAAGACAGGTGCATTAAATCTCACTTTACTTTCAAAAATATGTTATATATGCCTGCACTGAAGAGAGAGCACTAGCAAACATGCACAAAGGCAATGTAGAATATATGAGTCACATCTCCACCACCTTTTCTTCTCCTATCCTCTACCCCGGCCCTCCTCCCAAACTCCTCAGCAGTCGGTTAGTTTTTCTAAAAGAAAAATAAAGATAATGCCTAGAAATTTCACTTAGATTCTAGCCTTGTAAGCAGAAGGTGTGACCACAGAATTACTTCTAACGCTTTTACATACCCATTCCATAGCCCTCATAGAGTTGTCTTTCACGTTCTATTGTCTGCTTGATGACAGTTTCCCGTGAACCATGCTGTCTTCCTTGTCTACCTTTAATACTGTTTTGTAATTCAATCTGCTCCAATTCAGCATTGAATCGACACATATAACTGAAAGAAATAAAATGCATGTGGTAGATACAGTCATGCAAAAAATTTGCAAAACAGAATTACTTTGATAATCTAAAAAGTTATGTTACCAATTGTATCTTTTTCTCAATTAGTCAGAGATATTTCTAAGACTTGAACAATTACTTTAATCTTCAAAGTCGCATCTCCATTTAGAACTTTATTTAAATCACATGCAGCTTCCAGAAGGATTAAGTGTTTTTATTTGCCTTTTTTTTTTTCCAACTATGTTTGCATAAAACAAAACTCTCTCATTATAATAATTCACCTGCTTTGGAAGACCAGTGTTAAATCTAAGTATTTCTAACTTTTAATTGCTGAATTTTACCACCACAATAATATCTTTTAAAGTAAAATTCTTCTTTGGTATGTATTCTGTATCTTTTTGCAAACTTCCAACCCAAATGCAAAAAGTAAGTTTTCACTGCCTTTGCCATATCACCAGCACTGATGAGCATGTAGAATGTGCTGCTCCTGAACAGTGTAGAAAATATGTCAGAGCTTCTGAAAGGAAACTAATACAGTACACCTAGTTAAGAATAGATATGTATTTATGTTACTTAAATAGCAGGTGAAAATGGTGACAAGTCACCAGCATCAAAAAATTCACCAGCAGCACAACAATAACCACGTTTTCTTTTAGCAGATTCAATATTGGTAGTTTCTGCCCTACAAATTGACCCACCTGATTACTGTTTAATTTTCTCAGCAAGGAAAATTAAAGAATAAAGGAGTAAGTAGTATAAAATATGTGCATTCAATTGTCATGGAATAACCCAACTAGCAAATGCCATAACTACCATCCAAATCATTTAGAGTCCTCCACACACTTCGAAAGTAGGAATGTATGTAAATAACAACACATGACCTAGAGTAATTCTACTGTGAAAATGTACATCTTTCAAAATATGTCAGTAACAAAATCAACTACCTGATATTACCAACAGCAATACATAAAAAGTCCTCCTACGAGTCATCATTGCTTTACAGATCTTATTTTAAGAACATTATTTTTGAAGACAAATCAAGCTTTTTTAATCTTGTTTTCTACCCTAGTCTTACCTTTCAATTAGTTCACCAGCCTCCTTCTTTGTGTACTCGATTTTATTGGGGTCAAGGTGACTTTGAAACCATTGCAGTTTTTCTCCTACAAAATAAACATAACATTAATGATTGTACCAGCACTGTAGCAACTACACAGATTAAAGTTCCTCAAAGTTTTTTAAATACCCTCCCATTTTTCAAGATCTTGAATGGCATCAGAGACTCTCAGATACTGTAGGTACCAGGTATGAAGGCATCTATAACAGGAACATTCCCACATTTTTTCACATGTATTTCATACCCTTCTTAGAGAAAAAAAACCCACCACCAAAAACCAACCAACCAAAAAAAAAACCCAACAAAAAAAACACCACCAAAAAATCCAACACATTAAGCATTGCTTTACTGGATATTAGTGTTTAAAATATCACCATACCAACTGCTTAGGAAGCAAACTTAGAGGGAAAAAACCAACACCATAGCTGAGCGAGAGTTCTGATCACCACTTTTAAACAGATTAAATTGAAAAGGTGCCAATCATATGGAAGAGAAAAATCTTCCAGGTCGTGTGTCAAAGTTTTGTATTTACTTGCTAGCCCAATGTGTCTCTTAACCAACATGTATCATCTTCTTTTACAAGCCACCAAAAACAGCTTGAAGACCAAGTACAACAAACACATGTACAGATGCACAAAACAGTTATTTGGTCTATATTGCCCTGTTGTCATGTACACTGACTATAGATTAGGCTACTCAGCCCCAAATTCAATCCTGTAATTATTACTTGAGTGAACATGTCAACGTGTTGAACATTTTCAACAATCTATTTGAAGAACGCAGGATCAGATTATAGAGACAGAAACAATAACTATGAAGTTGGTAAAACTTAGAATCTATACTGAGAAGCTGAATACTGCACTCAGTAACAGAAGTTTCTGCTTACCAATGATACTTAAACGCAATGCTTTGTCAGTCTTCAACCTAGCAGAGAAGAAACAGGATGTTAACCAGGAATGAGGGCCATACAAATACTTACCGTAATTCCATTCTTCAAAAATTATGGTTTTTCAGTTACAATGAAAGACAAGGTAAAAGTTCAAATAGAAATATTTGCCAAATCCTAAACAACGTAAAACTTACTCTGTTTCATCTAAAAGATCTACTTTCTAGCAAAACTACTATCTGAAATTTGTCCTGCTTACCCATTAACCTAAAGAGTTTCTTAGAAGAAATAAGGACACAACATTTTTCTCAGAGCACAACAAAAGGAATTTCTCAGAAGAGCTGCATTGTAACAATTTCCTTAAGTATTTCTGATAGTCTGCTGGTATGTTTAATGAGTTTGGAGATTTTGCCACACTGCATTCTTGCAAATCAAGAATGCAATGTGAAAAATATCATTTATTACCTAATTATTACTAATAATTAAAGTTTGTGCTTAGTAAACAGTAAAAGTTAATGTGTTAAGAAATCAAAACGAACAACTTTATAAAAATAGATGAAAAAAATCTACCTCAAAATATTTTTAACTCCACCTCAGTCTCTGGCAGGATACTCAAGGCCTTCTGTAGTCTATGGGATGTGTTTACACAATTGTGTTTGGAATTAATTCCTGTCCTATTTAGCAGTTCTCAAAGACAAGTTTTCTAACAGGTAATACTGTGTCTCATGCTCTTTTGTAGTGAAGGTGTCAGATTCAATCTGCAGCAATGGATGTTGCAATTTTCTGTTGCTTCCAGAAAGGAAGTAAGTATGAAATTTGTGACTAGAAAAATTATCTTAGCTATGCATGTGCATATATCCAAGACCTCTGATAAAATTGACTTTTTCTTATTATTAAATAAGAAAATTGATAAAGAACAAAGTAAATCATAAAGAATGTAATTGACAAGCAATAAATAATGCCAAAATTCATCACAATTCAAAGCTAATGTGCTCCTTCATTAAATTCCCTTTACTCTATACAATTGACCTGAAGTTACTCAACACACAGAAGTCTGTCATCTGTCACAAAAACTGAATCAAAAGATGAACTCCTACTTTCCAGAGACAAACATACTTATGTCACTTGTCCAAAAACCTGGGTTATTAAAATAAAGATTACCTTTTTCAAGAATTACTTTACTCTCTGACAACCATCTAAAAGCCATATAAAAGCAAATGCACAGCATGCGTGAGCTGCTAAGAATTCCATTAACACATTCAAGAAAAGCCTTTTTATTTCTATAAATACCCCAGCATCCGGGAGCACTTTTAATGCAAAAGTCTACACAGGCCAAGCACAGGGTTTTGGAGTTTAGAGTACCTGTCACCACCTCTCAAAAAAATTGATCCAGTGATTAATTTTTTCATTTTACAAGAATAATTACTCTTGTTCCTGTGAGTTAAAGGACAGACCTGCATTAGACTATGTTAAAAAGAAAGAAAAAAGGACTTAGATTAGGATTTAAAACGGAGCTGTAGAAGAAGCCTTCGATAAAAGGGCAAGCACCCTCACAGGACTTACACAGGGAGCTCTGGATATCAATAGCAACCAAGAAAAGGACACATACTCCACCCAGTGGAACTGCACACCAGCAGTCCCTGCTGTGAACCCTGTACGGCAACATCACCGGCCGAGCATGTCTGCAAAGCGTTGCCATGGAGAAAACTAGGATGCCACCTAGAAAAGCTGCCTAAATAGAATCATGTCATGTATCTGTGCTCCAAAACACTATAAATTGCCAGCCGCACCTTCTAGGGTCACTAGATCATGTATTTATCAAGGCAGTGAAGTGTATAACCACGATTTTCCTCTGGAAGAAAAACCTTCAGTCTCCTGGTGTACACAACTAATTTCAGATGAGAAATAATGAATGATGGGCTCGGATATTGCCTTACTGTACTTTTCATAAAAACCTCACCTCACTGACTGCCAGTAGAAAACAGCATTAGCAGGGAGACTAGTCAAATAAGGTGAGTCAAAGAAACTTCCTCTCATCTCCTTCCACACAATGAGGAGCATCTTTTGCTCAAGGGAAGGAGGGTAAGGACAGGGACACAATCTCATGGCAGACTGTTGTTTCTTGATTTTCTCCTCCACCTGCCTCCCAAAAATAATCTGCTTAGGCACTGAGTATTAATAAGAATGATTCATTGTTTTCTTATAGCACTTAAATTCTACATGCTCGATCAGCAGCTCTTTATCTCAAATATTGTATTCAATTGTTCTACTCTCAATAATAACAATGAATAAGTACTTTCCAAATCAGTTTACTCAATCAGAATTTTTCCCCACAATATCCACACATACAAATGCCATCTATGGCTCTAACCTAAGACAGGCTTTTCATTAAGAAAAAAATAAAATAAAAATTCATGGTTCACAGGACATATTTTGTTGTTTCAGATTGCTAAATACCTTCCATATTTCTCCACATACATGTCCATTTTTGCTCACATGGTTATGCAATTTAAGATACTTCCCTAGGAGAATCCCTCTATAAGAACTAAAAATTTGGGATTTTTTTGCAGTTCATTTATTTCTTTAAGCAAAACAATTTTAAAAGCTAACATTTTTTCAGTTCCTCAAGAAGAAGAAGACCACTTCAAAAAGCATCACTGCTACAAACAGCACAAGTAGAAGCACAGTGGGACAAGGGAGATTAGCAAGTTAGACAATGGAAAACGTAAGGAGAATCAAACAAATAGCTCTACAAGGAGACATTTTAAGCTTAATGCTTACTCCCACGGTGTCACTTCATGCCCCCTCACTCTAAAAACTCCTTAGCTCTCATAATTCTGAGCATGACAATATTAGACTGGTATATTTGTAATGAAAACCCATGGACTCCTAAAAAATTTACAATGTATGCATAGTAGAAAAGGCCTATTTTGACTCAGGAGGCAAAACAACAGGAAAAAAATCCCAGTGCTGGATTAGCTTACCCACCAAATCCTGAAGTGTAGAAAAAGCAGTATTCTACTGGTGCCATTGAACCAGCTACTGCTGTCTAATAAGAGCATCTTTGTAATTATTTAATAGAGCAAACATGTTGCCTAAGGGAATAAAAATTCACATGTAGATTAAGACAGAATAAACTGGTAGTAATACTCTGGAAATTGTCGCTGCTCATTGGACCTTGAACTGAGAAGACAGATGCAGGCAGGAAAAAGGTGTGTAATTCAAGTGAACAAGATGACTTAAGATTGTAGTGAATTTTCTAAAAGCAACTGCTCTGTCTTCTCTTATTATGGTCAAGATTAGTCTTTTGTAGCACAGCCACAGCTTCTGGACATTAAGCTTATTACTGCTGTCATATTTCATTAAGAATGGTTGCACTGAAGAGCACCTGGACAATGGAGGCTGTAAGCCTTGCGCAACTTATTGCAGTATTTCTCCCTCCTTTTTCCCAGTGCTGCATTTTAAGTATTGAAATCCCTTGTGGATAATGTCTTTGCTTTGTTACTGTCTCATTTGGGCAAAAGATACTTGAATATGCATCTAATAACTAAATGCAATTTTCCTTCCTGTTTAACATAAACAGGACCATTCACAGTAGTTATTTCTTTCCCTCCATCATATAGAAAAATCAGTAAGTAAACAGAACCCTAAACTGTCTCCAGTCCTGAATCTTGTCTCCATATGAGTACCAAGCCAAAAATAACCAACCAACCAAAAAAAACCAAAAGAAACAAAATGCACAAAACCAAAGCAAACATTGACTGATACTTCTACAAGACATTCTCACTCTCCACTAACATGCCATTCAAGGGCTTGCCATACTCAAGGTAATGCCTCTGTATTGAATAGTGTCAACAGAGAAAATGTATGTATGTTCAAAAAGTACTACTGCACAAACTGAGCCAACCACAATTAAGAGCATCTTCTGGCAAGGAAATCCACAGCTTAATTAAAATAATACAGATGAACTCTATGAACTTCCTAGATTTGCTGATCGCTCTGATCCATTTTTTTCATCCCACGTAAGTGCACTGGCCTGTACAAAGAAACTATCCCCTTTACTCAGGGCTGATGAGACCATATTGAGAAAACTCTTTCCAGTTTTGAGTCCTACCTACAGTTCAGACAACTAATTTCTATACAATAAATAGCATGGTCAAAAAGTACCAGATTTGTAGATGGGACTGAGAAAGAAAATTCTGTAGAGATTACAAGGCAGGTCCTGCTATTTACCACCAGAAGATGTATTAACCTTCCATCCAGAGAACAGGGCTGTTATTCAATAGAACCAGTTTGGAAAATTGTTGGAAGACATTTAATAGACCTGCAGAAGCGACGTGGAAGAACAAAATTGGTGTGGGCTACTTATTTTCCTGAGTGTAGGACTGGTAAGCTTTCCTCCATCCACGGCATCAGAAATTTATCTTGTGTCTTCAGAGCTATGCAAAACAAACCCAAACTCCACCATTACAATACAGAAACTGAAAGTAATTACACTTTAACATGTGTTTAACATATGTTTAACTGCCAATATTTAAAAAAAGGCCCTGAAAATTTAATAAGCTGACCATTAAGATAACAGAGATTGAAAAGAAACTGGAACCCTTAAGTCTTTTAAAAATACTAGAGGGAAAAAAAATCAACATTATTCATGTCTTTCAAGTTAAATTGCTCTTCAAGTGAAGACAGTATACAAAACAGAATATAGACAATTGGAGGATGTCTTGAACACAACTAATTTTGAGATGTATTTTTAGAACACCACAACAAAAGTGATCTACAAAGTGCAGATCTGTGAACAATGCTAGTTAACTGATTAGGACACAAAAGGGTAAGGTGTAAAAATCTTCTTTATAGACAAATCATTTTACTATCACAATATGCTTTGGATGGTCCAGACTGACACACTTCTCTTGGCGGAACTGTTTCACTATGCAAAATTAAAGGTTACTTCTTTTACCATCAGCCTAGATGGTGACTTACCTTCATTTGAAATCATCAACATCGTGCTGTTCAGCCTATAAACACCAAAATATTGATGGAACAAGAAGCCTAACTTGTGAGGACAATACCCAAAATTAAGTAGCAGAACTATGCATTTTGCATAAGCTGATTTAATGAATGTAAATGTGCCAGTTCACAAGGCCTAGCAGTAGTATTAAGTTATATAGGCTTTTCTGTTGTTATCTTATGGTTATATCAGCATAACAGTCCCCTTTCCACCACCACTCCCTTTCCCCAAACAAAAAGTATCCTCTGCAATATCATTCTTTGGTCTGTACACAGATTTTGCAGTCAACTTACTTCTCTTTCTTCTCCTGTTTGTGTGCTTCCCTTGCAAGCTGTGCAGCTTTTCTGCTGTATGGATGGATAACTTTTTTCTCTTGTTTCCCTCCTTGGGTTTTTCGTAACTTTGGCTGAAAAGAAATCAAAGATATTATACACTAACAAAATAAAACTAAATTAAAGGGTAGACAAGAGCATACACCATGATTAAGACTTAAAAGGTTATGCATCGATGTCTCAGAAAGCCCTCAACTTTTAGTAGCAGGTTATCAGTCTCACCCCTTCAATAACAAAATTAGTTAAGGTCAGTACATGCTGTAACAAAACTACCACAACACAGGAAACACTGCAAGAAATCTTACATAGAAACTACTCTCAAAATATCCATTTTGTAGAACTCTGCAGCCAGGAAACTAAGATTACCTCTCTGTACCTTGGCAGTAAATGTCCCCATTCAAGCTTCTATTCGATTGCTGCATCTGGGTTTCTGACAAAGGCCGTATGTAATTTGTAGAGCACAAGAAAAGGAATTTTCTTGTCCCTCCCAAGGGCCATGAGAATGCCTCACACCTGGGAGCAGCCAGCGGCTTTCCTTCCTCAACCCTTCATGGTGCATGGAGAAGGAACACTACTCACGAATTTCAAACATATTACTTTAATAACACCACTTTAATTTGGGTTACTTTTCCGTGAAAAAGTGTCTGAACAGAACTGAGAGTCTTTATGAAATAATATGCAATTTAACTGCGTGCAGAAGAAACACACGGAAGCAAGGCGGCTTTCCCGCCTCGCGATAAATGGCAGTCAATCCACGGAAACTTTACCACACCCTCCAGTCTGTGTTCGCATCAGTGCTCAGGAATGCGAAAAAAGACGACGTCAAATACAAACTACCCCGAGCACCTCGGGAAATGCCAAGCGGCGGCATCTCGCACGGGTCCCACACGCGGCCCGGGCTTCCCCCGCCCGGCCCAGCCAGGCCCAGAGCGAAGCGAACCCTTGCGGGAGGAAACGCAGCCAGGGCGGTTCACCGCCGGTACCGGCCCACACGGCCCACCGCACTCCCGCGGCCTGTCCAGGGATGCGGTGGGACCGCTCCGGACGGGAAGGAAGAGGTCTAGTGCGCCGCGTGATCAGTTCCCGCCGCACCCCTACCCCTGTCCCCGTCCCTGTCCCGATCCCGACCCCCGTCCCGGTCCCGCCGCACGCACCATTGCGAACAGCCGCCCTTCCGCCGCCGGGTGCCTCAGCCTCAGCGCTCCGGGCGGGCGGCGCGGGCGGCGCTGCGGACGTTCCGCGGCGGGGCACGTATAGGTCTCTCCCTGCAATGAAAGCTGATGAGATACTGCATAATATCTTTGCTTATCTTGCAGCTAAGAAGTTGCTAAACACTTGGAAATACGTAAAAATTCTTCGTCTCAAAACACAAAAGTCAAGTCGCTCAGGCAACTGAAATTAATGCTGCTGTTACCCAGAAGCTTAAGATAAAGTAGAAAGTATTGGTAGTCAAAGAACCAGGTGATCATGTCGAAGAAATTTCTCAACTGGTGCCTATACAAAGAACAAGCTTAGTTGAGCTATAAAAAATGGAACCAAGTCTAGAAAAAGGTGACAACATTAGTGAGAAAACCAAAATACCCTTTGGTAAGAGAAAGAAACAACCTCTACTTCTAGGTAGTCCCAAATTAAAACTTAAAGTTACGGGAGAGTGTGCAGACTTGCAAACATCACCAAAACAGAAAAAAAACCCTATACCTGGCACCATGCTCCCATGACATCTCAAGGGAGGTGTGTGTTAAGAATCATCACCTTAGACCATGGGCCTATGGAAAAGCATTTGTGACTGTTCAGCTCCGAGCACCACAGGCTCAGGGGAGACACTGCCTTTAGGCCTTAATACTTCTTGCTCTTCAGGCACCAATAACTCTTTTATATCAACTGGTTTAATTCATTTCTATGGGATCGAATAATTTTTATACATTTGAATGAGAAGCAACGGAGATCAGTCCTACCTTGGTTTGGGCTGTATGGCTTCTTACCAGGCTTTAGAAAGGACTTTGTGCCCCTAAGCTTCCCTGTCCTTGCCAACTTCATCACATAGGCTAACAAACTTCACCTCTCCCCACAAACCTTTACCCCTCTGTGATACTGTACAAGTATGAGACGAAGATGTCATTGAAGGTCAGAACATGCAGCCAGGGTGGGCATCTTCCCCAGCTGCCTTGGATGAGGGGACCCTGGCACCTGTGAGCAGGCTGCCTTACTTACAGCCCTGCCTCTGTAGGTACCTTCCTTACATCTGCAAAAGGACAATAAAAATTATTTTCCAAACTAAAGGTTACTATTAAGACAGAATATTTTCTTTTACTGTTGTGACCTACCAAACCTCTATGTGCAATATAAAAGATCTGCTTCTAAATGATAATTAAAAATTCACTGGCAGCTGCAAGTGCCATTATTTTCACATAGTAGCACTTAATATTGAAGTACTAATCAGTGATTTCGTAGTACTTCTTTATTTCACATTCCCTGTGAATACTGCTGAGCAGAAGTGCAGAATAGAAGTTTTTTATACAATAGTGTCTGTTGTTTCTACTAAGATATAACTTTCTGCAGATGTAATTCATAATTTCTCTAACATCTCAGTGGCACTTGGGAAGACTCTCAGTGAGTTAACAGTGCTATTATGTTGAAATATTTTCACTTCTTGAATTACCAGTAAATTGTTCTGCTTAATGATAATTTAGTTTGATCTTTGATGGGTCGGGGAATGTCATTTTCAGCTCTGAGTATTGCCAGATAATGTGCAGTACCAGTGGGTACTTGCTATTCTTCAAACTACCAGAAGCAGTCAAAAATGCTTGTGATATTAAAATGTGTATAAGCTCTAGTATTAGAAACGTAACAAATCTAAACATTGAGGTGTCACACAAAACATTCTCACTATTTATTTTCTTCTCTTGTAGCAATTGATCAAATCTGTGGTCTGGTCTCATAGAGTGGTGTGCTATTAATATTGGAGAGCCCATTCCTGTAATAGAAGTGGATTTTTTTGATGTCCTTCTCCACAGAACTTTTCCAGGATGTAATTTCTTTTATGCTTAAACACTTTCTAATGCTCATCACAAATATATCTGTCACTGATTTATGCCCACATGTATTATATGTTCTTGTGCCAGTATCATTCTTTTAGCTTAAATAGTACTTTTTTCATCCTTTCTCTAAAGAAAGTAGAAAGAACAGTTGGGGACCAAACATATGAAGAAACATATTGATTTAAAAGATTGTCCCTAAACAGTATGCTCCCAATTTTTTTTCTAAAAATGCATAAGGAAAGTAGGATTATCTAAAGCAAAGTCTTCATTCAGCTTGTATTGGAATATTACCTATTGGTGCACTTGCAATAAAACTGTTTCATAGATTTACAGAACTGCTACAGAAGCCAGTGAAAGTGGTTTTTAATCTAATAATTTAGAATGTAGCGGTCATAGACAGGAAACTGAGCATGAAATTTTAAATAGTCCATCCAAGTAAATAGATTTAGAGTTATGCTGTCAAACAGCACAGGAATCCCAGTAGCAAACTAGGGAATAGCTCTGTTTTAATACTGTTCAAATCTACTTGGGACCAGAAACTCACCAACTTCAAATTATGTTGGGGTTTAGAGGGTTTTGTTGTTGTTGTTTTGTTTGGTTTTTGCCCCTATTTCACTTAATATATATTTATTGCAAACTTCCCAATGAATGACACTCTCTTAGGAATTCCCATTTCTTTCTACATATGCAGAGTTCAGATCTGCTCATAGCAGTGAGGATATGAATGAAAATGCTATTGTTTAAATATAAATAAATTGGGTAAGAATTAAAAAGCACTGAAACTGATATGTAATCTGGGTTATTTTTAAATCAATCTTTTGGAGAATAAACCAGCTAACAACTGAGCTCTCTGTTCTCAGACTTAGGCGACTGACTGAGCTTCAGCAAATATGCGGATGCATTCATTGGTTTAAAGGCGTACCCTAATATTTGCCATATTCTGATTTCATAAATAGAATGCCATTTGCTTTTAATTTAGCCAGGTTTATGCTTTGATATTACATTTCTGTCAAGGCAATGCCATTGTCTAGGTCTACAGTTTACAGATTGTGAACGTGTTTATCTATGTAGCTGAGGAAGTATTGCTACAAATTTGACTTTAATGACTCAACAGAGCAATAAATGAAGGCAAGAGGGCCTTGTTTTGAAACCTGTGTTCCTCATGTGAATTATAGCAGATTTTCTAGCATTTGCCTGAAATTTTCTTTAAATTGCTTCTATTCAGCAAATTGGGTTTTGCATCTGTCATTGATACTGGTATTGTATTTTGCACAGATATCTTAATTTTTCAGCTAATAAACTAAGAAAAGGTATGAGAGAAGTACCTATTTATGTAATTTGCTCTTCCTTTCATGGTTTACAATTGTTTATCAGCTGTATTGCACAAGAAACTACTAAAAACACGCTAAATGCTGCTACTATTTTATTCTTTTAATCTCTCCATTCTAATTACACTCTAGCTCTTCCTAATGGATTCCCGTTGCTAATCAGAACAGCAGAAGACAACTTGTTCTTTTTGACAGAGCCTCCTTTTATCAGTCTCTTTAACCTTTTAAAATTAGAGCTCTTGCTGCTTTATTTGTTTAGATTTTTAAGAGGTTTTCTGGTGCACTCTATGTTTGCAATATGCTTCACATTTTGAAAGTCCTTGCTAACATGGTAGATATGTAGTGTACTCTGCAAGTTCCCAGTGTCAAGATACTGGGTGCCTCAGTATCTAGGCTTAAAACTTTCTACAGAAAAGAACCTGAAATGGGGCTACAGAGTAGTAGTAGTATAATGTGCTGTCAGTGACAAAATTTTAGGTATTAGATCCTTTAGGTGTTCCATTTTGCGTACACCCTTCTGGACCAAATTCCAGTCAGGGTGCATGTGAATGTGTAAATACGCCCAGACTTTCAACAGATCCTCTGAAACCCATAGTTTTCTTTGAGCTTTTGGAATGACCAGTGGCTTAGTGCTCAGATAGAATGATCAAAAATTCAGTGTGTGGGCAGAGATATCTGGGCAACATGCCTGAAGCTTAGAGAATAAACTGTTTCTGCCTCTGCTTAAACTTCTGTCTGGGCACCCATTTGAAGAATTCCTCCCTATAACCATTCAAATGTACCTATTTGTGAAGTTATGACCAAAGTTCACAATTTTATTCTTGTGAGACTTTAGCTCTTTAAACTTTTTTCTTCAATGGTGAATTGAAGCTACTCTCCAATAACTTTATCAGACCCATCTTGGATACATGAGGATATTTTCACTATACATATATTAGGAATGGAAAAATAAGGAAAAAATTCTTTGACCTCTCATAATCAGGCATGATTATGAGATAAAGCCCCCAAAATTCAGGCTGCTGATTTCTTCAGGGCAGAAATCTGTGCATATCCACACAGAAATGACCTCAAGTAGAAGGCTGAGCCAGAAGCATCCATTGATTACTGCTACATTTGCTCTAATCACATCCCCACTATAAACTCCATGTGCCACGAATTCTTCTGCCCTGGTAAGATTCCTTCAGTGCTTGGTTTTCTACAAAGGAAGTGGTTTTGTTCAGAAAGAAAACATTCTTAGGCCGAATTTTTCTTCAGTTGGTATCTGGCTCTTAGAAAACTATAATCTGATATTACAGGAATGCAGTTGAATGGAGAGGTGAGTTTGGTGTCTTTTGTCTCTTGAGATCTTATAGAACTGAGCAATTAGGCCTTAATTAGCACAACACTTACAGAAACAGGTGGCAATAGGAGTGGTCCAGTAGTTTAGTAGTTAACTAAACTTAAGCATCCAGTGAAATGTTTGCAGTATCAGAGGCTGAACAGTTTTATATCAAAGGTTCATTGTTCATTAGCTTTGTGAGAAAGTTTCTTCCTAGCAGCCGTAAGGTGGATAAGTTGGAATGACAGTTGGGAAGCCATACAAGGGGCTGAGGTCATTGGGTTTGATCAGCATGGAGGAGACTGAGGAGAGACTTCATCATAGTCTACAGCTTCCTCATGATGGGAAGCCAGAGGGGCAGTCACTGATCTCTTCTTTCTTATGACCGGTGACATGTCCTGAGGAAATTGCATGAAGCTGAGTCAGGGGAAGTTTAGGTTGGATATTAGGAAAAGGTTCTTCACCCAGACAGTGGTTGGGCACTGGAAGAGGCTTCCCAGGTGTCATGGTTTGACTCTGGCTAAAAGCCAAGAGCCCACACATAGATCTAAAATTTCTCAGAGAAGGGAAAAAAAAACCCCTTGACTTTTGTGATAAGGATTACAAGCAACTGTTTATTAACTACTTCACACAAGCAAAACAGGCTCTAACTTAGAAT